>PVKB01003580.1:0-191667 GCA_004027205.1 Ctenodactylus gundi | reverse complement strand
GAAATGGTTACAGCAGCTGTGTGTGATGTCTGAAAAACACTTGATCCTGCTTAAGGTTTTGGTGATTTAATAAAAATGGCTTCAGTACTTGACAGTCCTCTGACTCCGATTAAAACTGGGCTTCAGACTAGAGGAATGGCAGAGCGGTTAAAGGGCTTGCAAGGCCCTAGGTTCGATTCCCCAGCACCACATTAGCCTGAGCTCCATAGGGAGTTCAGGACCAGCCTGGTCTACAGAGTGAGACCCTGTCTCAAAAAAAAAAAAAAAAAAAAGCATCTTTATGTGTGGTCATTGGATATTTGTACTTCCTGTTCTGTGAGTTGCTTTCTGCCGATTTGCCTCAATTTTTTTTTTTCTGGTCCTAGGGATTGACCTCAGGGCCTTTACTTGGGCTACATTTCCAGCCCCCATTTTTTTTGTCTGGGACAGGTCTGGCTAAGTTCCCCCACCTAGGCTCAAACTTGTGATCCTCCTGCCTCAGCCTCCTAGAAGGCTGGGATTACAGGTCTGTATCTCTGAGCCTGGATGTCTCAGTTATTTTTTAAAAGCTGTGTGAGGAGTATTTTCTTCCCTAAAACATATGCTGGATGACTGTTCTATGTGTCAGATTGTTCTGGAATGTTTCTCATCTTGGAACTTGTATTTTGTCGTGTAGAATCTTATTTATTAGTCTTTTCATTTATGGCTTTCTAGTCTTTTAAAAAAGATTTTAATACCTCTGAGTATAAAAATTCACCCATATTTCGTCATGATGTAATAGTTTTGGTTAAAATTTATGTAATAGTGACGTAGGTTTCCAACCTGTTTTTTCTTAATACAGTCACTTGCCTAGACTGTAGTTGTGGAAGTCTTTCTTTCCCTGATCTGGTGAAATATCTTTAACCTATTAAACCAGTGTCTGTACTGGGTTTGCTTTTCTCTCATCTATTTATTGGCATATTCTAATATCACGTAGCTGTGTAATATGGTTCTGGTATCATTTGGCACAAATTTACATTTGCTTTCTCTTCCTAAAATTGTTCTAGGTATGGTCTTGGTTTTCAGAATGAGACCGTCAAATTCTATGACGAATGTTGCTGGGGTTCATTAAACTTACAAACTAATTTGGGGGGAATTGACAGTTTTGCAACTCTTCATTCACAAAATGGCGTATCTCTCCATTGATAAATGTCTCTTGTGATGGGGCAATTATAATTTTTCTCTATAAAGTATTTTGTTTGAAAGATTTTTAAGTTCTATTGCTGTTCATTTGTAAAGATTTCTTTGTCAAAAATTAGCAATATATCTAAAAAGAAAAGCAAGTATGCCTTATTATATGCTTGATCCTGAAGACAGCACTTTTAAGAAAATCTCTTGGGTCATTCATGCCCAGACAGTGGTCACGGAAGGTTTCTGTGCACTGGAAGGTGGCTTATAGTATAGACAGAAAAATGAACAACAGCCATGCCCTGGTCCTTTCCACTCAGTCCTTGAGTGCAAATGGCAAAGGCACCCAGGAGATCGGGGTTAATAAGTCATTAACATCTACTTAACCGGCCATCTATTTCTCTGGGAACATGACCAAGGTGTGCCTTCTCCCGATGTTTTATTTTTCTCTTCTCTCTGGCTTGACATTTTCATCTAACTTACAACTTGCTTATAAAATTTTAAGGCTGAGATCTTTACCCTCAAGCATTCTGCAGTCCAGTGGTGGGGGAGGGGAAATCTGGAGGAGGAAGGCACTGTGGAGCCAGCAGCCTCCTGGTCTGAGTCTCTGTGTCAGCTGGAGCAGGGCACCCTCATGGGTTTCATGAACTGAGCCACACTGCAGAGAAGTAAATCAGTTAAGGTCCCCTGAGCCCTTCAGATCTTCCCGAGATGGATTTACATCTATTACCTGGATTTCGGGAATTCCGAGTACCCGCTGAGGTTTTCCCAGTTTCCCAGCATTCCTTCAAGGCTTCACTTCCTATTTTGTGATTCTATAAAAGTCTTACTTGGGCTGAAGACAACAGCACTTCCTGTCAGGAGCCCTGGCTGCGCGTGCTCTTTGACCCCTCAGCCTCTTGGTCTGGAGGACGGGCTAAAGCTTGGTTCCTCTTGTCGTTCCCAGGATTGTACTAATGAGCAAAGGGCTCACGGCATGTCATCGATAGGAAATTAAAGGGAGATATTATTCTTCGACACAGAACTCGTTCTGATTTTCTTACCATACCTTGTTTCCTTCTCTCATTGATTACAGGAGGGCGCAAGAAAAAGCCCTAATCTTCTCTGAGGCCTCATATCCCTGTGGCTGGCTGGCAGTAAATGTCTAAGAGGTCAGAAAAATTCTGCCCAGGAGCAAATCCAGCCTGCTACTCATAGAAATGGCAGTAAATTGGAGGGCACAGCCATCATCAAAGTAGAATAGCTGCAAACCCTAAAATATTGATAAAGTTGGGGCTTTATAGTAGCTCTGCAGACCCCTGGCTCCTAGCCCTTTCTCCCTACGCTGGAGTTTGGGCTGTCATCTGCTGGTCTAATGAGCCATGGAAGGTTCACTTGACCAAATCTGCCAACAAGGTTTGATGGCTCTGGGAATGTTTTGTGTTTGGGGTGTACACAGGTGGTTGTAGAGAGAATCCCACAGCCCCGCTCCCAAGAGGCCTGGCCCGCCTGAGAACATGAATAGGCATATGTGAGTCACACACCAGGACCGCAGCCCGGCTTAGTGTGCTGACTAGCTTTGGCCTTTCAATCTGTCTTGAGTCTCAGTTTTCACATCAATCAAATGGACTTGCCCCCTCCTACTTACAAGGACCATAAACACTAAGTTACTTTGAGGGAGTAGGTGTAATCTGTCTATTCCCAGCTGCCTACAAACAGTGTCATCCTTCCTAAAATGAACTGCGAGACCCCACCTGTGTGGACGTGGCCTGAGGCTGGTCTCTCCATCTTTATCCTCCCATTCTCTGTACTTGTCACCTGTCCTGACTGTCCCACCTGGAGTCTCCTTCCTTTGTACCCCAAACAAACTGAGCACCATTCAGAGAATCCAAGGGCCACTTTCTAGGCGGGGGCACAGGAGCCCCCGTCTGTCTGCTGAGGGCACTGTCAAGGACCCGCAGGTCCCTTCAGCTTGGACTCTAAGGCTTTTGTACTTCCTCCTAAATTGAAGTCACGAGGTCGTCCCCCAGCCTCATCCCTTCCCTTCCTTCCAATACCCAAGCAGATGGTGGTCATTTTCTCTCTTCAGTCATCTCTTAATTAGGGTGACTTCCTCTTCCTGCAGGGCCTCTCTCAGCAGATGGTAAATGACACATGTGTCCCTGAGGACAGGGAGGACCTTGTAATAGCTTTTAAAAATATAGATTGGCTTTGGAGACTTGTTCAGAGTAGGACACGGTGGAAGAGACGAGAAGGACAGAAGGGACATGGCAAGGACCCCAAATGAGACACCATGTGGCTCCTTCATCCCACCTCTGAGCCCAGGCAAGCAGCCCTTACAGCCACCCCTGGCTCCATCCTCACCCCAGGCTCTGATCCCTCTGTCACCTGCTAGGATGACGCTGCCCTGTCTTACAGGGTCCACCTGCTTCTCACCTCACCCTCCCACCTGTGTCACAGAGGTGACATGGGGGAGGCTCAGCCCTGCTGTCCTCCTGACTCCCTGGAGTGGCCCCACACCCGGGGACGCCATCTGGACCCTTCTCCCTGTCCCACAGCATCTGCGCTCTGTGTTGATTCCATAGGGAGATGCGACAAGTCGTCACCTGAAGGGCTTAAAGGACAGGAAATTCCTCTCGCCCAGTGCTGGAGGTCCTCACATCTGAGCCGAGGGTGTGATCAGGGTCAGCTCCTGCTGGGGCTCAGGGTGAATCTCGTCCTCGCCCCTCTCCCAGCTTCTGCTGGCCACAGCATGCCCTGGTTTGTGGACGCAGCACCCTTCTTCCCTTGCCATCTCCTCCCCTAAAAACACTTATTAGGCTTAGACCGTACCCTATTTCAGTGTGGCGACCCTGTGAAAACCCCACTTTCAAATAAGGCCACATTCTGAGCAGCCAGGTGGACATGGATTTGGGGGAGAATAGGATTGGTTTCTATATTCTGGATGAAAATTCTTTCAGGTACATGCATTTTTTTTCTCCCAGTCAGTAGTAGCTTTCCTTTGTGTATTCTTAAGGGCTATATATTTAGAGACAGAGTCTTACTCTGCAGTCTAGGTGGGTCCTGAGCTCATTGTGTAGCCCAGGCTGCCCTCAAACACACCACAATCCTCTTGCCTCGGCCTCCTGAGTGCTGGGATTACAGGCATGTATCAGCACGCCCAGCTTACATGATGCCGGGGTATCAAATTCAGGGCCTTGTGCTGTAACTTGCTCTAGCTGCATTATTCCTCCAGTCCTTTAAGGGTCTTTTATTTTTTCCCCATTTTATTCACTTATATATGTATATGTATGTGTATGTGTGTGTATGTGATACATGTTTACATTGAAACTGAGTATTCTGTGCACATATATTTCATCAAAATTACAAAGAGAGAGGGGAAGCTTTTAAGGGTCTTTGAATTTGATGTGCATAAACTTTTGTCACAATGAAATCTCAACACCTTAAAATGATATTGTGGTTTGGATTTGGAATAGCCCCCAAAAGTCTTATGTATTTGGATATTATGGATTGTCTATGGAATCATGTGCTGTTGGGAGATTGGGCCCTGATCTGGGGAGGAGGTGGATTATGAGTGTGTAGTAGAAGACAGATATGTGACAGATTACTTCAAACTGTCCAATTTTCAACAGTACACATTCAAACTGATTGATTCCTTGGTAAAACCTCAAAAAAACAGGACACTTTAAAAGTCTCACGTCACTGAGAGCATAACCTTCCTCTGATGAACATCTCCTTGTGATGTCTTTTGAGGCGAGACGTCACATCAGGAGCAAGACCGTTTGCCTCCATATTGTTGTAAGCAGCCCACTTCTTATCACTGGTTGTCAGTTGCTTCAAAAAGGAACGTTTTCCTTGTGCTCAATGAGCATATCACTGATGTTTATATGTGCTGTCAAATGAGCTTCTTTGAGTTGGTGAGAAACCCCAATACTGAGCTTGCTCATATGTCCCAGCTTCTTGAGGTGGTCAGGAGCACTTGAATGACCAATGAAGGCCCAACATTTTTGAAATTTCTCATTAGTTGGATCTGACTCAACTACTGTCTTTGTTATCATCAACCTCAGTGGCCCTGACTTGACTGAGGAGTGTCACTGAGATCAAAACGACCAGCATGGCATTTTGTGAGTAGGCACGGACATTCCTGTAGAGCATTGTCACTGTAGACTATAAGCAACATTTCACAGACTAACACTTGTTCTTCCCTGTATGGAAGTGGTAAGATATGGCAAAATGCAGTTATGTCTTCCATCTTCAACTTGTTATAAAACCTCCAAAACGCAACCAAATCCTACCATTTTTTTAAGAATGAAGCTGCAACTGTCAGCTATCCAGTGGCATAACAATAACCATAGATGCAAATGACTGTAGTAATTCTAAAAATAGACCACCTGTTGCAAAAATATATCGTGACTTTTTCCAACAACCCAGTATATTCCATTCTTATTTTTATTCTTGGTTTAGAGATGGGCTCACTAAGCTACTAAGCTGCTTGGACCAGGCTCCAGGTTACAGTCTTTCTCTTTGAGCTTCCAAGAGTTTTCAGGTTACAGCCTGCACCACCAGGCCCTGCTTCCATGTAGAGGTTTTATGTATCTAAAATTTGATTTTTTTTTCCAACTCTGTCTAATAGAAGTAAGTTGACTTCTATATGTTGATCTCGTATTCTACAGCATTATTAAATTCAATCATTGAGTAGATTTTCTGGTAGATTCCTTAGAAATTTCTGTATATACAATTATGTAATTTGTACATACTGATAACTTCTTGTTTCTTCTTTCTAATTCATTGAAGGGGCAGCTCCCCAAGGGCGAGGGGCAGCTAGAACCTTACCCCTTTATTCCTAGTAAAGGGTCAAGTAGGGACATTTGCCCTGTCCTCAGTCCTAGGGGAATCAAGTTTCTCACAGTTAAGTATGATGTTGCTTGTATGTTTTGCATGTGTGCAGATATATTTTATCAGATTTTCTAGGAACTTTTATCATAAATGCATGCTGACAATTTTCAAAGCTAGATTGTGTTTTTCACCTTTATTCTCTCACAGTGATGAATGGTACTTTTTGCCTCTTAGCCCAATTTTATATGATTGCCTGATTTGACTTTTGAATATTTTAGGGATGTTTGCATACCTATTCATAAGAAATATTGGTCTGTAAGTTTCTCGTAAAGGTCTTTGCTTGGTTTTCTATGAGAGTAGAGTTGACTTCATGAAATGCAGTGGGAAATTTTTTCTTTTTAAAAAAGAGTTTGTGTAGCATTTGTAATTTTTATTTCTTAAATGTTTGATAAGATTTGTGTGTGAAACCCTTTGGGCCTGCATCTCTTTGTGGAATGCCTTTAAGATATAGATTCAGTTATTTCAGTATGCAGAAGTATTCCAAGTCTGAGAGTATAGTGTAACTCAATGGTAGATACTTACCTAGCATTCACTAGGCTGTGAGTTTAATAAACAAAAAAGCACAAATTCTTATTCAGATGTTCTGTTTCTTTCTGGACAATTTGGTCATCTGTTTCAAGAGACCGATACAATTTTTAAAATCTGAGTTGTCAAGCTTCCTGAGATGTCATTCTTGATGGCGACTTACTTTGTTCACTTTATATCTTCATGAGCCTAGCTAGTGGTCTATGCAAGTTTTACTAGTGATCAGTCTTCTTTCTACTTGTTTTTCTGTTCAACATTTGGTTCATTGACTTCCTTACAAATCCATTCTCTCTCTTCCCCCTGCTAGCTTGGTGCCTAATGTACTTTTTATCTAACTTCTTTAAGGTAAGGACCTGAATCATTGACAGGAGTTGACCCACCTCCTTCTGGCATCACTCATTTCCTCTTGTGCCAATGAGTCTTAAACTGACTGGATTAAGAGACTTACTGAAGAGGTGATTGGATGGGGGGGAGGATATTAAACTCACTAGCAGATCAATACAGTGATGCTCGTGGATGTAGATGCATGTGGTCCCTGGGGTGAAGCTACCATTGGCCCTGTTCCCCGCCCTGCTTCCTGGTCTCCGTGGTGTGAACAGCATTTCTCCGCTCTGCCTTCCACCATGAAGTTCTTGCCTCGTAGCCAGCCAACCACGAACTAAAGCCGCTCAATCTGTAAACCAAATGCCCTCTTTAAGTTCTGAGTGCCACAGGTTCAGTCCCAACAATGGGAAGGCTGACAGTGCACCCACCACACAGGCCTTGTCCTGGCAGAGAAGTGCGACCCCGTCCGTCTTCTTCCAACCCTCCTGTGACGTTCATGTTAGACGGCTTGCTATTATCTTGCAGGTCACTGAGCTCTATTTCACTTGCTCTCTTTTCTTCAGTTTAACTTCTCTGGTTCTGTTTTCAGTTTCATTACTCTCTCTCTGCAGTGTCGAAACTGCTAATTTCAGCCAGTGAAAATTTTCACTGAGTATATTTTTCAATTTTTAAAAAATTATGTGTTGATATTTTGTTTACCCGTCATGCTTTTATTCTCCTTTACATCCTTGAATGCTGATAAACAGTTGTTTTAAAATCATCACCCGTCATTTTTTTTTTTACTCCATTTGTCATCTCTGCATGTAGTTCCATTGACTGGTCACTTTCTGGGTCATAGATATATTTTTCTGTTTTTTTCACATGTAGTAAATATTTCATTGTATATTGAACATACTGGATCTTACATCATTGAGTGTCTGGATTTTATAGTCTTAAATACAGATTTTGTTTCAGTGGGCAGTTATTAAATAGCATGGTCCTTTTGAAACTTGTCAGTGCATGTGCAGAGAGAATTATTATATATATGTGTGTTCCAGTGATCATTGATTGTCAACTTGAGTGGATATGGGAATCCTGGAGAAGTCATTACACTGCGAGGGCCCCGAGTGGGCTATGGGAAGTTGGGGCTAGGTAGAGGAAGTGGGTCACAGGATTGTATTTGGCCTCTGGCCCCTTCCTCCCAGCTCTTTCCATCCCGCCATGCTTCCCCAGCAGTTCCTGAGCACTGTGCGTTGAGCAGTCTTCCTCACCATGCTCTCTCACCATGATGTCTCTGAAGGGTGGAGCCCAACCATTGACTGAAGCCTCTGAAACCATTAGCCAAATTAAACTGCTCTTCCTCTAATGTGTGGGTGCCGGGTAGGTTGTTCCAGGAACAGAGAAGCTGACCAATACAGAATGTATGTGTGTGTATATACAGAGTAAATGAGCTCTGCTTCTAAGCTGTGGCTCCTCTGGGATCTAAGCGTACGCTGTGTCCATGGTCCTTTTCCACTCTGCCTGGCTGGAACTCCATTGCTTTCCAGCCCTGGGTGTGGCCTGTGCTCAGCTTTCTGTAGTTGTTCTCAGTTGCACTTTCCCAACCATCCTTGGCCCACGGGCATGGCACATTGACATTGTTGACAGCTGAAGAGTTAGCCAAACACTCAAAGAGCCCTCAGTGAAGATTTCTAAAACTTTCTCTACCCATCTGCCTCCTTTCTGGAAGTCTTTCCCACAAATTCCAATCAGTGCAGTCACTGGAGGCTTCCGTCTATCTCCTTAGCTCACCCCTCTAGCATCTCCTTCCTCCTCGCTGTGGTGGGGAATGAGGGACCAGGCAGGAACCAGGGCTCGCTTTGTCCCCTTCTGTAGAACACAGTCAGGCACCCCAGAGTCTGAGCACAATTAGGTCTCTCTTGCCTGGTACTAGCTGTTCAAAGTGGTAGGATTACACAGAGGCCAGTACTTTACCAGCTCTGGAAATGGGGTATAGCTAGGGATGCTGATTTAGTGATTTTGCTTTTAGCTGAACAGGTGAGAAGCTGTGCTTGGGACTGAGAAGCTGAGCCATTCACTTCCCCTTCTCCTCTAGAATAACTGCAAGGAGTCCGCCTCCACTCTGTTTTGCTTTTGTGTTCTCCCTGGCAGAGAGGATGGTGGGAAGCTGGCTTGGCTGTAATTCACTCATCACATTTGTGCTCATTTTTCAAAATTCTCCACCTTTCTGAACCTACATCTAACCCCTACTGTAGCCCTGAGGGCTAGGACGCACATCGCTAGTTGACAGATAAAACAGCTGAGGTCCAGAGAGACTCCCACACCACCAGCAGGCAGTAGCCTCCAAAGACAGGTCATTGTCCTTCGCTGAGCTGCCCCTCATACGGTTGTCACTCAGTGGCTCCATGGATTTTCAGTTTTGAGTAGTGAGAGTCCTCCAGGTTCCCCAGAGGATGACCAGGCCTGCACAGCAGTCCGTTGCGCATTCCAGACAGGATTCACCTTGCAGAAGCTTTGGTGACAGGTGGTGCACCCGGTATGTGAGAGGACGCACACCCCTCAGTGCCACACAAACCCGGGGGTCAGGCATGAGGGCCACATCAAATCCTCTGTGTATTTAGTGCTGTCCCCGGCAAGGCTGTAGGCATTGAAGGATCCAAGACTGAATGGGACACTGGCCCTAGTCTCAGGCATTTG
Organism: Ctenodactylus gundi; assembly: GCA_004027205.1. Taxonomy (NCBI): domain Eukaryota; kingdom Metazoa; phylum Chordata; class Mammalia; order Rodentia; family Ctenodactylidae; genus Ctenodactylus; species Ctenodactylus gundi. Next base: position 182,121 of record PVKB01003580.1, on the reverse strand, counting down.
AGTTTGTGTGATACTGAAAGCTGGGTCTTCTTGTGAGGATCCATGTCCCCAAAACATTGGATCTTTTCTTCATCAGCCATAACTGATGTCACTAGATATAGTGCGTGGTTTCTCAGTGAGCAGTGCCATGTCACATACCAGGACAGTGCACCTTCTCCTTGCCAGTGTGGTCTCCTTTTTGAGGACAAGAGGAAGGCCCACTTTGGTGCCTGTCTGACTTTACTTATGAATGAATGAATGAGACAGGGTTTTGCTCTGTAGTCCAGGCTGACCCTGAACTTATGCTGTAGACCAGGCTGGCCTTGGACTCCCAGCAATCCTCCTGCCTCAGCCTCCCTAGTGCTGGATTTACAGGCATGTGCCATCACACCCGGCTTGTGTGGTGCTGGGAAATCAAACCCAAAGCCTTGCACATTCTAGGCAAGCACTTTAACCACTGACCTATGACTCTGGCTCATTTATTTTTTTATAAACAAAATGAAAGCAGGCTTCAGAAAAGAAAACTTACAAGTTAATGGGATTTTTTTTTTTTTGGTATTACTTGAAATTCACAATTTTTAGTAATGGGGAAGGGTGAATACTGACCAATCAAAAACAGGAGCAGCTTGTAAGCAGATCCTGGTTATTTTGTCCTATTGATATCAGCTTATCATGTATCAGAGGGATGATAGAAAATTCTGTCAATAAATCCCTTTTTTATAAATGTGACTTGGGGCTGGGCAAATGGCACAGCAGTTAAAGCACTTGCCTAGCAAGCATAAGGCCCTGGGTTCAATTTCCCAGCACCACATAACCTGGGCATGGTGGCACATGTCACAATCCCAGCACTCAGGAGGTTGAGGCAGGACTATTATCACGAGTACAAGACCAGCCCGGACCCCACACTGAGTTCAGGACCAACTTGGGCTACAGAACAAGATCCTATCTCCAAAAAAAAAAAAAAAGTGACTCTAAGTAAATAACAGTGTACATGTTTGTAGGAGAAAATATCCCTGTGATATACAAATGCTGAATGCAGGTAGTGGAGAGCCACCGAAAACAGGTTTGAAATGAAACTCACATGGCAGAAAATCCAAACCATTTAAAGTGTGCATGCCAAGACTGTACAACTGTCACTGCTGTCTGGTTCTGGGGCATTTCCATCACCCGAGAATGAACCCCGTTCCCATCCGTGACTCCTCACTCCCGTCCCCCAAGCAACCACTGGTCTAGTTTGGCTCTGCATGGGCTACCAAGGAGCCACGTGGGAATAGACCCAGGAGACAGGTGGCTCAGCTTTGGGGGCAGCAGTGACATGACACAGGCTCTGGTAGGGTCTCATGGCTGATGGCAGTTGGAGGACAAATAGAAGATTGCACAGTAGGCCAGGAGGTGAAAGAGACTGGTGTCTCACTAGCTTACCTGAGGATGTGCCCACAGTGACCCAAGCACCATCCACTAGGCCCCATCTTCCAACACGGTACCCTGGGGACCAAGTCTCCAATCCCGGCAGCCCTTCAGGGCACTCTGCCACAGAGGCTCCCGGAAGCACATGGCCGGCCATTGGAAGGGTGCGCAGCCCAGCTGCAGGCAGTGGCCTCTGGTAGAACGCTCTAGAAGGAGGTGGGAGAAAGGCCAAGGATGCACACATGAAAAGACAGAAATGGTCCCACTGCCTCTTGCCCACCTCTGCGACCCCCTTTGTCCCAAGGCCCCACTGTGATGAACGTGGCTGGCGTCAGCTGTGGGGTTGGTGGCCCTCCTGGGCACAGCTCGTCACTGATGGGCCTTCAGTTCACCTGTCGCAGTTGCCCTCGTGGAGCCAGTTGCGAGGGCTCCCGTCAGGTTCACCTAATGCAGCTGTTGCCACGATGGGGCCCAGAGGGGCCCATGAGACAACTCACTGGGAAGACATAGATCTAAGTACAAATTCCACTTTTGAAAATCTCATTATTTTAGAATTTCCCTTTTGGGTATGTTTTGTAATATAAACAGCATATCATATTAGGATCCATTTTATCATTTCTAAACTTAACCCTGTATTGTAAGCCCGTGCTTGGAGGTCGGATTGCAGTAATACATGATGGAGAAGATTTGGAAGCATTGAACAGAAGAGGTTGACGCTGCGGTCAGGTCTCTTCTGGCGATCTCCCTCCACCTGCCTCAGACAAACTCTGCCCAAGGACTCTCAGACCTGAATCACAAAGGGCTCGCCTGTCTCCCACACTCGAGCCAAAATAGTGCCTATTTGCTGATGAGTTATTAGTTCAAGGAGTCAAGAGGCATAACACCAGAAATTAAAGCATTTGCCTATTCAAATCATGTCAACCATCCCAGCTAGTTCTTGCTGGTGACATAGTTCATACCTCAGGATTGTCACAGTCTGCTTCCTGGACCCACGGAACCTTTGTGTCTGGGCTTCCCTCAGTGCCCTAGGCTGACAACAGTAGCAGCTGCCCTGGAGCTCAGATCTGCTTTCTGAGAGTGAACCATTCTCCAGTCTAGTACGGATAGAGGAGATGCCTGCCTTTCACGGGGTTCTGTGGAGCTGTTGGGGCGTTTTGGGGGCACAGTCTGCTTTTGTGGCTTCACAGTTGGTATAGGGGCTCAGGTGTGGCCTGAGTGTCCTCCAGGGGTCCATTGTGATGAAAAGCTCAGTCCCAGGGCGGGGTGGTAGAAGGTGCTATGCCTTTAGGTCACTGGGTCATGAGGTAGCTCGCTGCCACCCCTTGAGGTCCTAGGTGAGGACCACTGTTGCAGGAGCAAGCCCAGCCCCGCCTGTCCTCTCTCTGCTCCTGGTGTGAGAGGAGGCTGTCGCTTGCTTGCTCCTGCTACCACCATCCGGTAGGATGTGCCTCCCTGGAGGACTGAGCCAATGTGGGTGCCATGCCCTCGAACTCCCAAAAGTGGGAACAAACCTTTTCTCCTGTTATAGTTTGGATGTACCCCAAAAGCCTCATGTGTTTGGATGTAGTAGAATACTTGGGGAGCCTTGTAGTTGAGACCTAGTTGGAAAAGACAGGTGCTTGGGGTTAGACCTGGAGGGATTGTGTCAAGTTGAGACTAGGGGTGCCTGGGGCAGAGCTTTCAGGCGTGTGTTACTTGCTTGTGGGCCTGAAAATGAGGAAGAGGCGCTCACCCTAGGTGTGAGGGTCCAACTGGCAGTTTGAACTAAGTGAAAGAAGGAAGAAGAAACATGTTGTCGCAGCTTCTTCCTGGGAAAGCTCAGACCTCGCCTGAGTCTCCCAACGTTTGCCTGTTCTCCTCGCTTAGCCTTCTGTCTGCTGTGCCCTGAAGAGCTTTTCTCTGACTAGGTCTCTGCCATGTTCTTCACCATTGCCAGCCACCCAAGAATGGATTTTGTGAGAACTTCTGAAACTGTGAGCTAAAATCTCTCTTAAGTTTTGGTATTCTGACCGCACAATGAATAAGTACCTAAGACTTCTCCTTATAAAGTCAGCTGCCTCTGGTGCCTCCTGACAATGCAGAGCTGACGAGTAGATCAGGGTGGTGGCACGTTCCTGTTGTTCTTTTCCCAGTGAGTTTGATTGGGCCATCTGCCCATCTAATCAGGGTGGCTGGAAGCCAGGAGAAAAGAACGAGATCTCTGCTTTGTAGAGTGGACAGCCCAGCGGGCGGGGAGAGCGAAAAGCACATGGTGCCTCTGATGGGCACAAATATGCAGAAACGAGGCGGGGATGTGGGCAGGAGCTCTCAGCAAAGGGTCCTGTGAAGTTGTAAATGAGGGCTGGAGGGTAAGGAGGGTGAAGCCTCGTGAGGAGAAGCACATTCCAGCAGAAGCTTTAGGACGCTGGGGAGCAGGTATGTTACCATGACTATTTTGAAAACGTATTATAGTTTAAGACATTGCCTGTAACACACTTAGGCCACCATTCCTGCCATGTCTGAGCAGCTCTGGAAGCCCTAGATCATGAGTGTCTTTGTAAGATGTGACCAACGGACCAAGCACCATCCCAAGGACAGGCAGGCTCGTAGGAACATGACATTGTGTCCTTATCCGCCTTATTCAGCTCTTCCCCAAAGTCAAAATGACCGTGACAAGTCAACATTTTGAACTGATTCAGGATATCAAGGCAGCCGCACCCACTCCACTAAACACCTGAGAAAGGGCTTCCAGAACTACCTCGGAGTGTCAGGGAGGGTGGGATGAGTGTGCTCAAAGCCAGGGTGGAGTCCTTTTGAGGGGGATTTGTGGCAATGTGTCTTGTCCTGTAATTTTTAAAATTTAAATATTCACTATTTTTTGATCACACTTCATACAAAAGGTGGTCTTCTCAAATCAGCACTGTAGACATTTTAAACTGAATAATTTATATTTTTGAGACCTGATCTTGCTCTAAAGTCCAGGCTGGTCCTGAACTCACTACATAGCCCAGACTGCCCTCAAACTCACAGCAATCCTCTTGTCTCAGCCTCCTGAGTGTTTAGATTACAGGTACGCGCCGCTACACCTGGCTTATATGGTGCCGGGGAATCAAACTTCTTAGGGCCTTGCACAAGCTAGGCAAGCACTTTAACTGCTGTGCTATTCCTCCAGCCCATAAACTGGACACTTCTTTACTGTTGGTTGCATAGGTCAAGGGAGAGGCTGTCCTACGTGTTGTGCCCTGACCCTTTCCCTCTGGGTGTCAGTAGACCCTCCCCTGCCATGTGCTGATCCAGGCCATCCCAAGGCTAGCAGATGTTCCCTGAGGGACCAAACTTTGCTCTAGCTGAGAGCTACCCCTCTGAGGCAACAGCCTCCATGGTAGCAAGTGCAAAGGCCCTGAGGGAAGAGCAACAAGGAAAACACTAAAGACAGAGCAGTGAGGAGGACAGGAACGGGAAGGGAGACAGAGAAGACCACCGAGTCAGACCATGGTGCGTGCCATAAGACGTCATGAGTTCTAGATGTACCAGATTCTTGACCACATCTCATATCGGACCTGTGCACTGATGTCCGCTGGGTGCGTACCCAGAGCAGAGCTGCTGGGCCAGAGGATCTGTGTGCCTCCCGCCTCAGAGGACATACCATCTCTCCCCCAGAGTGCGCGCACTGAGGTGCCACCCCAGGCGTGTGAAATTCCACCTGCACCACATCACAGCCCATACTGGGTGTCTCCTGTTTTTTTTGCTTGGCAACTGTTGGTTTGGGTTCTTTCAAAAGGCAGAATTTACAGAAATTAATAACAAAAAGGATCTGTTAGGAAGGCTTACAAATTTGAGGATAGAGATAGTCCAAGATGGCAGCCTGAACGTATAAGAGTGTCTGATGGCTGCTCAGGCGCTAAGTAGAACTCCTGTCCAGGATGGTGAGACAGCCAATAAGAGTCGGCTGCAGATCTCAACTGTTCAAAGAACAACAGCGAAGACCAGAGCCTAAAGATCAGTGACTGAATATCAGCAACGGGCAGACAGGCACAAGTCGAGACTGGAGCGAATCCGTGATGAAGATCTGTGATGTGTAGCAAGTCGGCGTCCGTAGACAATTGTGAAGGCGAGAGCTTTCCCAGTGGAAGAAACTGTGACAAGCTTCCTTCTTCCTTCCTTTTATACCGTTGGAGTTCCAGTTGGCCCTCCCACATCCGGGCGGGTGCTCTTTCCTCATTGGCCAGCCCACACATCACTCACACTCTCATCCAGGCTGGTTCTCACTTCCCAGTCTAGGCGAGGTTCCTGATTCCCTCACGCTGACATCGCTTCAGTGGTCACATGGTCAGTACGCATGGCGTGCCTAGCTCAGCTCAGGCTCCTTTTACCTCAGTACCCCTTCCTGTGCTATGCTGATGGCTCGTTTGCATATCTTCTTTGCAAAGTTTCTCCAGAACTTTCTCCCCTTCCTGCCCCGTCTTGCTGCTTTGTAGGAATGCTTCGTATTCTGGTCTGGGTTGTTGGGGGGTGTCTACTGTAAAGCCTCTGCCACTCTCGGGGTGGTCTGTGTTGTTTTCCTATCACTTAAAAGGCCACCACAAACGTGGTGACTTAAAGGAGCCTCCGGGCATCAGCTCATTTCCACAGACTGTCGGGCCCAGTGGGCTCAACGCTGTTCACGATGTTACAGAGCTGTCAAGGTGCCAGCTGGCTGGCGTTCTCATCAGGAGGATATGGGGAAATGTCCTGGGACCCTCCCACCCTTTGTTGCTGGTGGAATTCTTTCCCTTGCAGGACTGGGGGGGGGCTGCAGTCCATTTCCTGCCAGCTGCTGGTTGGGCTGCTCTCAGCTCCTCTCCACAGCCCTTCCTACATCCACCCACAGAGCCAGAGCCAAGACATCCCATTCTCGCAATGCTCTGAGCTCCTGGCTTCCTGTCTCCCACCCCTGGGTCCACAGTGAAGGTCAGGGTCACCGGCTAAGGCCCTGCTAGGCTCAAGGCCACTTGATTAGGCCTTGATTACATCTGTAAAATCCTCTGGCCTCGGTATAAGGAGACTGACCGTGTGTAGTACCTGGAATGGCATCCCACCTCATGCGTCCTGCTCACTCCAGGCCATCGGAGACTTACTAGGAGTCTCCTGACCACTTCAGACTCACTAGCAGGGCCACTGCAGAAAATATGACACGTGCGCAAAGACCTAGAGCCAGAGCATCCCAGGCAGAAGGTATGGCACAGGGCAGAGGCCCAGGGCATCAGCATGGCTGCAGGAACAGAGCGAGACAAACTCGGGGAGGCGGTCGGGATGCCTGCCCCTGGGAGCTACACGGTTAGTGCCTTCCAGGCTGTTGCTAAAGGATGTAGGAAGTGGAGAGTGGGGTTTTGGTCTGTATCCCTGTTGTTGGGACAAAAATACATCCACGGCTGAGGAGGAGATGGTTATTTGGCTCCTGTTTTAAGGGGGTTCCGTCCAAGGTCAGCCAGCTCACAACAGGAGCAGCATGGTAGAAGGGCACAGTGGAGCCAGGCTGCTCAATTCATGGGGGCTGGAGGAGAGCACAGGGAAAGACAGCTGAGAGGAAGGAGAGGGGCCGGGTGTAATCCCCTAGGCCACACCTCCATGACCCAGCCAGGTGGCTCACAAGCTGGGCGAGTTGACAATCCAGATTAGCCATCCTGAGGTACCACAGGAAGGATGTAAGAGGGACACTGACTGATGGACTGTTTTAGGCTATTGGGGTGAGTGTCATCAGCAGGGAGCAAAGATAGAAGCAGGGGCCAGCTGCAGGTGAGTGCCATGATCCAGAGCAGAGGGACAGGTGGCTCGGACCAAAGGGCAGGAGCCCGTGAGGTGGTGAGCAGTGGGACCCAGACACAGCTTGCTAAGAACTGCAGGGAAGTTGGGCGTGTAAGGCCCAAAAGAGAGGAACCTAGCAAGGCTCCCCTAGTCTCCAGCTTCTCACAGTGGTTACTTGGGCATGGGGGGTGGAGGGCAGGTTTGCAGGGAGACCAGGAGCTCTGGCCACCCATTGCAGGTGAGGATACCAGGGAGGAGCCCTTCAGCTAGCAGGTGGGTGGCCAGGGCCAAGGGTGGTGGGAACCACAGGTGCAGATTTGGGGCTGACTGGGAAGGGGTTACTGATACCCAGCCCATCACACTTGAGTCTCAAAGAAAACACTGTAAGAGGACAGACAAAAGAACTGCTTGCTGTGGGTGTGACAGACATGATGCCCAGCAGCCAGACAAGCAGACGTAGTGACGGGCAGCAGGAAGCAGGTGTGGGGTAGGGTGGAAGGTTGGGGGGGAACTAGCCAGAGAGAGCAGGAAGAGACTCTCTGGGGTGAAGGGGATATTCTGTGTCTGGTCAGGCAGTCGCATGGGTGTAGTGTCCGTATCATAAGTGATGTACACGCACCCCCATTCCATAAAGCTTACACACCTGTGTGCTGCGTATTCATGTTGTGCGTGTGTCTGTGCATGTACACGAGGATGCACCATCTAGGACACTGGAGGGGGAGAAAAATGAGAGGAATGGAGACCAGCTAGGAGGCTGTGCCCCGTGCGGAGCCCTCAGAGGGAGTGGAGTAACTGGCCTTGGACAGCCTGTCCATTGCTTCCCAGGACTGCTGTAACAAAAAACGGTGACTGTAGTAGCTTAAGGCAACAGAAGTGCCCTGGCCAGCAATTCTAGAGCCAGAAGTCTGGACCCACAGAGCGTGTGGGGCCTCCTGCCCCCTGGATGTGCTGTAGGGACGATCCTCCCCTGTGCTTCCCAGCTTCTGGGCATCCCTGGCAATCTTGGCTTTCCTTGGTGTGCCTTCCTGAGGACACCAGCCTGAGGGGCTGCCCCAACCAATCTGACCTCATCATTAACACATGCAGAGACCTGATTTCCAAGAAAGCCCATATGCTGAAGGTCTAGGTGGCCCTGAATGATGGGGTACACTAAATGCAAGGAGAGTGGATGGGGCTGGTGGATGCCATGGCTACAGGGGGAAGTAGAGGGCGGGAGGAGGGGATTCAGGGATGACTCATTTGAGCTTGAATAGCCAAGTGGGGGCCTTGGCAGGGAGGCTGCCGGAGGAACTGATTTACAGGAGGGCCCAGGGGTCCTGGCTGGGCCACGGCAGGTTCAAAATGTTGCACAGACCCCCCACAATGAGTGTGTGAATCAGTACACAGAAGAGACGGACGTGTATGGATGGTGTTGGAAGCCATGGGCAAGATCCTCTGGTAAGATCAAACACAAGGCCCTGAGTTTTGATTTCCTAGCACCACATAAAGCTGGGCGAGGTGGTGCACACCTATAATCCCAGCACTTGAGAGGCTGAGTGAGGCAGGAGGATAGCCCTGAGTCCAAGGCCAGCCTGGGCTATATCAGTGAGTTCAGGACCAGCCTGGACTACAGAGTGAGATCCTGTCTCAAAATAAAAACACCAAGAATCAGCAAATGGGATTCTATGAAACTAAAAAGGTTCTGCACAGCAAAGGAAATAACAGAGTGAAGAGAGCACCCATGAGTGGAAAAAAAAAAAATACCTGCCAGCTACTCCTCAAACACAGGACTGTTATCAAGCACATGCAAAGAACTAAACAAAAAAATAGACCCTCCAAAATAAAGGGCCCCCCAAAAATGGGAATCTAAATGAACAGTTCTCAGAGGAAGTGTGAATGTCCAAGAAAAACATGAAAACGTGTTCAACATCTTTAGCCGCCAGAGAAATGCAAATTGAAGCAAGACTGAGGCAGGAGATAGGGAAGAAAGTAAGGAGATGGACTTTGTGGAGAGGGAAGGGAAGAGGAATGGGAGGAGACAGGTATATAGAAAAGTAGATTTGGCGGAGAAGATGGACAAGCTGCCCCTGTTCTCAGCACGCGCCTGGTGTGTGGCAAGAAACAAGACACAAGTTCAAGGCTTTGCTCTTAGGCTGTCCTGGTCACGTGGTCCCTGCCGGGACACAGTACCCGACTCCCACATCTTAAAGGAGGAGAGATTCACTTCACTCCTAGTTTCAGGAGGTCTCGGTCCACTTATTGGCAACGGTGACAGCACTTGGCAGAGGAAAAGCAGCTCACAGCGGGGCCGGCAGCAGGCCCCTGAGATTCCAGATCCAAACCCTAGTCAGAGCCAAGGCTCAGCTGGCATCTGTGTGGCCGGATCCAGAGAAGCGCCATGGGTGGTGGATGCTGGAGCAGGACGGGCAGCAGGCAGTCGTGGCCCACCCGGCGGGCATCCTGGGCGTCCGCTGTGGGTCACTGTCTCCCTCCCTCCCCCCCATAGCAGGTTTAGGCTCACCGTGCTTGAACGTGGGCAGGGAAAGCAGGAAGGTGGAAGCAAGGGGTGTTGGGAGAAAGACCCAAGGTGTACTGGGAAAGCAGGTTTGGGCCAGAGCCTGAACACAGGGGCAGCGGGAGGAGGCACGCAGCTCTCCATAGCTCCTCACGTCTCACAGGTGTCCCACATATGTGCTCTGCCTGCCACTCTAGGCTCAGCGTGCTCCCACTGCGCTTGTGGGAAAGGCCCCTTCTCAGGCCTCATCCAGCTCTCTGGAAGCAGAAGCTGGGTCAGCAGTCTGGCTTTCACAGGCCCTCAGAGTGTGTGTGACAGTCACAGGAACAGAACCCTGCATGCAGGACAGACAGCATAGAGAACAGCAAGGCTCTGGACTCCAGGATGTGCTGTCCCCCTCACTCCCCTGCTGTGAGCCAGGGTGAGCTCAGCCTGTCCCCTCTGTGCTGTGGCTCTCTTCCCCACAGTGACAGGGACAATGCGGATGTTCTGGGTGGGGCAGGCGGCCTTCTCAAGCTGCAGGCCCCGTTCATTTCCTGGGGTGACAGCTGGTCAGGCCACTGCTAGGGATTTACAAATTCAAAAGGCTGTGCACATAGGACTCCACTGATGCCCGCCTCCACATCCCCCGCTCCTAAAATCCCTGGTTACGCCAAGACTAAGGTCACAGACTGATACACATTGTTGCTCAAGAATAAAATAAGGAGAGAAAACAGGCTGTGATACAGTGAGTGAGCAGATAAAGCCGCGTGAGGACATTCGCAGAATTAACAGTGGGAGATAAGAGAAAGTCCGTATGTTCTTCCAGGAAATGACGTGCGCCGGCTGGGTTACTCATTCCTGCACGTCCACTGTGCCCTGGGGTGAGCCAGTCGTGGCCAGGGGAGGCAGTGGGCAGGAGAGTTGGGGGGTGATAGCTTCAGAACTTCTGCAGACACTAGTCACCCACCCCCAGCATGTTCCTTTCCCGTTTAAACTGTTTTTTGAGGTGCTGTGTGGCTTTGGGTGCTTTCCTCTACCTCTCTGGGCCCCAGTTAGCCTCCCAGGTTGCTATAAATCATTAACTCATGCCAAGTGGTCAGAGTCTGCCTGTCCCTTTACCAGATGAGCTAGCAGAGGCTCCCCCAGCAGGGCCGAGCTGAGGCCCAGGGTTCTACCGCAGTCCCGTCCAGACCCCGGCTTTTAGTCATTAATCCAAATGCAAGGAGAGACAATGAAAGGTAGAGACATGCGGATTTAGGGCCCGCAGTTAAATATGGTGAGATATGTTCTTTGACACTTGGCTGTGATTTGGATCCAGCCCGTTCCCCAGACGCTCATGTTTGAAAGTTTGGACCCCAGCATTCAGAGGTGGGGCCTCTGGGAAGAGGAGAGTGGACCGTGTGGGCTCCGATGTCGTCACTAAATACCTGGAGGAGGTCAGACCTTAAGGAATTTGGGGCAAGAGACTTCGTAATGAAAGTGTCAGCTCTCTTCCCACCCCGAGGCAGGCAGACTTCCTGCCACCCCTCCTCTGCCATGGGCCTTGACCAAGACTCAATAGAGCCAAGCGACTGTGGACTGAAACTTCCAGAACCCCAGGCCAAAATAAACCCTTCCTCCTCTAAGTTGTTAATCTCAGCCATTTTTCTCATGCTGATGGACAGCGAGCCCACGTACATGTGTGCCCACAGGTACGCTGCTGATGATTGAAATCGGGACCTTCACGCTGAGCGACGTTCTCAGCCCAATTTATTTTTTAAGACAGGGTCTTGCCAAGTTACTAAGTTGCCCAGGCTGGGCTGAAACCTGTAGTCCTCCCGCCACAGCCTCCCAGAGTGTGCTACGATTTTTCTGCTTTCCCTAGTGGTTGTACCAGTTTACAGCCCCACAGCAATATAGGAGGGTGCCTTTCCTCCCACAGCCTCGCCAGCATTCGTTGTTGTTTGAGTTCTTAACACCAGCCCTTCTTCCTGGCCCGGATGGAACCTCTGTGTTGTTTCAATTTGCATTTCTCTGATGGCTAACGATGTTGAACATTTGTGTGTGTGTGTGTTCATTGGCCACTCAGACTTCTTCTGAGAACTGTTGGTTCATTTCAGATTCTCATTTTTTGATTGGGTCCTTTATTTTGGACGGTCTAATTTTTTATTCACTTCTTTGTATGTTCTTGATAATAGTCCTCTGCTGAGGAGTAGCTGCCAAATGCTTTTTCCATTCGTGAGCGCTCTCTTCGCTCTGTCGCTTGGTTGCTTTGCTGTGCAGAAGCTTCTTAATCTCATAGAATCCAGTTTGTTAATCCTTGGTGTTCTCTCCTATGCTCTGGGTGTTTTGTTGGGAAAGTCCTTGCCTATGTCTTCAAAAGTTTTACCAACGTTTTCTTCCAACAAGTTCGATGTTTCCATTTTCATGTCTAAGTCTTTAATCCATTCTGATTTGATTTGGGTGCATGGTGAAAGTTGTGGGTCTAATCTTTCTTCTGCATGTGGTTAGCCAGTTTTCCCAGCACCATTTGTTAAAGAGGCTGTCATAATTTACTCTGGTGTATATCTTTGACTCCTTTATCAAAGGTCAGATAGCTGAAGGTCCTCGGGGATGTTTGGGCATCCTCGATTCTGTTCCATTGGTCCACCTGTCTTTGTGCCAGCACCATGTCATTGTTTAATTTGATATCTGGTATAGTGATGCCTCCTGCTTTTGTTTTGTTGCTGAGGACTGTTTTGGTTATTCTAGGCTTCTTGTGCTTTCATATAAAATTTTGGGTCATTTTCTTCTAGTTCTGTGAAAAACACTGTTTGTGTCTTAATTGGGATTGCATTGAATCTGTGTCAGTTTAGGTAGTAGGGCCACTGTGATGATGTTGGTTCTGTCTATCCAGAAACACAGGATGTCTTTTTCTAAATTTCTCTTCCATTTCTTTTTTCAGAGTACTATAGTGTTCAGTCTAGGGGTCCTTCACTTGCTTTCTCTTAGGTTACTTCCTAGGTATTTAATTTTCTTTGAAGTGACTGTGAATGCGATTGTTTTTCTGATCTCTTTCTCTGTATTTTCATTGTTGCCTGTAGAGGAATGCAACTGATTTTTGTGTATGGATTTTATATCCTGCAACTTGGCTGAATTGGTTTCTTAGGTCTAAGACTCTTCTGGTGGGGTTTTTGGGGTCCTCTATGCGAAGGATCATGTCATCTGCAAACAGGATGGTATGACTTCGGTCTTCCCTATGCGTGTTGCCTTTATTCTGTTCTCTTGCCCACCTGGCTACAGATTTGAGTGCTACATTAAATAGAAGAGGTGAGAGTGGACACCCTGGTCTTGTTCCTGATTGGAAGAGAAATGTTTTCAGTTCTTCCCCATTTGGGATGATGTTGGTTGTAGGATTGTCGTAAATTGCTCTTACCAGCTTGAGGTAGATACCTTCTTTGCCTATTTTCATCAGTTTCGATCAGGAAGAAATACTGTGTTTTGTCAAAGGTTTTTTTTTCTACATCTATTGAGATGATCATGTGATTTTTGTCCTTGCTTTTGTTAATGTGATATGTTCCCTTCATTGATTTGCATATGTTGAAAGCCTTGCATTCCTGGGATGAAGCCAACTTGGTTGTGGTGAGTGATCTTTTTAATCCTTTGTGGCATTCTATTTACAAGTAACTTACCGAGGATTTTTGCATTTATATCCATTAAGAAAATTGGCCCATTGTTTTCTTTCTTTGTTGGGTCTTTATCAGGTTTGGGGATCCAGATGATCCCTACTTCCAGGAAGGAGTTGGGCAGTGTGCCCTATCGTTCAATTTCATGGAAGAGTTTAACAAGCACTGGCACTAACTATTCTCTAAAGTTGTGAAAAATTTTTGTGGTGAATTTTTCAGGTCCTGGGCTTTTCTTTGTTGGAAGATCCTTTGTTACTGCCTCAGTTTCATCCCTGGTTATTGCCTTATTCAGGGTTTCCATATATGCTTGGCTCAGTTTTGGTGTATATATATCAAGGACTCTATCCATTTTTCTTCTGAGTTTGTGCATCTGTTGAAATAAAGAGTTTTTTAGTAGTTTCTTATAATTCTCTGGATTTCAACAGTCATGATTTCACCATTTTCATTTCTAATTGCATTGATGTGAATTCTTTTCATCTTTTGATGAGTTTGGTTAGATATTTATCAATCTTATTTATCCTGTTAAAGAACCAACTCTGATTTGAATTTTTGTATTTTTTTAAATTTCAATTTCATCGATCTCTGCTCTGATTCTCACAATTTTCCTCTATTGCCTTTGGATTTGTCTTGTTTTTGTTTCCCTAGCACTTTGAGCTGCACAATTAGATTAATTTCAGGTTACTCTGTATTTCCCATATGTGCACTCATACATTTCCTTCTTATTACTGCTTTTAGTGTGTCCCACAGATTCTGGTATGATGTGCTTCCATTGTCATTTGACTTCAGGAAGTTCTTGGTTTCTTCTATGATTCATTCCTTATTCAGTAATGTATTATTTAATCTCCATGTATCTGGATAGTTTCTTTACTTTTGCTATTGATTTTAGTTTATTCCACTATGATCTGAAAGTATATGTGGAATGATTTCTTTTGTATTTATTTACACATGTCTTATGTCCAAGGATACATATGTTTTAGAAAAAGTCCAATGTGCTACAAAAAAAAGATGTGTTCTGCTGGTGTTGGATAGAATAGTCTGTAGATGTCTGTTAAGTCCATTTGCTCCGTGGTGTGATTTGGCTCTGACATTTCTCTGTTGCTTTTTGTCTAGCTGCCCTGTCTGTTTGAGAGTGGGGTACTGAAGCCCCCTAGTATGACTGTATTGAGGCACATTTGGCCCTTTGTGTCCAATAGTTTATGTTGTGTGTAACTGGGGGCACTTACATTGAGCACATATGTGTTTATAATTATTATCTCTTCCTGTTGGAGTGTTCTTTTTAGCAGTACATAGTGACCATCTTTGCCTGATCTGTCTTGAAGCCTGCAGTGTCTAGGACAGTACAGCTCCTCATGTTTGTTTCTGGGCTTCAGTGGCATGTAGTATTAGATTCCAGCCCTTTACCTTCAGTCTGTGTGCTTCTTTGTCAGTGAAGTGTGTCTCTTGAAGAAAACAAATGGTTAGATTTTATTTTTTGATCCACTCTGCCAGCCTGTGTCTTCTGATTGGTGAGTTAAGACCAACAGCATTGAGAGTGATTATTGTAAGATTTTTACTGAGTCCTGTCATTGTCCTGTTCTAGTGTTGTTTTTTCCTTTTTTTTTCTTTTGTTACACTTTGTCATTAGATGTTTCCTTTCCTCTGTGTTCTTCAGGGCCACTTGTCTCCCTCTTTGAGGTGTCTACAGGTATTTTCTGCATTGCTGGACTAGTGGTCTCAAATTTCTTTAGAGATTCTTGGTCATGAAAAATTTGTACTTCTCCTTGAATTTTCAGGAATAATTTTGCTGGATACAATAACCTGGATTAATACTTTCTTTTAAAGCATGAAAGATTTTGCTCTGGGTTCTCCCGGTCTTTAAGGTTTGCATGGAAAAATCTGCAGTCATTCAAATGGGTTTCTCTCAGTAAAATGTTTTTCTTTTACTGCTTTTAATATTGTCTCTTTATGTTGAATTTCTGAGGTTTTGATTATGATATGTCATAGGGAGTTTCTCTTCTGGTTGAGAATATTTGGTGTTCTGTAAGCTTCTTGGATTTGAATATTAAATTCTTTTCCTAGATTCAGGAAATTTTCTTGCATGATTTCAGTGCTTTCTTCTGCTCTTTCTCTAACACCAATAAATCTGATGTTGGTTCCCTTCAAATCATTCATCAGCTGTTTATCCAACTACTTTGCTCATTTCTAATTTTGGAGTTGAGCCTAATTATCACATTTGTTTCTGTGGCCTTGCCTTCAAAGTCTTAAATTGTGCTCTCCCAGTATTTGAGCAAATCTCCCCTGCTTTCAAATGAAATTTTTATATTATGAATTTCAACTAGATTTCTTTTGCAATTTTCTACTTCTCTATCAA
This sequence comes from Ctenodactylus gundi, assembly GCA_004027205.1. Taxonomy (NCBI): domain Eukaryota; kingdom Metazoa; phylum Chordata; class Mammalia; order Rodentia; family Ctenodactylidae; genus Ctenodactylus; species Ctenodactylus gundi. Next base: position 166,502 of record PVKB01003580.1, on the reverse strand, counting down.
AATGTTTCTTCATATCGTGCATTTCCTTATGTATCTCAGACAACTTTTTATTTGTGGCCTCTATTTTCTCAGTAAACTCTGTATCCATTAGGACCACTGTTGAGTAAGTTCTTCTTTAATCCTGCTGATCAATACTTGTATTTCTTTAAGAATATCCTGTTTGAACTGGCTGTATGCAGATACCAACTCATCTACTTGCTTTTTGACTTCTTTCCCTATGAGCTCCACTATTTCAGGGCACATGACATTAATTTCTAGGGTCTCCAACGTGTCTACTTCCATCCTGTTGCTTTGTCTTCCCATGATCGTGTTGTTGAGGGACTTGACTTCAGTGCCCCAGCCGAGAAGTTTCTTTGAATGTGTATGAGGTTGTTTGTGGGGAGCCAAAAAACCTCTGAATGCTGGAAGTGCTGAAAGTTGGCAGTGAGGAGGTACCTAACAGTCAGATGGCCTCTAGTGAGTCTTGCTCACCCCAAGTCCCCACAGCAAAGCTCTCCTGCCCGTCGTGGCTTCCCTCCCCTGAGGGCGGGGCTCTCCACCCTCGGAGGTGCGCCCACTACACGCGAGCTATTCAGGCAGTCTTTCCTCTCCTCTGTCCAACTGTCTCTTGTGCCAGTTTCTTCCTGGGCACTTTTTTCAAGAGTATCCCAAAAGCCCTTATGTGGCCTGTCTGAGGCTTCTTTAAATAGTTCAGGCTCAGGCTTTTTTTTTTGGGGGGGGGGGGGAAAGGGGGAGGTGAAAGGGGGAGGCTGGCTCTTGCCTGTGTAGCTGCTTCTCCCACGCTGGTCTAGGATCCGGGAGGCCTTTTCTAGGGGGAGCTTGCTGTGTGTTTGCAGTTTCCACTTCCCTCGGGCTCCTCTCTGGAGGCTGGGGCTCCCAGCTGCTGTCAATTCCCAGATGTGCTCATACCTCAGGGTGAGGCTCCCCCCTTGGCTCCAGGCCTACCACCCTCTATGAATGCTGGTGGCCCTTCACAGGCTGGGGCAGCTTCCTGGGTGCTGCATTCTGCTTCTGATGCATCTGTGGAGTTTCTAACCTTCCCGTGGCCTCCTTTCCATTGATGGGGGCCTTCTTCCTCTTCTAGTTAAGTTAAACAGGTAGCTTTAAACAATAATCTCAACTTTCTGAGATATGGTCTTGCTCTGTACTCTAGGCTGGTCCCAAACTCACCATGGAGCCCAGGTTGACCTGGAACTAATGGCAATTCTCCTGCCTCAGCCTCCTGAGTGCTGAGATTACAGGAATGTGCCACCACACCCAGCTTATTTGGTGCTGGGGAATCAAACCCAGGGTCCTGATCTTGCTAAGCAGGCACTTGAACCACTGAGCTATTCCTCCAACCCTAATCTCAACTTTTTAAGAGAATCTACACGGAGACATTAAGCAAATCTGTCACTCGGCTGGCACCTTGCCTGGCTGGAAGTCCCTTGATTTTTTTTTATGTATGTATGTATGTATGTATGTATGTATGTATGTATGTATGTATGTATTGAGAGAAGGTATTGCTAAGCCGCCTGTGCTGGCTTCAAACTTGTAGTCCTTTTGTTTTAGCCTTTGAGTGTGCCGGTACAATGGCCACGTGACACCAATTGGACTGCTCTCATGGTAACCTGTCTGCCCCGCCCCCATGACCATCCAGTCGCCTCTCGGTACTTCTGCACTAGGGACAAAGTGTCCAGCGTGTGCGCTGCGGGGGACATTTTGCCGTCATAGCTCATGCTTTCAAAAGGCTTGGAAGTAGGGAGACAGGGCCAGAGGTGGAACGTGACTGGGAGTGCAGTGTGGGGAGGTGCCTGGGGTGGCTGAGAAACCACTGGAGGCCACTGAGGAGGGCTGAGGACGAAAGGGGGGGGGGGGGGAACAGGGAACAGACAGGGTGACCCAGGCTGTGGCATGGCAGCCACCTTCAGGCTGAGGACACTCGGTCAGTTCTGAGGACACGCAGGCTGAGGTGGTGCTGTGTGGCAAGCTGGGGGCACAGAAGCAGGGGTGGCAGGGCCTGGCACCGTGCTTGCTCACAAACGCAGTGCAGACACATCCACCCTCCTCCTCCTGCACCTCCTGTTATTCTGAGCTGCCAGCAGGGTTACCCCTGTCCTGGGCTACCAGGAACCCACTTTACACCTGGGTGGCTTGAACCCTGAGAACATTTTCCTACTCTTTGGTTATCATAATTAGGTTAAAAATAGAGATTACTTTGCTGGGTTTTATGCCAAAGTAAATTACGGGGGAGGGGGGAAGGGGTAAGCCCCTCTCCTATCCTTCCCGTCTCAGGTTGAACATTTGGCCAAGGGACCCTTTGGCCCATGAGTTTTAAACACCTCCACCTGGTCCTGCCTGGGGACAGTTCTAGCTGTGAAAGTGGAAGAAGTGTTATGAGATCTAGTGGGTGGAGGCTGGGGACACCATGAATGATCTAAAGATTCTACGATACCAGAATTGTCCCACAACAGGACTGTTCAGTCCTGGGAGGGCATTGGCTAGGGCCTGGCCTGCCCAAGGGGAATGCTGGTCTCCAGTGGTTTTCCTTATTCATTCTTTGTCTGTAGTCTGTAATTATCTGGATAGTTGACATAACACGTTGACAGTCACGTTGCCTGGCTCGCTTTCAATGTAAGTATAAGATGTAAGGACCCTTTTGTCTTTTCCCTGGCCTGTGCCCGGCATCTTGAATACCGTGCTTCGTGATCCATTTTTACTCAGTAACTCCAAAGGGGCCTCTGCTCTGAGTCCTGATGCCCATGGCTTTCTGTGAGATGAGGAATGAACTTTTTACAAGTTTTTCTTACGGTGCCTATTCAGAAATTCACTTACATCCCCAATTCTTAAACACGTCAATGAAACAGGTCACACACTGAGCGTGTAATTTATAAAACGTTGCCATTTAATTTTGTCACTGTAAAGAGATTTATCTCAACCAGATTGTAACAAAATTACCACAGCTTATTCCAAAAGAAAAATTTTAGTACAAGAGATTTTAGAAAATTAAACATATTTCTTTAAAAATTCTATCGTGTAAACCTTAACAGAAGAGGAGGGTTAGGATACTACAAGTTCATGTGCACCTGTGGCTGCCCAGGTGCTGCCCGCATGCCGTGGCTTTTCTGCCTGTCCCCCTCAGATGGCCCTGTGCCCGGCATGACCAGCACCTGTGTTTGAGACTCGCTCCCTGGTGAGGTCAGTCACACGAGTGCGGCACAGCACTTGACCATCCGCGAGGTCAAGGCTGGCTTGCCAGGATGACATGGGATGCCAGAGGCCCAGGAGTCCTGCCTCTGCCCCATTTCCACTCCACCAGCTGGCAGACGTGCAGTCCACCATCGTGTCTGGCCAGAGCATCCATGTGTGTTCTTGCTGAGGTGAGGGGATGGCTACCCTGGTGGCGAGCAGAGTGGGCAGGCTAGAGGCAGGGAGAGCCTGCAGGCAGCAGTGGTTTTCCAGGTTGGACAGGCAACTAGCAGTAAGGACCCTGAGCCTCACACCACCAGGCCCCCAGCATCTTCCTGTGAGGCCACTCAGCCCTCTTCAAGGGAACTCAAGTGTCTCTTCATTCTTCTGTAAAAACCTTGGGTATAAGGAAGCCCGCTGGACTGGGGTGTTGGAACTTAAGGGCTCCGTGATTGCAGTAGAAGCTGCCACATCAGGCCTGTGGCAATGGGTCGTGGCAAGACAGATGCCAGCAAGCAGCTGGCTGGGTGCCTTTCCATCCCCTGGACAACCTGGGCCAGGAGCCCTGATGCCAAACCCTCGTTCCTACTAATCCGGTAGCGGAAGTTCCATTTCCTGAACATAACACCACGTGTGACCAGAACAGTGAGATGAACTTTTGGCACAGAAACGTCAGCTAAGATGTACAGAGTGGCAGTTATGCAGGATCGGCACAGGAGACCAGATGAACAGCAGAGTTAATGTTGGTTTTAATGACATAATGCACAATATTTTGAAAAACGTTCCTTACAATACATGTCTGTGAGCAGGTGACTGCGCCGTTGGGAGGGGAATGCCCCGGAGAAGTCAAGTTACTGCCTCCTTTGGGGTTGGGACCTGGGTCTGCAGCCGGCCCTCCTGGGATGCCTCTGAGGCACAGCGGCTACAGATCCAGCCCTTTCTTGGCCATCAGCAGGTGGCCACGCCTGCGTGGAAGAGCCAGCGACAGCGAGGGAAGCAGCCTTGTGGTGGTGGTGGCGGGGGAGGGATATGCACCGGGCGCTCTGTGAACAGCTGGCAAAGGCAGATGGAGCTGTGACCCCTTGGCGGGTGGTGAGGGGGGGGGAGGGGACAGCTGGCAAAGGCCGATGGAGCTGTGACCCCTTGGCGGTGGCCGCAGCTTGAGGGGGAAGTGAGCAAATCCCATGAAGAAAGAGGAGGAAATCGCAGAGGCTGCCAGGGAGGCCCGGCCGTGCTCGGGCCAGGACGCAAGCTCCTGGCGGCAGGCAGGGCCACTGTTCCTTCACACTGAGCGGACTTCCCAGCCTGTGGCAGGAGTGCGGGCTGCTACCAAGTGGCCCAGTCTAGCCAGCTTCTGGCTGCCCACTCGGGCCCAACAAGTAACCTGCTACCACTCTGAGAGCTGTGGGGAGGGACTGATAGATCGACCAGACAGGAGGTGAGCCCTTGGAGGGGGACACTGGTGGCTCTGGGACACCCTGTGGGGGACAGTGCAGGCAGCTGAAGCTTCCCCTGCGGGCCAGCGAGTGTGCTTTCGCCTTCAATGGTGGGAGAGCTGGGCAAGTTTTCTGTAAGCTCTGCATGACACGGAAGCAGAGTCGCCTGCAGCTCTGGGTACCTGTGGGTGGTTTTCTGCTTGTTGAGCTCCACGTGCAGAACGTCCACGGTTTCCTGGTGAAAGGCTGGGGAGGGTGAGCACGGACTGATGCGGAGCTGTGTTCTGGGTCGTGTACCCAAAGGGCCCATGGGAAGCCTGGGCCCCAGCGAGGGACGGGGAGCACATCCTCGGCCAGAGCCCCTGGCCCGGTGCCCTGGGGGAACAGCAGGCGTCACCAAGGCTCCCTTCCCACGATGCAGGAGGCAGGCTGGGGCACTTGAGAACTCAGCCTGACCTGCACTCAGGCCCACATGAAGCGTCGTGTTCTTCAGCCACTTGGACAGGTGGGAAGGGACCCTGAGCCTTCTAGGACTTGGAGGGCACTTGGGTGCTCTTGGTGTCCACACCCCTGCAGCCTGGAGAACAGGCTCCTGTGCCTCACCCGCCCATTCATGCCACTTCTGCTGCCCCACGAGCCCATGGCAGGGACCTCAGCTCTCCCTGCCAGCTGAGTGAGGCTCGCTCTGGTGAGCAGGGAGCGCACAGCCTCCACCATCCAGAGAATCCTCCATGGGTCCTCGCGTCAGGAGAGGCTCATGCTCACCAGGTCACTTGCCAAGGTACTGGAGTCCTGCCACAACCCCGTGGCAACTTTGATGGTCACTGCACGCTGCCATCCTGGGACTCCCTGATGGCCCCATCTGCCGAGGAGCACGCACAGGCTCCTGCCTGGTCCATTCTGCAGACACCTCCAACTGCACGCAGCCACAGAGGAGGCTCCTAACTGGGACGGAGACGGCGCCATGATTCTGGGGATGAATCTGCCACCAGCTCCGGTCCCCTGACATCACTGAGTGGGGCTGGTGGCTGCCACGCTGTTGGTCCTTGTCCTGCTCAGGCACTGGGACTATGAGACCCTGGAGGACACAGGTAGAGATGGCACCTGGTGAACAGGACTTCAGGGGCCAATCCCGATCTGCTCCGAGATGGAGCTGTGGAACCCTCTGCAGTAGTTCCCGCAGCCACGCCTCTCAGGACCGGAGGCATCAGTGCTCAGAGGGGCCGAGGACTTGGAGATCTGAGCCGGGGGCATCGGTGTTTCCTGAGGCCAATGCAGAGAGGGAGGGGACATTCTCTGGGAACCAGAGTGAAATGTTCCCAAGGCTCCTTAACAAGACTGCAGGCAGTGTCTGCCACAGAAGTGACACTGAGGAGGGTCTCGGGGGCAGTGCTGCAAGGTGTCTGCCATCTCATGGGCGGCGTAAGAGGGCGATGAGGCGAGCGAGGCTGGCACAAAGGAGAGAGGTGAACAGTCACTGCAGCCCCCAAGGGGGAGAGTCACGTGGGGTTTTGGAAGGAACCTTCTGCCCACCTAAGACAACGGAGTTGTGCATCTCAACTGGGAGGTTCCGTGCCACCTGGTACCCAGCTGCTGCCAGCCCAAGCTGCAGGCAGGGGACAGGAGGCCCTGCCGCTCTGGGAGCACAGCAACCACGTGTCCAGTCTGCTTGGCGAGGAGCCACCTTGCTCTGTGGACAGGGGCCTGGTGGCTCTGGGCTGAGCAGTTTAATCAGAGTGGCACATGGCCAGTGGGAAGGTGTGCTCTCTGGGGTTCACTGGGCAGATGTGTTCCCAGGCCAAGGTGTTAGGCCAGTAGCCGCAGCCAGGGCGTGGGCTGCTGCAGAGGTCAGAGGTCACCACTCTGGGGCTCCACGTTGCGTGTCTCTCTGGGGGGACCACGCGAGAGCTTGGGAAAGCGGGAGGCGGCTTTGGGCCGGCTGCTCTTGTTCAGTGGCTCTCCGGGAGGGACAATGTCACTGGAAGACAAGAGGGGAACTGGTTGAGTTAGGGTATAAATGCCAATGACCTCAGTAGGGTGGGGGCCAGATATGCGGACAGCAGAGGTGGTCACAGGAGAGGGGACAGCTGTGCTGCTACCTGGCCCTTTCTGTTCATTGTCCCTTGAAATAGGGAATTCATCCTGCTATGTGAACTTACATCATCTGAAAGCACTGGGAGGCTCCTTTGAAGGCTGGAAAAGAATGGACCAGCCCTGGCTGACTTCACCCTGTGCCCCTGATCTCCTGGTAAAGGCGTATTTAAGGACACACATGTGTGCACTAGGGACCTTCTGTGGGATTTTCGCACAAGAACAAGGAGGCGCTGTGTGGCTCTAGATCCGGTTTTGTATTAAAGGGAAACACCCAGGACTAAGAGGTCATGGGGAACTTACAGGGTGGGGGAGGGGCTAGTCAGGACAGATCTCTGCATGGAAGTGACCCCAAAGATGTGAATCTGGATAAGGACCTAGCTCCAGAGTGTCCTTGGTGGGGGAGCAGTGGGGAGGGCCAATGTCACGCCCCGCCCCAGCCGCAGAGCTGGCTAGGGCTGGCGAGTCTAATGAAGCCTGGGTGTCACAGGAGATAGGGGAGAGGCACCAAGAAACATTTACTAACTGGCCACTCTGTGACCTAATTCACCTCACAGCCACCGCAACACAGCTGGGACCCAGGGGGGACTGGACTAGGCTGCAGCACCGTGGGTCTGCGTCACAAATCTACAGGTAACCTTAAGCAAAGCCCATCGCTTCTCTGGGCAACATGCTTGGCGCCCAGCAGCACCCAGACACGTGCTCCAGCAGGGACAGGGAACTGGGGCTGCCTGGCCTTGATTCCAGGAACCTCGGGTGAGGGCCTTAGAATCCCTATCTCTCAAGGTGGGAAGAGAGGCTCTGCCACTCAGTCTCCAGGGTACAGCCCCCACCCCAGTACCTTGCCTGTGTGGTGGGCTTCCTTGGGTGGTTGGCAGGAGGCCCATTTCTTTGCCCCAATTCTAGAACAAGTAAAATGGGCCATGGCTGCTGAGAGGCTTGGGGACAGGGGCACAGGCAGGCGGCAGTGGGAGGCTGACAAGCCTCAGGGCAGAGAGGACACCTACGGGGTCTCCGAGAGGGGCGGCCATTAGTGTCGTTGAAACCCCGCAATATTCTATAACAATCACAAGTCAGCCCCCATCGCTCCGGGCGCACGTGACTGAAGAGTGCGGGTGTCACCTCCAGCTGCTGTGTCCACACGTTGCCATGCTCCTCCTTTTACCAAGTGGCGAGTCTGCTCCTCCAGCAACCTGTGCCTGTCCCCGACTCTCTCCCCGCCAGATCACGTGGGTTCTACTTTGAGCTGATCCCAGTCCACCCTCCCTAACTACTTCCTGCCCCTGCTTAGTCCTCCCCAGTGGAGCTGCTCCCCCTGCTGGCTCCATTACACTCCAAACAGCTGGCGTCCTCCCCTCAAGCCACACTGGCTCCCGTATGCAAGCTAAGCGAGAACTTCTCAGTCTCAGGACCTTTGCACAAGCTTTTTCTTACCTGCCTGGCTAAGTCTTCTACTGGGATCAATGTGTCCTTGAGGCCTCCTCCTCCATCCAGGTGGCCCTGAGGGCAGGCACCTCCTTTGCTGTTGAACTGTCTCTGTGGGACAGGGCCCTGCACGTAGTAGGTGCACAGTAAGCACTGGCTGGACCGTTAGGCGGAGGCCTCCCTGCCCTGCCGTCCTTGGTGACCAAGGGCTGCTCCCCGCACGGCTCCCTGCTGGATCCCAGCCAGCCCAGTCTTACCTTTTAGTGTTTGGACTCATTTTAATCCTTTTATTTGCGAGTATTTTGAAAGCAGGCCTACTCATTTATATGTAAAATTTCCTCTAATAAAAGCCCGTGCATGGAAGGGAGCTGCTTAAGTGTCTAATTTTCTCATCATGTTGTCTTCACTTTCCAGTCAAAACAAGTTTTAATCGCAGCGGTTCCATATGTATTAGGAAATAAAGACTTTCCCTCTTGTTCTCGGTAATTAATAATTATCAGCTGATCGATCTAGTGTTTACACTCCCCTCACAGTAGTAGCCTCCTGGGCTTGAACATAGGTTGGAAAAGGATCGATCTGTACGGCGCTGCGCACCTGCTGCACACTGTCGGCTCCCACCCTCCGCAAGGCCCGGGGATTGACTTCTTGGTGCCGAGAACAGTGAGTGTCTGACGTCGGGCAGCTTGGGGACAGCAGGGACCTGAATTCGAACCTGTGCCCCTGCCAGCAACCAGGTACTCATGCTGCCTTCCCCACAGCACAGTGCTGCGACTGGGTGCTTTCCCGGGAGGTCCCTCCCAGAGGGTGGACAGAAAGACCCTGAGGCAGCTGGGAGTCCCAGAAGCTGGGCAAGGAGCCTGGCCATGCTGGCTCGCCTGAGAATTCTGTCCCCAGCCCTGTGGAGAGACAGCCGCCGAACCCCCCGCCCCTGAGGCCTTCCCTCTCCCCATGCTGTCCTCCTCCTCGCCTGAGCCCCGCTTTCTCCGAGGGTCAGGGGCGTGGGCTCTGACAGTGGCGTGTCAAAGGCCTCCCCTACACCTGGGCACGAGTCTCAGCCCCTACACCCAGCTCTGCTGCTGCTCTGCTCTACAACCTTAGGCAACTTACTTAGTCTCTCTGAGCTTCAGTTCCCTTAGCTGTGAACAAGGGATGGTGAGATCCATCTCGTGGCTGGACTGCCAGCCCATCTGTCACGCGCTGGGGCTGTCTAACCACGGGCCGTCACAGCTTCCATCCCAAGGACTCCTTGCTGGGTAACTCGGCACAATACAGTGGCTAAAAGCTTGGGTACGTAATTCTGGCTCTGCCATGGAACAGCCGGGTACCACTACATCACCTCCCCTCTCAGGGGCCTGGTTTTCCTGCCTCTGGAGCAAAACCAGCAAGGGGAATCAGGCAGTGCCCTCCAGGGCTGCCGGCTGGTCACCCAAAGCAGATGACCCCGCCCCGATGAGCCCCTAATATGTGGATCCCGATACCATAAGAGGCTGTCCCAGGAAAGGTCCCTTCCCCACCGCGTCCCCGCAGGAACACTCCATCAAGGCTGCCAGTAAGGAACAGCCTCTCTGGAACAAGGGCAGCACAGGGGAGGCCCGAGCCCTTCTCGGGTGTTACTGGCTGGGCCAGTGGCCCTGCCCTGCTCTGCTCTCTGGGCCTGTCCTGCCTCCTAGCAGTCCTGATCCCTGCTGTCATGCTCCCCCTCCTGCAGGCAGCTCTCAGAGTCCAAGGACACACATGGCAGCTGGGGGCCCAGCCATGGGGCCCAGCTCAGGTACATGTCCCCTCCTGCTGCTCTGCGGTTTGGATCTGGAGTGTCCCCCAAAAGCCTCATGCTCCTATGGATACTGTGTAGCGTTGGGGCTCGACCTGGAGGGGCGGGTGCTGGTTCCGCCCCTCCTCCCAGTCAGTCTCTGTCTGTACCACCATGCTGTGAGGATCTCTGCCACTGGAGCTCTGGCTCTGGCCCTGCCATGTGCTTCTGCCATTTTCCAGCTGCCCACCTGTGAATGGACTGTGACCTTCTGAAACCATAAGCTACATAAATCTTTCCTCCCTAAGTTGTGGATGTCGGATGTTAAGCCACAATGACAAAAAAATAACTAAGACAGGCTCTGTGTCTGTCTTCAGGAGTGTCCTGGCTTCTTTAGAAAGCTGCACTAGTTCAGCACCCATGGTCTCAGAGCTCCAGTCCCCAGTTGTGCCGCTGCAGCCCTGCTGGAGGCTTTGAAACAAGACCTGGCAGAGCCACGCCTGGGGTCCAGGACCTCCGCATTATACCCAGTAGATGTAAAAGAACCCCTCAAACTCAACCACAGCACAAAAGTAGACAGAAGACTTAGCCATATCCAGCAAGGGTCTATGAAGAAAAGGCAGCACGGAAGGATACTCAGCCTCACAGTTGTCAGGGAAACGCAAACCGAGACCAGGCGGAGACACCATCAGGCACTTTTCGACCAGCTACAATAGGACATCAGGATGATACTCAACACCGAGACAGAGCAACTGAACTCTAACAACTGCCGTGGAAAGGCACAACAGCGCGGTCACTACGACGGACAGCTGCTCGGCAGCTATTCCCCATGTGACCCAGCCACCCCTGGAGAAACGGACATGTGTCTAGTGTCTCTGCAAATTTGGCAACAGCTGCAAACCACCCAGGCATCTTCTGTGAAGGGTACACTACGGTGTGTCCACCTGCGGAATACTACTTAGAAACAGGAACCACCTGCTGCTATGCCCCCAGCTTGGGTGGCTCTCGAGGTAACTATGAGCCATTCTTCGAATAACTCTGCTATAATATCCAAAAGGCAAGCCCATAGGGATGCAGAGAGGGTGAGGGGAGGGGCAGGGGGTCATCTGGTGCGATGCAATTGTTCTGGGTTTAAATCATGGACCTGAACTATAGCAAAAATAGCAAGTCCTGTATGTTACCTTTGAAAACACTTTAGAAAAGTAAAGACAAGCAGGACTCCGTCAGTATCCTGAGGGGCAAAGTGGCCTTGGCCCTGTGGGCTGGACCTGCAGCGCTCCCCGCCGTGGCCTCCCTCCCTCTCCCTACCACCAAGCTCCACTGCTTCAGGGTCCACAGCAGAGCCACAGCCCACAGTGCCCGCCCCCGCCCCTGGGGGTGGCAGCAGTGGCCCTAGTCTCACATCCCCCTGTCCTCTGCTGCCAGGAGACTTGGCAGTGCCCCCCCCCCACACTCGCACTGGTTTCTTCCTCGTGACTTGCCTGGGCGGCGGCACATTACTGGGAGGGTCACAGTCGGAGCTCGGGTCCTTGGGACTGGCCTGTCCCTGCACTGTGCTCCAGGTGCCCGGGCTGTGAGGGCCCCAAAAGGAGGACAGAGCTCAAGTCCAGCCCAGCTGCCCCACCGTTGCCAGTCAAGGCCACCTGGAAAAGCAGCTGGCTGGAAAATCTCCACACAAGGCACAGGGGTGAGGGACAACTGGCCGAGCACACGGCACGTCACCTTGCTGTCACCACAGGCCCCTTCTCTCATGAGCGTCTGCATGGCATCCACGCGTCAGCAGGTCATCACTAGCCCGGTGAGTCACAGCGCTGGGCCATCCCTCCTGGACATCACCTAAGCAGTCTGGAGGAAACCCATGACGCTGGGCACTGCCCAGCCTGCGGAGGCGGGAGCTCCCAGCGGTCTTGGGCCATTCAGTCTGACCAGGCTGCTCACTTCCTAAGCGCGGTGGCCTCACCTCTCCAACTTTACCGGTACTGTATCACTTTTTTTTAACTACCCCAAATTGGATGGAGGTTATTGTGCCAAAAATAACAATCTGCTTCCCTTTGTGCAAACTGAATTTTCAGATGCTGTAGTGTTTAAAAATAAAAGACATGAAGTGGGGCAGACAACTGCAATAATATCTAAGCTGCCAGCTCGCGTCATTTTGGGACCAAAGAGTTTGAGCATAGATGTAGAAAGTGTGGCTGGCGCTGAGGTGGCTCCCCCTGAGAGGCACCTACCAGGTGACATTTCTTCTGAGCTTCTCGACAAACCTGGGAGGTCTATGACTGGTGCCATTTTTACAGATGGGGATACGGAGGCAGAGGACGGTCACAGCTACAAGGCCGCTGAGTCCCGGGGCTGAAACCAGGTAGGTCTGCCTCACTTTTGTTTTTCTCTGAATGCTACAGGAACAACAGAGCTGCAACATGTCTGTCACTATGAAATCTGCCACACGGATGTGCTCTACTAGAGGTCCTCTACTGGGAACGCGGGCGCCTGGCCACGGGACGCCACTGTTAGGCCAACAAGACCCAACAGGATCCCAGAGTCTCCACTTCCTTGGTCAACTTGACAGACATCCAGGAAAAATGGAGAAGCCACAGCCTGGTGACGCAAGGAGAAATTCATGTGACTCTTGACTGTCCCCAGTGAAGATGCTGGTTGTGTGCTCCTATCATCTAGGACGGCCAAGACTGCCCTGCACCTAGGACCACCAGGCTGTGTGTGACATGCCTGCTAAGGGCAGAAGCAGCCATCATCACCACTGTAGCCACAGATGGACTAGTAGGAGCTTGATCTTCTGAGGCAGGGGCCCGCAGTCCCATTTTACATATGAGGACACTAGGCACAAGTCAGAAAAGGGCCTTAACGGCAGATCACAGAGGAAACAAATGGAACAGCCTGAACTGAGCCCGGCTGTGCAAACACGCCCTCTCACGCTGGGACCCTTCTGTGGTGCCCTGGGGGGGGGGGGGGGGGGGGGGGGGGGGGGAAGAGCCCTGAACGGCTGCTTTTCCCGCAATGGCAGCAAGGGTTGTTTCCCACGCCCCTAGTAACATCCTGACCTGCCTTCCCCAAGCAAGCTGCGGCAGAAATACCCACGTCCATGGCTCTGTCCCGGCAAACTCTCACACGTGAGCACAAGTGCAGCAGAGGCGGCAGTCTGTCCCAGCTCCAGAGTGACACTGACTAAGCCGATGGGCTGTGTGCCCGGGATTCTTGGCCAGAGCTGGGGTTTTCCTACACCTTTCCTTCTGGGCCAGCAGCGACATTCTGGCACAGTAGACGAATATGGGACAAGGGTGGGCTGTGGGTGGGCTGCGGCTCATGGGCACACCAGTGAGGGACAGCGGGTCAGAAGGGGCTACTCAGCAGGTCCAGAGGCTCAGAAGGTCCTTGACTCTCCCAGCCCTAATTCCAGCCCTTTCTATAACCTTCAAGTGTTAACCCCAAAGAGGAGGCGGTGGGGAGGGCGTTGGACAGCCCCAGATAACTACCACCAGAGGCCACAGCAGGGGTCACTCTAGGGCCAGCAGCTGTCCCCAGAGAGGCACTGCGGAAGAGGAAGACAGTAACAGTGCCTGAACTTCACTTCCTAAGGAAGCAGGGGACAAAGAGTTAAAGACCAGAGTGTGGAAAGGGCCAACCCGAGACCCGTAGGGTGCTTGGTGCTGCTTGGCCTTGATGACACGGGATGATCAAAACTCTGAGGCTTCAAAGCAGTAAGCACTCAGCGATGCCCCTGCACCCTCATCCTGTGTGGCCGCTTCATGGCGAGGTCCCTGGGCTCCTCTGAGGAGGGAACAGTGGCACCAACCTCCAGGAGAAGTGGAGAGGGACGCAGGGAAGAAGGCCTGGCCTGATGCCTGGCCACCCCAAGGCCATGGGGTTCTGCCTCTTTCTCTCCACCATGAGTTCCAGGTTTGCCGCTGCTTTTACACGACCCAATAAGGCAGCCTCTGAGGCTAAGCAGGGCTCCTGGACTGCAGGGCCAAGTTCTAGGTGCTACGTCACAAAAACAAAAAAAAACAAAAAACCCTGGTCTATTATGCAAACAAGGGCAGCAGCTGGGCTGGCATCTGGTTTGTTCAGAGAAGCCCTGCCTGCCTGAGGTGGGCTGGTGCCGTGCATTCCTGCCTACCCTCCGCGGTCCTCGGTGACTGGTTTGGGATGCTCTCACCACTGACGAGGGTGACAGGGATGCCACCACAGTTGAGCTACGCCACCTGCTCTGTGGGTCCTGTGCCAGCTTGGCAGCACGGTAGGACAGCGTGCTGTTCAGAAGGCTCGGGACAAGGTGCTAATTTTGCAGCTCTTTCACAGGGGGAGGCCTCTTGGGGAAGCACCTGTTCCCCTCCCCCCAACTGCCTCTGCCTGTGTCCCCTGCTCCCTCCCTGGTTGCCACCTTTTCTCACTGTCCCCTCTGTCCCTTGGGACCTTGGCCTCCTCCACCTCCCTGGCGATTGGCACAAGCCAGCTGTTCCAGTCATGTATTGGGAACTTCCATCCCAGAGTGCATTTAAGGTCCAGTGAGCTGTTTGGGACCTGAGGTGCCGAATCAGAATTCCTGGGAGTTCTTGGGGATTCTTTAAATCAAAAGTTAATCTTAAAAATATTTCTAATATTCTTCACTCACTACTATAGAAACCTAAGATGATTGGTGTAAATAAGACAGGGTTTGTAGGATTTACAAAGAACCACAGAAACATCGGGTGCTGTGGGGCGATCATGCAGAACTTCCCGCCTGGGGACGTCAACAACGCCACAGAAACCTGTACCCCCAGAGCTGTTCCCCTGAGACTCCTGCTGCATGTAACTGTATTAATATTTGCTTCATTTGCAAGTGGGACTCACCAGTGGCTGCAGGTAGAGGTATCAACACCCAATTTGATCCTGGCATCAGCTCAAACCAACTTTGGCATGCTACACTGGGGCCGCATCTCTCTCAGGCTCCTGTCCTGACCGCCAACAGGACATCGCCCCAGCTCTGGCCACGCTGTGCTCCCTGCTGGGTGTCTTAGCCAGGAATGCTACTTTCTGTGGAATTTCACAAGAGACTTACAGGCTTACCGTACTTATTCCTAATGGATTGATTTTTCTGAGGATTTCAGATTCAGAAGAACATAGAGTGTGATCAAAATATAAGGTGAGTGTTTAAAAAATTACTGTAAAAGCCATTGTCACTGACCTCCCTGAAGATGCTTATCCACGATCCCTGCCACTTCCTCAGACCTGGATGTCACTGCTCATGTCTTTACAAGATGTAATCAAAAATATGGAACACGCATCTTCCTGGCGTCCCGCGAGGGAAAGGCAGGTTTATAAACAGGCAGTGTGCCCTCGACCTCTTCCGCCTCCTTGTTCTCCAGATCCAGCGCTAGGCAACCTCGGGCCCTTCCCGGAGGTCACAACAGCATGAAGGGTACATGTTTTGAATGGATTTAGGACGTCAAGGCTGCCGCAATAGCGCATCCGACGATGTTCTAGAAAGTGAACTTTCAGAACTGCTTCAGACGGTAGCAGGAACTGCGGGACGAGGGTGTTGCAAAGCAGGGGGCGTTCTGAGGGGGATTTGTGCCAATGTGTTTTTAACTGTAATAATGCTTTTAAAAATGTAAACAAACACTTTTAGATCACATCGCATACATTTTCTGAAAGATTCTAGGAAGGACCTGCCACCTGGCACCACCTCAGAAGCTGTGATCATGGGAGGGGCTGGGCCTCCCGGTCCCTTCTCTAGGGCTACCTCCAGGACTCGTGAGACCAGCGTCTAACTCCAATGTTGTGTCTGCACCATACTGCCTTTGTCCCCCAGAAGCGTGACTTGGTCAGCTTCATCTTCCACAAGCTCAGACCCAAGCTGGGACCTGTAGGAGCTCCTGTGCCTAGGGCCTGAGATGGGTGCCCTGGGGACCCCCCTTCCCCAGCACTGTATAAGCTCAGCATGGTGGCACACACCTGCAGTCCCGGCACTCAGGAGGCTGAGGCAGAAGGTTTGTTGTGAGTTCAAGGCCAGCCTAGACTGCAATGCGAGAACCTAACTCAAAAAAAGAGGATGGCAGCTGGCACCCCACAGTTCCTGTACTAAGCACTCCTACACAGACTGTGACTTGGGGCCCTAGTCAGCCACACAGATGGACGCGAGGACCGAGAGAGGCCAAGTCTTTCCCCGCAGTCACTTCCTTGCTTAATGGCAGACTGGAGCCTACCACTGACTCCAGAACCTCACCTCTGGTTGGCTGCCAGGGTCTCCCACCCGGCTGCCAGCAGGCTGGGCAGCTGACGTGGATCAGTGGAGAGGGCCGGGGCTGGAGCACGCTGCCCACTGTGGTCACTCACACTGATGCTTCGTTCCGCACACCACGTGCTCCTGGCCAGCCAGTTGACTCCCCGGCACCTTGAACAGCACCTGACCCATTTCTAGCTATGGAGCAAGGCTGTGTGGCCCCGAAGGTCCCCGCCAGTCCACCATAGCAATGGGAGCTAGAAGCCCTGGTGAAGGACTATGGCACTCCTGTTGGCAGCGACTTGCAAGGCAAGAGCTTCCCTGGATGGTCACAGATTGGGCACCCTCATCCCGGGGGCAAATAGACCTACTCACCAGCAGAAAACAGCCACTCATATTTCAGGGGACAAAAACAAAAAACGTCGTTAAATGTGACAGGGGTGGGGGTCGAGATGGGGAAAGCCCTGACCAGGTTTCCTGAAGAGCCATTTCAGAGTATGTGCAGCGACCCACATCAGTGCCTCCCACCCCAGCCTTTCTTCCCCTTCGAGGACGAGGACAGAAACCGCAGAGGGACATTGTAACAACGTGTGGACCCACGGCGCAGGCCAGTGCTGGGGCCGCACTGAATTCTTAGAGCCCCGCCTCCTTTTCCGACGGCGCCTAACGTGCTCTGGGGCTCCACCAACATCTACAGAGTGTCCCAGTTCTCGGGTCCACCTTCCCCCGCCGGGGGTGTGGTGCTGACATTCATCTTCCCGGCGGCCGCGGGTACCGCACGGGCTACCTGCCACATGGCTGCAACGTGGGAAAGCAAGGCCCTGCTTCTTCCTAGCACCCCGCTGTCTAGGGCGGAGTGCTGCTGGCACGGCAAGGAGGGTCACGAGGGGCGGGGACATTCAGGCTGCTGATGCTCCAAGTCTCAGATTGGCACAGCTGGCAGCTTGCTCAGAACACAGCAAAACACTAACACGTAAAATAGAAGGGCGTGTGCAGAAGCAGGTCCCACCTGAGACTGCTCCAGGCTGCGCCAGCCCCACAGCTTTAAGGAATCCTTATTTGGAAAAGTCTGGCAAATTCTACCTACCAGCTCTGATCTCTGTGCCCACCTTCCCTCCCTCGTGGGAGTGGGACCACCAGCACTGGAGGTTAACAGTGGGCTGGCCCCGAGGACAGACACAAGGCAAATGCAGCACTCATGATAGGGAGTGGCCTCAACTCCAGGATCGGCATGATCAGACAAGCAGCCGGGCCAGGCAGGTACTGCCCCTGAGTTCCTGAGCCTCGACTCATGGAAGGGAAGGCTGGCTCTGTGTCCAGGAGGGGAGAGGAATCAAGAGGACAGTGGCCGCGGCCAAGGACAGTGGATTGAGGCACGGAGTGTACCCAATTACTCTAGGAAGTCTGGCCTCTGGAGTTTTCATCTGATGCCTCCTAATTTTTTAATGTTGGCAACTGCTTCAATTAAGGAAAATGAATAAGAAAATTTTTTCAGTACTTTAGGGAAGAACTTACTCCAATCCTCCTCAAACTATTTCCTAAAGTAGAAAGTGAAGGAATACTACCAAACTCATTTATGGAGGCTAGCATCACACTAGTCCCAAAAGCAGACAAGGGCTTAGCCAGGAAGGAAAATTATAGACCAGTATCCTTAATGAATATAGATGCAAACATCCTCAATAAGATTCTGGCAAACAGAATCCAACAAGTGATCAGAAAGATCATACACTATGATCAAGTGGGCTTCATCCCTGAGATGCAAGGTTGGTTCAACGTACAAAAATCAATCAATGTAATACACCGTATCAACAAAAGCGAAAACAAAAACCACATGATCATCTCTATTGATGCAGAACAAGCCTTTGACAAAATCCAGCACCCCTACATGATAAAAACACTGAGAAAAATAGGTATTGAAGGGCCCCACCTAAAATTCATAGAAGCCATATATGCTAAGCCTACTGCAAATATCATAGTAAATGGAGAAAAACTGAAATTGTTCCCTCTCAAATCAGGAACAAGACAAGGCTGCCCACTCTCACCACTCTTATTAAACATAGTTCTTGAAACACCTGCCACAGCAATCAGACAAGAAAAAGAGGTAAAAGGAATCTGCATCAGAAAGAGAAGGTCAAACTTTCCTTATTTGAAGATGATATGATTATCTACACAGAAGACCCTAAAAACTCCATTACAAAACTCCTGGAAATAAAAAAAATTTAGCCAAGTCACAGCCTACAAAATCAATAGCTTTTCTCTATACCAGCAATGAACTTACTGAGCAAGAACTCAGAAAAACAATTCCATTCTCAATAGCTCAACAAAAAATTAAATACCTAGGAGTATACCTAGCCAAGGAAGTGAAGGACCTATATAAAGAAAACTACATTACATTGAAGAAAGTTATAGAAGACATTAGAAAATGGAAAGGCATCCCCTGCTCTAGGATAAGCAAAATAAATGTAGTCAAGATGACTATACTAACTAAACTGATATATAGATTCAATGCAATTCCTATCAAAATACCTGTAAGTTTCTTCAAAGAACTTGAAACAACAATTCTTAAATTCATATGGAATCAAAAGAGACCAAGAATAGCCAAAGCAATCCTGAGCAACAAGACCAAGGCAGCAGGAATTGCAGTTCCAGACATAAGGCTATACTATAAAGCAATAGTTATAAAAACAATTTGGTACTGGCACAAAAACAGACCAGTGGAACAGAATTGAAGACGCAGAGACAAACCCAAATACCCTCAATTACTTAATCTTCGACAAAGGGGCCAAATGCATACAATGGAAAAAGGATAGCCTGTTCAACAAAGGGTGCTGGGAAAACTGGACATCCACATGCAGAAGAATGAATCTAGTCACACTCCTATCACCATGCACCAAAATCAAATCAAAGTGGATCAAAGACCTAGACATTAAAAGCAAAACACTGAACCTCCTAGAAGACAAATTAGGCAAATAACTAAAAGACATAGGGGTAGGCAAAGACTTCCTTGACAAGACACCAAGAGCAAAAGAAATCATCCCCATTATTAACAAATGGGATCTTGTCAAATTAAAAAGTTTCTGCACAGCAAAGGAAACTATCAGCATTGTAAAAAGAGAACCCACAGACTGGGAAAAAATATTCACTACCAACATCTCAGATAGGAAGCTCATAACTAGAATATACAGGGAGCTGAAGAAAAGGAAGCCTACCAAAATAAAGGACCCTATTGAAAAGTGGGCAAATGAAGTGAAGAGGCAGTTCACTCACGAAGAAGTACAAGGGGTCAATAGATACATGAAAAGATGTTCAACATCTCTAGCCATAAGAGAAATGCAAATCAAAACAATGCTAAGATACCATCTCACTCCAGAGAGAATGGCCTATATCAACAAGTCAAATAGCAATCAGTGCTGGCTTGGCTGTGGGGAGAAAGGAACCCTCCTGCACTGCTGGTGGGAATGCAAATTCATACAACCCCTTTGGAAAGCAGTATGGAGATCTCTCAAAAGACTGGAAATAAATATCCCCTTCGATCCAGCGACACCCCTTCTGGGAATATTTCCAAAAGAGGACAAACACATAGCAGAGATATATGTATACCCATGTTTATAGCAGCACAACTAACAATAGCTAAAGTATGGAAATCACCAAAATACCCATCAACAGACCAACGGATACACAAACTGTGGTATTTATACACAATGGAAAACTATGCATCTATAAAGTCCCACAGCGTGGAGGCTTTTGCAGGCAAATGGAAGAAGCTTGAGAACATCATGCTTAGTGAAGTGAGTCAGAAGCAGAAGGTGAAACATGGAATGGTCTCTCTGATATGAGAGACCCAGATCACAACTCTTATGGAACTTAAAACGAAAAACAAAGTGAAAGGGGGGTAGGGCAGGGAGGGTAGGGGGAGGGACAAAAGGAGAGTGGGAAAGTCTGTCACCTTGACAAGATACGTATGTGCACAAAATGCTCAACTTCTTTGTAAACCTTAAATTTTGTACTTATGCATATCAATAAAATGGGGGGGGGGGGGGAGTGTCCTGGCCATCTAAACCAAATGGTAAGATTGGGCTGCAGGATTCCCAGTGTGCCCTCAACCTGAGTACGAGACCTACAGCCAGGCTCCCTGTGTGCCAGGTGGGTATTCTGCATTCAGCCAGGTGACCCCTCCGAGTTCCATCTGCCTAGTCAGTATTGTGAAATATTACATAATTTTGAAGTATTACAGAGCTTTGGGAGATTGCCATTGTAATGGCAACTTTGTATGAGTCTGCTCAATAGCATGGAGATACGGTGCCCACCTAGCAGATGCCAAGGAAGGTGAGCTGAGAGAACACAGGGCAAATGGTAGGCCGGTGCCCACAGTAAGTGCCAGCAAATGGAAACACTGCCCTAAGGTAAACAGCCACTGAGGTCCAGTGACCAGAACAGAGCCTCTGGGATCCTGAATCAGCACTTGAACAAAGCAAGGGCAATTGGTGAAAACAGTAAGAACGACTGTGCTCTGAGGGGCTTATTTCCTTAGCCAAGAGATTTTTCTTTTCAACTGGAAATCTCTGTGGCTAGGCTCTTTCATGGAAAAGCTAGTCTCGGTGCTCCCGGGGAACACACGGGCAGGAAACCATCCCGTGAGGACTCGCCAGAACCAGCACAGCTTGATGGTAGCCCACCTTCCTGTCACCCTAAGTTCCAACCTGGAATTCCATCCTATTCACAAAAAGGGAGGGGGTGTTACCTTACTTTGGAATTGTAGGGAAAACAAAATGAATAGAGCTGTTAAACTAGGGTCTAACCCATGTTTAGTCAAACTTTTGGTGTCAATATTGTATCATCTGCCACAATCTCCTACTGAAATGTCTTTTTTTTAAGCCCATGAAATTAAACCTTATGTTCTCTGTGCTAACAAGCACAGATCTGTCACTCGACACTGATGAGTGGACCAGCACAGGAAGGGATCACACAACATACCCGATGCTCGTGCTAACTCATGGCAGGTATGCCCAGCAGGCTGTACGCACTGAGCACTGGGGACCCTGATGTCCCACACGGGGCAGTGGCTTCTCACACTCACGACAGCATCGGCTGTCACAGAGCCAACTAACTGAATTTTCCTCAGGGAATCTTGCTGAAATACCCAAGTCAGTGAGAGAGTGACTCCTAACACCCTTCATAGGTCAGAGCCACCTGTAAGAAGTGAGCTAGAACTCCTCACAGGAGTGAGTGTGGCCTTTCCAGAACAGTGAGATCAAGGTCTTGGCACCATGAATCACTGGATGAAAGGAAGCTGCAGTGTTCCAAAGTGTGTGTGTCAGTCTGTCTGACTGCGAAACGGGAGGAAAGTGCATCACTAACCACGGCAGCGCAATACAAATGTCTTCTCAAAAACCCTTAGACAATTAGGAAAACACAGCCACCAATTTGGTTTTACAAGAGGACCCCAGCAGGTAAGAGGCCAGCTCCCCCAGTGTCCACTTGGAAGTTCAACTTGAAAGTTCTGGGTGCATCCCACAAAAAGCAAAAGAAATATGCCTGTTTTTTGTTACAGCAGCACTGAAGGAATGAAACAGACCCTGCCCCGCCATCTTCCACATACCCTTTAAAGAACCACAGTGAAAGGAAACGCTTGTGCAAAGCCAGTGTGTCATGGAGCCAGCCCTGTGCGCTCAATGCTGAGCCCTGCTACGGTTTGATCTGAAGTGTTATCCAAAGCTCGTGTGCTCAGAGGGGAGGCTCGGAGAGCAGGAGGTGGGACGCTGATCAGGGGGTTAGCCCACAGATGTCTACAGCTGCATGTGCTCCTGGGAGCTGGGGCCCAGCTGGAGGAGAAGGTGGGGCACTGGCGTGTACCTATGCAGGGTCTCTCTCTTGCTCACTAGCATAGGCACACTGCTGTGGTCTGGATCTGGAATGTCCCCCACAGTCTCATGTACTTGGACAATATGATGGGTAATCTATAAAACCATGAGCTGTTAGGACATGGGGGCCTGGTGTGGAGGGTGGATGATGGGTGTGTGGTAGAAGACAGGTGTGTGGGAGACTGTATTAGAGGCTTGCTGTAGATTGCAGTGGTGCGGTACTTTACCCTCCATATGACCTGGAAGGTGCAGATCACTGGGAGGGGACCTGCTTCCTGCCTTCCTTCAGGTACCTGACGTGGCTTCCTGTTTGCAATATTGTATCTGCCTCGGCCATGTGCTTCCACTGTTGCCAGCCACCCATCAGTGAACTGCCCTTCTGAAACTGTGAGCTACATTAAACTTTTCTTTCCCTAATCGGTGGATGCTGGATATTTAGTCACAGCAATGAAAAAGTAAGACACACACGCCCACACGCACAGTTGTTCCATTCTCTCTCTGTGCTTCCTGACCGAGTGTATGGCTTTTTGCCCAGAGCCAGCGAACCGTGAACCAAAACGACCCCTTTGTTCTTTAAGTTATGTACGTCAGGTGTTGGTGCTAACAACAAAAAGCTGACTGATAAATACAAGTCTCAAGCCATTGGCACACACATGCTTTTCTCTGGATTTCCGCATTTTGTGCTTTCATGATGAAGATATTATTTTTAAATAATACTGTGACCCTCTCTGGAAAACATGAAAACCATGTAGAGCTTTGTCACTGTGGCTCCCTTAATTCCAAAGATGTGAAAGTCTCAGGCTAGCAACAGAGCCAACTGATTAGTGGAAGATGATGACACCAGACTGACCACACTGCCCCAAGGGGCTGCTCAAATGGACGCTTCCCAGTGGCAGGACCAGAGAAAGTGGGCAGACAGAGCTGGCACAGGGCAGACCCAAAGGAACGTGCCGTACACCTTAGTGAGCAGAGAGTTGGTTCCAGAAAAACCCATGACACTGATGGACAATTTTGAATTGAAATCACTTTTTAAGAACAGAACATTTGTCCCAAGGAATATAGACCTCATTTTAAGCTTGATCATACTTAGTCATATTAATATGGAAACAGTGTAGGTCTGCAGCCCTGGGAGTCGGAGCTCTCCCTCGCTCCATCATGCAGGCACGAGGAACACTGACAGACCATTTTTGCTTTGGGGACACCTGGAAGCTCAACAGAAAACGAATCATCGATCCAAGACCCATGGAAGTATAAAGCCGCAAAGCCCTGCACTTACTTGCACACGTCACACCAGCAACGCTCGTGCAGACTAGAGACGCCGAAGAGCAGAGGCTGAGCCTCCATCCTGCACTGTTATTGGCTCTGGAGCCCACATGCCTGAGCCCATAGTGTCTGGCACCCACGGAGAGCAACCTGCCCCCAGCTGCCAAACAGACCAGCCTAAGCTTCCAGGAGCACACGCCCAAGCGATGGGTACTCACACAAAGAAGGGCACCAGCTGCAGAAGCGTCTCTTTCTTGGGGCTGGCAGCAAACTCGGGCACCATCTGGATGACTTTGTTCATGACACTGCGCAGGTAACTCTGGAGCTGTTTCCTTCGTTCCTCCACGAACTTGGCATCCTGAGAACACAGAACATGATGGGCACTTGGTGCGTCTTCCTCATGCAGCTGGGCCAGGCCCCGCCCCCCCCCTCATGCTATTTCATTTACTAACAGGAAAGATGCCCAGGGCACTATCATTACTAGTAAAGAGGGTAAGTGGGTCTCCAGGCCATGTGTGATGAGTTCCCATGAGTGAATGTGTGAATCACCAGATGAGGCTCTTACTTTGGAGGCCCCAGGGACAGACAGTGAACACATAAGTCACTGCTGTCTCTCTCAGAGTTCACTGTCCAGTTAGGAAGATTCACATAAATCCAGTGATACAATTATTATCCATACTAAGTGCCACCCGAGAGCATGGGCTTCATTTTGCCTTCACAGTTTTCAAAATATAAACCAGTAATCACTGATTAGGAAAAATTTTATTAACAAGCAAACAATTTTCATTTTCTCTTGGAAACTAGGACACGTGGTGGTGTCATGTCCCCACAAGACTGCATGGCTGGGTGGGGCTATACACACACTGGTATCCTCTGTCATCGTCTCACACCCAGCAGGGCTGCAGTGGTCCAGTGAGATGCAGGTCAGCCCCTCCTCCCACCCTCTCCCCTGAGGCTGCAGGTGGAGGCTCAGTACTCCGGATACCCTTCACCCCTCCTGAGTCCCACTCTACCATGCGGGCCTGGCCTTCATAGGCACAGCTGGCTCCCCAGGGGTGCTGCCTGTGTCATCAGAGGGTTGGCGCTGGGACCTGTGACATTCTAATGCCCCATCCTGAAGCCTGGAACGAGGGGCCTCAGCAATGCTAGAGCCAGCTTGGCATACTTGCCCCACACCACGGGGCCCAGCTCTCTGAGCAGGCAGTGCCCCAGGGCTGATGACCAAGTGGGTGCACTAAAGAGCAGAGAGAGGGCTGTGGAGGGGCCTGGGTCACTGCACCCTCACAGTGACATAACGGAGCCTGAAGTTTCACATAGCACACCCTGTGGAGAGGGACACTGGTCTCTGTATCCCTGAGCTGGCACCAAGCTGGTCCAGGATGGGGGCTTGGTGGTAACCTGTCTGGTGAGGCCAGGTGCTCAAAGGACCCTGGAAAGCCCATCTAGTGCCACAGCTTCTGATGGGACAGTCCCACAGAGCCCTGCCAAGATCCTCGGAATGGCTGTGATGCTCTTTCTGAGGTGGCCCCTGAGCCAGACACAGGTCGCCTGGTAACACCAGATCTTGAGATAAAGGGCTAATACATTTTCAGCGAAAGTATACACCTCTAGGAAACCTGCCTGTGTAGCACTGGGACACTTATCTAAGCAATGACTGGTTATATGTCTGAAATGCAGGTTTCATTAGGCATCCTGTATTTTCCCTGGAAAGGCGCTCGGAGCACCAGGGGGAGGAAGGACCAGGGAACGTGTGCTGGCAGCAGGGACCCCGGAGGCCCCTCCAAAGTCACCTGATGAGCTGCAAAGGGTGCAATCCCAGGCCAGTGGCTAAAATCTCATGCGGGACGGCACAGAGGGCTGGACAGGAACAGGTAAGGACCTCTGGCCAGGAGAGGGGAGCAGGCTCCAGCCCAAGCTGGACCCAGTGGGGCTCTGCTCCCAGGTCTCTGAGACTCAACCTGCCTTTAAGCAATTAGATGCTGTTCCTCAGCTAGGTGGCTGGTGTGACTGTCTGGTGCTGAGCGAGGCTGGTCTGCGGCAGGGACCCTCAAGAACAGTTCCAGAGGCTCTGCTCAGCCGGCAGGAGGGAGAGATCTCCTGAGCCTGGGACGTTTTCTCTTTTGAGGGGAAGAGGATGAAACACTGAGCAACAGAAGAGACCAGAGACGGTCCCTCGTGCCGCATGCAGGCTGGGCTGGGCCACCTCAGCGTTTTTACCTCTTGAAGGCGTTTTGAAGTAACGACCGGCGTCCTGGCGTCTCCCTCTCCAGCCCTGTAGTACCACTTCTGAGCAATGAGGACCGCTCTACTACTTAACCTCAACGCCATTGGCACCTCCAATAAAATGAATGCTGATTGGTCAGTGTGGCCTACCATCTAGTCCATATTTGTAAGTATCTGCGTTTTTAGTGGCGTCTGCTGCTTCCGGCATGCTCACGGAAGGGCTGCCGTGCACCCTACAGAGTTAGCGGCCTTCAGCAGGCAGATGAGCCCGGGCTCGGACACGCCTCCTCTGGGGGATTATAGTCCAGGCTAACTGTGAACCCTAAGTGGTTTTGGAATGAACTGTGAGCACTGTTTAGAAACATTAAAAGCAGGAGATTCATGTCCAAAACCCATATGCTTGGCTTCTGTTTAAAAAGCAGCAGTCCTGCAGGTGCCCAGGGGCCGAGGTGGCTGGAAGCACAGAGCCACCGTGTCCTGCCCAGGCTACTCCCCTCAGTCTCACCCCGGCCAGTCCTGTGGGCACATGAGCTTACTGCCCCACAATTACACCGCAGGCACAGGCAGTATGATGGGCTGGGACCCAACAAAACCACCCCAGAGGCCACCCTGCAGCCCATTCACACCACAAGGCGACGTTCTGGAGGGTGGCAGAGAGACGGCAGGGCCATTTTCCCGTTCTGGGGCCGCATGGCTGAACCAGCTGGAGGCCTAAGTTTCTCATCTGCAAAGTGGGAATAAGGTAAGTGTCCTACACTTGTGACAGCCCAGCCTAAGCACCTGGCCGTCAGCCTGGCCTGTAGGATGCAGGAAGGGGCCAGTGATCCACGGTGTCTAGCAGGGTGTTCAGTCCTTGTACAGAAGGACTGCATATTTGGAGGAAGGGGGAGAAGGGCGGGGGCAGGTCCTGGGCTGGCACCATCCACAGCGTTCAGGGAGGCTGAGACAGGAGCTGACGGGTCTGCAGGAGGCTACAGAGGGAGGCTGCGGCCTCAGCTGACTCTGGGAGCACAGGTGTGCACTCCTCAGGCAGTGTAGGAAAGCACCCGAGCGCAGGGGAAGGGCACACAGACCGGAAGGCACAGCAGACACAAGAAAGAGGCCTGCAGGTAGCCTTGTGGACCGAGGAGAGACGCCAGTGGGAGCCGGGGCAGGAGCTGGTGCACTCAGCGTAGTGGGGGATGCAGGCCTCAGGCAGCCTCAGCAGAGGCCTGCCACTGCTCCCTTCAGAACCTGGCCGCAGCTTCCCATGAATTCTGTCCACCTCTTGACATGCAGAGACCTTCGCCAAGAGGCCACACCTCCCTGTTACCCTTTCCCCAGCCTCCGGCCACCCCCATTCCCGTCAGCACCCCCTGAGTTTCTTCTCACGCCATCCACAAGGTCACCATGTCCTTGGCCTTTGGCCAAGCTGTTCTCCTGGACACTCGGGTCTCTGTGCCTGGGCCCCCCTCCAAGAAGCCTGCCTGGACACACCTGGCCAAGGCCATCCCGACTGCCTCTGCCTGGGCCTGTTCTCTTCCCCTCGGAGCAAACACCACAGCCTGGAACAGTCTCAGTCCTTCATCCAGTGCTGCTCCCACCCCCACAGCCCCCCAACACACGCACACTGAGTACACTGCAAATTCTGCCAGGCCGGGATCTTATGTGGCCGGTTCGCTGCTTTATCGCAGAAGCCTGACACAGTGCCTGGGGATCTCAAGAGGCTTCATAAAGCAAACATTTGTCAAAAGAACAAATAAACGTGGAGAGAGGATTTAGGAGAGGAGAGACAGGCCACCCGGGAGACGGGGCTGGAGGCCTCCCAGGTCCCGCTGAGAGATAGGAAAGGCCTGGAGGAGGAGGAGAGGGGGTAAGGGAGACTGGCCTGGAGCCAGCACCTCGGCTCCGGTGCCTCTGGGCAGGTTGTAAGCAAAGTACCCTCCAGAGACCTGTCTGTCACAGGGGACCCCTGGGGCTCAGAGTCATGCAGGGGTCAGGCCCACTGGCAGGGCCCGCCCCTAAAGCAGCCTGAGGTTCTGAGTTTTCTGGTTGGGTTTCTGGGGAGACAGCCAAAACACAGATTAGTAGTGATGGGACTGGATGCCAGCCCAGTGCACGGGATCTGCCAGGCTCCCTGGTGGCCGCTGAATGGGTCCTCGCTGCCCGTGCCCTGCTATCGTATTTTTTTCTGGTGTTCCTACTATAACACTATTGTCAGTTATGGTTTTAAGCTATTAATAGACAGCCTTGGGAGGAAGGCACCACTTTATAAAGGAATACTCAGGACTATTTTAATAAGTGGTTTTTTCCCTGCAGAATAGGTTAATTTTATTTTGCACTTCAAGAAAGTAAAGATACCATCAAATTAAGAACAGCTATTCTCCAGATGACAGATACTATACTCCCCTACTATTGTTCCTGACCACTTCATCTGCGCCACGGACACCCCACTCTCCAGAGGGACCTTCCCAGGGCCGTCCTGCGTGGGAGGGACGGGATGGATGGAGTTCCTAAGAACTCTGGGCATCACAGCAACTTAGAAAACAAATAGAAGGTCATCCATCCGCAGCGGCAGACAACTCGGCCTCTGCTGGGGGCTTCGCAGCTCACTGACCCTGCAGCTTATCAGTGGCCAGACAATCCCAGAGCCTTGATGGACTCCCAGGACCTGCAGCACTGAGTGTCCACCACGACGAGAGTGGCTCACCTAGTCCATTTCTGCCTCCTGAGTGCAAAGGAAGAGAGGGTTTCCCACGCCTAGAAATGGGACAGGAGCCGCAGGCCGCGCTCTGGCCAGTGGGAGTGGGGCAAGTACATCCAGGCCTAGCCACAGTCCTGTTCTCTCTCGTTTCTTCCCCTTCCTCTGGGAGTGGAGACCACACCTGGAGACGGCAGGACCACAAAGAGAAAGGGGAGCAACCAGGGCCGAGCCACCTGCACCAGACTAGGGCACGAGGGAGAAATCAGCCGGTCCGTAGGCCACCGAGTTTGATTTGTCCCACATGCTGGTCACAGGCACCTGTGCCATCTGTGCCGGCTCTCACCACTCACTCAACATCTCTTTGCTGCCCCCATGCCCAAGGCAATGTGCCCTGCAAGAACACGCCCTCAAGCGCTGTCCTTGGAGCCTAGCTCTAGGCAACAGAAAGGGGTGGAGACAGCCTCAGCCTTGCCGACAAAGGAAGGCAGGCACCTGGGCGGGGGTGACGGATGAGCTGAGGGCGCAGGCAAGCAGGGATGCCATGAGGGCACTGCTGTGGCTTCGGGGGCAGGCAGCAGGGGCCGGGATGGGAAGTGGTTATGGTTGGATGGGTTTGAGTCTATTTTACACCTAATGACTCAGGCAGGACTAGCAGGGGTTACAGAATCACTGGCCCAATCCCTCACCTCTGCAGCGAGCAACATACTGGCACACTCCCTCGCTCACCAGGCTCTCTGCGGCCTACTGTGACCACGTTCTGAGAATAAAAAGACCCAGTCCTGCCTTCAGGGGGCTTCTAGTCAGCCGGGAAAGACACCCATCATCACGACACAGTGCGATGGGCCCCGAGCCGGTTTGATAAAGGCACCTACCTGGCCTGCCATGCAGACCACAGAGGATGACACAGCACATGCTGTGTGACACAATCACTGTCACAGTCCTGGGGTGACGACAGGGCGAGGGCAGCAGCAGGAGGAACAGCTGCTACTACAAATGTGCCGGGGAGGGAAAGGCATTTCCCAGCAGGGAGCGTGGGCCCTACGCCAAAGCTCACAGGCAGGACAGGATTCGGGAGCAGAGGAGCTGTGGTGGGAAGCCGGGGCGGGAGGGCCTGGAAGCCAGGTTGGAGAATCTGGAGTCTACCCAGGGGCGAGCGTTCTGCTACGGGAGTAGAGGGGAGCGCGTGTCATAGGATACTCCCAGGTGAGACTTCCAATAAACCTCTAGAAATGAGCCCACCTAGGCAAAGTCTCTGCCCCTCCTGAAGGGACAAGGGGAGCCTACAGTGAGGCCAGAATTGTCCCCATTCCCAGATGAAGAAACTGAAGGATGAAGTACCTCACCCAAGGGGAATGTGGGTCCTTGCACACGTGCTGCCGGGGAATCGTGCCTGGGCTTCTGCACTGCTAATGTCTCCATCCAGAACGCCCTTCCTCCAGACACCTTGTGTCCACTCACCCTCTTCACATGGCTGCTCGATACCCCTCCTCCGAGAGGGCTTTCTGCCCGCTCTGCCTTCAAGAGCACAGGTGCTGCTCCTAACTCTGTTTTCTCACAGATGATACTTATCCCTGGTACCTGCTGTGAGCACCCAGCATCCACTAGGTGCCAATAAGTACAAACAAACTGCTGACCATCATGTCAGGGCCCTCTAAGATCAAGACTGCTCTGTTCCCCTTTGACAGGCAAAGTGAGGCACAGAGAAGCTAAGGAGTGTGCCTAAGCTCACACACCTTGTGAGTCAGAGAGCAGGGCCTGAGGCCAGGCCTG
The DNA here is from genome assembly GCA_004027205.1 of Ctenodactylus gundi. Classification (NCBI taxonomy): domain Eukaryota; kingdom Metazoa; phylum Chordata; class Mammalia; order Rodentia; family Ctenodactylidae; genus Ctenodactylus; species Ctenodactylus gundi. The sequence goes on along the minus strand of PVKB01003580.1, from coordinate 136,615 downwards.
CCTCCCTTCTCTAGAGGCCCCCCTACCTTCTTAGCCGGGGTTCTGAAGTCCCCAGGGATCAGAAACTCCTTGGGCGAGTCAAACCACCCAGCTCCAGGTCTCCTGGAACCCGGGAAGCAGAGGCAGTTGGTGGGTGGGTGGGGACAGGAGGGCGGGGTGCTGCCACAGGCACACTTTCCCACCTAGTTCCTGTCACGAGGCACCCCCCACTGGGCTGCTGGGGCTCCCCTGGGAAGCCAAAGGTCCGCCTTCTCTCCTCGTGCATTTGCATGGACCCTCCCTGGAGTGCAGCCCATGGGGCAGGAGCCGGGAGGCAGCTGGCATGGAAACCTGCAGGTAAGCTGGAGCTGAAACCCATTCCTTCGCTGTTAGCCTAGAATGGCAATGCTTTTTGGCTCAGTAGTCCAAGGTGTACTGTGGCACCTCAGTACTGCACGGTGTAGTGCATGGGGAAATGGGGCACCCAGTGTCATCCCGCGCCCTCTCCGGCTGTCCTTGGGCAGGGGAGGTCCCAACTGGGCCTCAGATTCCTCAGCTGAGAAAGAGGTGAGCAGGGCAAATGAGCTCCCAGAGTCCTTCCTGTGCGACACCTGAGAACCCCAGGCAGAGGTCAGCACCCCCATCCCCTTCAAGATTTCAAGACTTCTTAAAGCAAGAAGAGAATTCTGTGAGGATCCAGGGCCACGCAGCAGGAGGAGAACAGACAGCACTGGAGGGAAGCTCCATGTTCATTTGCAGCCACCCCTCACTCCCATCACCTCCCGAGCTCTGCCTCCCAGCAGATCAGCTGCAGCGTCCCTTCACTCCCAGACTAGACGGCAGAGTTGAAAGACAACGAGCAGCCCAGGGCTCTCATGGACTCCGCACTACGCCGAGTTGCATAAGTACTTCATTATATACTACAGGGTCGTGATAACTGAAACAAAATATACAACAAAAGCACTGTGCCCGAATCACCCCCAAACATCCCCTCACCACCCCGCTTCAGAAACATCGCCTTCCATGAAGCCATTTCTGTTGCCAGGAAGGTTGGGAACCATCACCCTAAGAATCTCATTGTACATGACTCTAGTCTACTACGTGCCCAGTGCTGAGGAAGTAGCTCCCACCCGCGATGGCCTTATGGGGTAGATTCTGGTATCCCCATTTAGAAGGAACTGAGGCTCCAAGGGACAAAGTGCTTCTCCAAGATGACTCGCTGAGATGCCCCATCGGTCTGAGTTCAGAACCGCGGCCATCCTGCCTCTTAGGAGCAATGCGTTTGCAGCCACAGCAGACCCACAGCTCTGCTGAAAACAGAACTAAGAGCCAACCAGCCCGGCAGTTCACACAAGGCGAACCAAATGCCATGGTTCTAAAAACTTTCCCCTGGACACAGCCACAGATATTTGTAACTGAACAACTCTGTCTTTGTACCAGCAAACCCCCCCACCCCAACCCCAGTCCACGGCCTCATAGCAGAGTCTTGGGGCCTGGCAGCGGGGCTGGCAGCCAGCCTGCCATGCCTCTTCGACCCTCCATCCACTGTGCCTGGCTCAGGCTGGGTCCCTGGCAGAACACAGCAAATGAGCCCAGGGCAAGAAAGTGGCAGGCTCCAATATGGCAAAGGCTTACGTTTTGCTACCACAGACTTTGCACCTAGGGAGATGGAGGCCGGAGAGATGAGAAGGGGTGGTTCGTGCATTTAATGGGAATGACCCTGAGAGAAGTACAAATGTATCTCTTCCAGGATGAGAAACCCCAGCTGGGCCACTGGGTAACACAGGCAAATGAAGGAGCAGTGTGGGTGGGACCAGCTGGAGAGGGACAACCACGACTTGATTTCCACAGTGAGACCTTGCGAGCAGGTGGGACCACCACTGCCAAGCAGCTCAGATTTTTAACACGCCCTCTCAGACTTTAAAATATTGAAAATCATAAACGAGCGCAAAGACCACATGGACCGAGCAAAACACAGGCCACATAAAGCTACTAAGTCGAACCTGTGGTCTTCTCAGACGGCCCTCAGCTTGGAACAGTTGCGCAAACTCACAGCGGCCAGGGCCAGCAGGTGGGGAAACTGAGACAGTGACTCCACTTCTCTGGACCGCAGTTTGCCTGCCTACGAATGTCCTTCTCTGAGGGTTACTGTGAGATAATCCTTCTAAAGCAGAAACAAGAGCTGCCCTCAGCATGTAATGGACATCAATACAAGTAAAGGAGAGCTGTCTGGGGGTGTCGCAAAGATCAGCAAGACCCCATTTTATCAGCTTAAGGGGGGAACGGCAGAAGACCTTGCTTTGAAAAGAGAACCCCAGGGCATCCTGCAGGACAACCTAGGAAAGGGAATCTCCAGGGAGAGCTCAGAGGCCTCGGTGCCAACTGTCCAAGTGGCCACAGTACGGCTCAGGCCAGTGGCAGACCTTGGCGCTGGTTTCACGGGCACGCAGAATGCATGAGTTGTGGTATCGTGGAGGCTTCCACCTAGAAAGCAGTCTTGGAAGCAGGCCGTGTGACCCTGAGAGAAAAGTGCCTCACGCTTTGAAGGTGAAGCCTACAGTGCAGCGGAGACCCCAGAAATGTGGCGGTGCCCAGAAAGCAGATCATCTGCTGGGGAAGACTACAGGCTGTGAACAGAGGCAGCCCAAAGGTGATGCCATGGAGGCTTCCACAGGACGTAGGGGCTCCAAAAGCATCTGATGGCTGGAGTCCACTCCTCACTCCTGAGGCCATAGGCCAAGTGCTCTTGGAGGCAACATTCTGCCGCAGCTGGGTGCAGGACACACAGCTACAGAACTTAACGAGACGGCAGGATTGGGCGCTTGCCCTGCTGGCTTCCATGCTTGCTCCGGTCTGATTTGCTCTCTGTCCTTCTATCCCCCTCCTGGAATGGGATGTCCACCCTGTGTCCCTGCATGTTGGAAGTGTTAACTATGATTTTCATGGCAGCCCACAGCTAAGAGTTTGCCTTGAGTCTCAGAGAAGACTTTGGACTTGGACGTTTTAGCAGTGCCGGAACTCTGAAGACTTTGGAAACTCTTAGAGAAGGAGTAAATATATTTTGCATAAGGAGGTGGGCATGGGTCTTTTGGGGGCCGGGGGCAGAATATTATGATTTGGAGCTGGAATGTCCCCCAAAGCCTCATGTATTTGGATGCTGTGAGCTACCTATGGACCCATGTGCTATTAACAGGTGGGGCCTGGTTAGAAGGGACGGGTCACTGGGGCTTGACCATGAAGGAGCAGATTACTGGGACAGGACCTGCAAGGGCATAAGCTCGCTCTGCCCTTCCTCTATTTCCTATCTGCCACACTGTGAACAGTCTTTCTCTGGCTCAGCCTCTGCCATGTGCTTCCATCTTTGCCAGCTGCCATGAATGGACTGAGCCCTTCTGAAACTATGAGCTAAAATAAATAAATCCTTCTCTACATTTTAGATATGTCACAGGTATTCTGTCCCAGCAAAGACAATACCCAACAAATTCCTTTTTTAGAAGAAAGTGTAAGTCAGGGAACCTTACACTTTCAAAACCACCATTTTTGGTAGGTTATTAATTTAATCAAATTAAATATAGCAAATCACATGACCCAGTAATCCCACTCAGAGGATATAACCTAGAGAAATTCTCCCACTGGACCATGACAGCCCCACAGGAGACTTGCTGCAGTGTCGCGCAGGAGTGGCAGGCAGCCAGGAGCTAACTGGTCATGTCTCAGGGCGGGAAAGCCAGGGTGAGGTGGCAAGGCCCACCTGAACATGGAATGCCAGTCACGAAGCAAAGTGAAGGGAGAGACACCGCCACGGGGTGGGCCACAGACATGCTGCTGATCAGAAGAGTGAAAGGATGCGGCCTAGAGCTCGAGGTCACGTAAGTAAGTTAGAAATATGCGCACAACAGCCCACTCTAGAGGGGACCACATTCACAGATACAAACCCCTGCAGCAGCAGCCTGTGTAGGGAGAGCAGGAGGATCACAGGAAGAAGAGGTAATGAGCGCAAGGCCTTTGTGGAGCTGGGGGACAGAATGGCCGGAGCGGAGAAGGAGCAGTAACCCACTTTTGTACCTGAGGTCCAATGAGGAAACAACAACAAGAAAAGAGAATTCTTGGTCCACACCTACCTGCTGCAGAGACCTCCCTCTCTGGCAACCAAAGACCCAAGTGCGATCTTGGGTTCCAACATGTTTTGCCCTGAAAAAGTTCCCAGGCTCATGGCTGAGTCCCAGAGGCTGAGGCTGAGCTGTAGAACTCCAACTGGAAATGCAGAGCACTTCCCCGTTTAATGCCCCAGCCTCCTAGGACTACTCCTCTCCTTCCCCAGCCTTCTCAGCGGCCATTCTCCCTGCACTGGTCCACGTGGCCGCGAGGGCTGGCCTGACAGATGGCACACACACAGCACTTCCCGGGTGCCCAGGCCATTTCACAGCTTCTGACACGTGATGGTAATGGGGTCTGCCTTCTACAGCCTCCAAGGGCCTAAAGCCAGCTGTGGTGGCATCACGCAGGGTCATCTCTGTCTTAATTGTGGCCTCTGTAATTATATACATTCCTCACTCCTGAGACGGCTGGGTGAGCAAACAGCCCCACAGAGACAAAACCTGAATACTGGCCAGTGTGTGCTGAGCAGCAGGAACTGGGCGGGAGTGCTTGTGAATATGACCTCTAATCCCAGCCCCATTTCAAGGATGCGGCTCAAAGAAGTCAAGTGCCGTGCCCAGGACCACCTGGCTGAGGACCGGCAGAGCCAGCACTGGAAGTGGCGCCAGGCCTAACTTCCTTCTGGCCTGCTTAGCCATTGTGCCGCCAAGGAGGCTCCTTCAGGGAGGCACAGGCTGGGGAGGAGCAGCCAGCCTAGGACGAGAGGATGGCAAGGTATCTGCTCCCCTACCTGGAAGAAGGGAAGACCAGCAGTACAGCCACCCCCCAAGACACGCGCCACCCCCCAAGACACGCCCACACCCCAGTGGCCGGGGACAGATGCACAGGGTAAAGACACCAACTGCAAGGCAGGGGGATGGGTGTCAATGCTGGTGAAGAGGAGTTCTCAGCAGGGCACCGCCAGGAGCAGCAGAATCCCGCAGGGCTCCCTGGACTTGCTTCTTACAGAAGCTGCAAACGGGTTATGAGGTGAAAATCTCTCAATTCTCAAATCATCTAGAAGCTAATTCAAATGTTTAAAATCGTGATGCAGGTCAAGCAAAATGCATCTGCAGGCCTTCCCGAAGCACAAAGGAGATCAATAGGTCATCAAAACTGAGCCCTGGCTTTGCCTCCACGGTCCAGTGCACAAAGCTGTGCTACCCAGGGTCGAGGGTCGGGCGCTCCCATGCTGCGGAGGGCCAAGCACGTACCCACAAGAACAACCAGGTACCCTCGGAGGCCTGGTGCCCAGTTCACCTTCCAGAGCAGGCTTGGGGCCGTGCTACAGAATCCAGCCTGCAACTGCTACAGGCAGAACAGCCATCACCCCCACTGGGCCGTGGGCAGGCATGAAAGCCTTATTTACCCTGGACACAGTCTCTGGGATTTTCCCATTTAGCCACTCAGGGTGAGGGAGCAGGCCCGGGGGAGGTGCTGAGAAGCAGTGGTGACCAGGGCAACAGGACCGAGCTGCCACTCACAGAACACCCAAACTTGCGGCTCCATTTCCTGGTCACCTCCGCAGCAGAGCTGGAGTCCCTGGAGCAGGAGTACCTGTGAATGGCACCCGGAAGTGGCAGGACTCTGTTCCAGTGGGGCGGCTCAGGGCTGGTGTCTCTCCCACCTTTCACTGCTGGGGTTGCTGCAGAGATGGGGGTTCCCTCCCCTTCTCCTCCTGGTCTTAAGTGCTCTGATGTGTGGAACAGACCCTGATCTGGGAGGCAGACCCCCACCTCTGAGTGCTGGCTCTAGGACCTCCCTGGGCTCCAGCCTTCTAAAGTCTTTCTACTTTATCACCTGGAAAAGAGGGGTAACCACGGTGGGTGTGAGGACACAGCTTCAGCATCTGGTCTGTGTGAAACACTACCATCAAATCACTGGGCCGTGTAAGTCTCACAGTAGCCTACGGATTGCTACCACGATGGCACAGAGGGCAGGTCTTCCCTGTGCGGCTCCCAGCTCTGTCAGACCAAGGAGGGCAAAGCCGAGGACCACGGGAAAGCATGTGCTGCACTAGGGGTGGGTCCTCGGGAGTGAGGAGGCTCCATCCGGATTGGCCCAGCGGGCTGGGGCGGGGAAACGTGTGGTTAGGACAACCTCTCAGCAGGCAGCGGAGCCCTCTTCCTCAGCTAGGTTTTCCTGATGCCATCTGCTGACCACATTTGATGTTCTTAAGTAAGCCTTCTCTTTTTTCCCCCATTTTATTGATATGCATAAGCGCAAAATTTAAGGTTTACAATGAAGTTGAGCATTTTGTGTGCATACGTATCTTGTCAAGGTGACAAGGACTTTCCCACTCTCCTTCCGTCCCTCCCCCTTCCCACCCTTCCCTCCTCCCCACCCAACACCCCCGTTTCACTTTTTTGTTTTAAGTTCCACAAGAGTGTTGTGATCTGGGTCTCTCATATCAGAGAGACCATTCCATGTTTCACCTTCTGCTTCTGACTCACTTCACTAAGCATGATGTTCTCAAGCTTCTTCCATTTGCCTGTGAAAACCTCCACGCTGTTGGACTTTATAGATGCATAGTATTCCATTGTGTGTGAATACCACAGTTTGTGTATCCATTGGTCTGTTGATGGGTATTTTGGTGATTTCCATATTTTAGCTATTGTTAGTTGTGCTGCTATGAACATGGGTATACATACATCTCTGTTGTGTGTTGTTTTGTCCTCTTTTGGTTATATTCCCAGAAGGGGTGTTGCTGGATCGAAGGGGATATTTATTTCCAGTCTTTTGAGAGATCTCCAGACTTCTTTCCAAAGGGGTTGTATGAATTTGCATTCCCACCAGCAGTGCAGGAGGGTTCCTTTCTCCCCACAGCCAAGCCAGCACTGATTACTATTTGACTTGTTGATGTAGGCCATTCTCTCTGGGGTGAGATGGTATCTTAGCATTGTTTTGATTTGCATCTCTCTTATGGCTAGAGATGTTGAACATCTTTTCAAGTATCTATTGGCCCCTTGTACTTCGTGTGTGAACTGCCTCTTCATTTCATTTGCCCACTTTCCAATAGGGTACTTTTATTTTGATAGGCTTACTTTTCTTCAGCTCCCTGTATATTCTAGTTATGAGCTTCCTATCTGAGATGTTGGTGGTGAGTATTTTTTCCCAGTCTGTTGGTTCTCTTTTTACAATGCTGACAGTTTCCTTTGCTGTGCAGAAACTCTTTAATTTGACAAGATCCCATTTGTTAATAATGGGGATGATTTCTTTTGCTCTTTGTGTCTTGTCAAGAAAGTCTTTGCCTACCCCTATGTCTTTTAGATATTTGCCTAATTTGTCTTCTAGGAGGTTCAGTGTTTCACTTTTAATGTCTAGATCTTTGATCCACTCTGATTTGATTTTGGTGAAGCCTTCTCTTAAGCCTTTGATGCACTGTCTTTGCTGAATATAGGACTCCAAGAAACCAGTCTAGAAAGACACCAGAGACCCCAGGCATTGTTTTTATCTCTTATCTCTTACCCTTTGGGGCAAATGAAGAATGGCCTCTTCAGCCTTACTCTACTGCCTCTGTGCCACATCACATGCCTTTACCTATTTATTAGCAGTTCTACACAACCACAAAACATCATTTTAAAAAACTAAAGACCTAAATATGTGGCAAAAGTCTTGCCTGAGAAGAAGGGATTTTAATATTACTAAATGATAATATGCCTTAAATAGATTTGTGGGTTCAATATAATCCCTTATGAATCCTAGTTCCATTTTTGTCATTTGTTTTGTTTTTGTTTTTTTCCAGAATTGACAAATTGATCCTAAAATTCACGTGGAAACAAGAGACCCATGGTAGGCAATCTAACTTTGAAAAGCAAAATCACAAGACTCACATTTCCTAACGCTAAACCTTACCGTAAAGCCACGGGAATCAAGACAACATGGAAGTGACATCAGGATAAATATTTAGACCCATAAAAAATAAGAAGTCCAGAAGTGGCTTCTTATACTTATGGTCAACTGATTTTTCTGTAAGATTGCTGAGATAATTTAAAGAGCCAGAGAATATTCTTTTCTTGAAATTGGGCTGAGACAAGTGTATTTCCACATGCAAAATAAAGCAGTTGAGGTGACTTCCTTACACCACACACCAAAATTACCCCCAAATGAATCACAGAACAGGAGAACTAAAACTACTGAGCTATAAAGAGAGCACAGGAATATGTCCTTTTGACTGTGGGCTCCACAAAGCTTCCTTACGTATGACCGTGAAAAGCACAAGCAACCAAAGAGAAAAGCAGCAGCAGAAGCCAGCCATGTTGCATGCTTTTGTTCCATAAAGACATCCTCAAGAAAGGGAAATGAAAGGGAAGACACCCGTGGACCATGTATCTGATGAGAGACTGGCAGCCAGGGAACATGGAGAACAATTATCATAACTGAACAACAAAAAGACAAGTAACCCAATTTAAAAATTGGCCAAGGGTCTTAATAGAAATTCCTCCCAAAAAGACATACAGATAGTCAGTGAGCACTTGGAAAGCCACTTGATGCCATCAGCCATTAGAGAGCACGAATCCATGCGATGCTGTGACTCAGCCTCACACGTACTAGGGTGTCTATAATCGGCAAGTGTTGGTAAAAATGTGGAGAAATCACACTTATGTTGCAGGTGCACACATATGAGATTCTACCTTCCTGGTGGGAATAGGAAATGGAAATAATCTTGACAGCTCACTGAAATGCTACCCATAGAGTTAGCACCTACTGTATCTGAACACCTGTGTTGCCCCAACAGTCAGGGGTTAGAATCCTAATCCTGGAGGTGATGGTTCTAGGAATTGGGGTCTTGAGAGGTGAAAAAGTCACAAGAATGGAGGCCTCGTGGACTTAGTGCTCTACCAAGAAGCCCAGGCAGCTAACGGGCTCCTTCCACCCAGGGAAACACAGCTAGAAGGCGCCATTTAGGAACTGGGAAATGGGACTCACTGGACACCAAATCTGCTGGAAACTCGACCTGACTCCCCACCCTCTGGAAGCGTGAGATAGAAATTTCTACCATTTATAAGCCACCACCAGTGTACTGTATTTTGTAATAGCAACCTAAATGGCTAGGCCACAGTATGACTCAACAATTCCGCTCCTAGAGAGAACGGCATGAAAGCGAAGGAAAAGGAAACACGTATCCACTCAAAAATGTTCATAGCAGGATTATCCATGAAAGGCAAAATGCAGATATAGCTCAAATAACTACCAACGGAGGGACAGCTAGGCAAAATCAGGTATTCTCGTGCAATGGAATGTTATGTGGCAGTAAAAAGGAGCAAAATACTGACCGCATCATCTTTCCACGAATCACCCTAGGCTACACAGTGAATGATCCCATGGATAGGAGACTTTCAGATTCCGTCAAGTACATCAGATCTCCTTGTGTGGGTCACAAGTTTGAGCACAGCCTGTGCCCCTCAATCTCCGAAATGAGACTCTGTCTCAAAATCAGAACTAAAATGAGCTAGGATGTAGCTCCAGGTGAAGGACCTAGGCTTGATCCCCAGTACCACCATTAAACAAAACAAAACAAAACAAAAAACCCTCATGCCTCTGCCAGTGTGAAAAAAAAATGTTTGCTCAGGTCCTCACTGAAGCGTTGATTCTTCGTGGGCATCCTCTACTCCCTGTGAAGGGCGTGGGCCCACCTTCTGAGCCCTGCTGTTGGGAGCCGTCTCCTGTCCCCCAGAGCCCCCACTCCCCGGAGCGTGGGCTTGCCTAAGAAGCTGCTGCCTCCTGCTCCCAGCAGCCTTCCAGCAACTGCACGGGACCTCCTGCCAGCCCCAGACGCTCTCCTGCCTAGACTGCACCTGGGGCAGGTCTCGGTAACTCAGCTGCTTAAAAATAAACATGAGCTGTGCTATTTCCAACAAGTTCTCTCCACCCGGTTCATTATTTATCTAGCACCTGCTTCACAGAAAGGAATTTAGTGAAGAACTAGGGAGAAGAGACTGGAAAGAGAAAGGCAGCCCAACACAGCAGGGTGGGTGGGGGCCCCAGCAGGGCAGGGGCAAGGTGGGCAGGGCAGGTGCCCAGGATCCCTGGGGTCCTGCGCAAGACCACGGTGGAGACTGTCAGCTTCCCCTCCCCACTTTCATGAGCCAAGATACATGGAATTAGAGAGCAAAGTCCTCAACCTAACAGCTGTAACAGCAGGTCTAATCACTACAGGAATTTTAAAGTAGTGATGAATTTAAACCATATTTAGACACATTGGTGGCAACTTAAGATGAGAAAGACCATGTGACTGATTTCCAGCCGTGACAACGTCCCGGGCACCTCTGCTGCTCTCAGGGTTTGTTACTTAGGTTTGCATTTGAAATTCACATTTTTGGCAGCGGGCTGTGAAGATGAAAGTGTGATTACTTTTCATTGATCACCTGCATTTTAGCCTCAGGCCCCCGATAAGAACTCCTGGCCTAGACATTCAGGAAGGCCACTGCAGAGCTCAGCTCTCCCACCTGGGGACGTAGCTCAGTATGAAGGCCTCAGGCTCAATCTCGGGGCCTTTTTTTTTGAGGGGCTGATATGGAGGATTGAGCAGAGTGGAAGCAGGAATGGTGCCCACCTGCTGGTGAGGTGATAAGAGTAGGGCAAAGAGTGGCATTAAAAAGGTATTCCAACCAGGAGACCCAGGAACTCGGCGCTACCTCATTCTGCATTCAGCCACCATCCGCACTTTCCAAGTGCTCCCCGTGGGACAGGCTGTGCTCCAAGCCATTTGCCTGTCTGACCTTACTCAATCCTTGAAATGACCTTGGGAGGGAAAGGCCACTGTCTTTATACTTGAGGACACGGAGGCACAGCAAGGTGACATGCGGGTCTCCACTGGTGCCAGGTTTGAACCACACACACCAGCCCCTTCCGAGCCCACGCCTCTGCCACTGTGCCCCCTCCCACCCCCGGAGACCCAAGGGAGGTAAACACAAGGGGAAATTCAGGTAGACTTCATTTCAGGCTGCAGCCTTGGTTCCAAAGCTCACCTATGGGTATGGAATGTGTTACCTGCTCAGGGCAGGGGCTGTCTTGTGCTGGACACCCAGAAGAGCCTATTTTCACTAAGAACTATAATCTTTCCCTCTCCATGACAGAAAAGGCTTTATTAACAAGGAAGAACCTCACAGGACCCCACAGCTAGAGCATGGCCAGCCCAGGCCTGCCTCTGCCCTGCCTGAACACCGTCTCCCTGTGGCCAGGAACCCTAACTGCCACAGGCCCTCCACAGCTCACGTTCACAGTCCCTGCCTGCACTCTCGAGCTCAGGTCCTCTCTGGTGCAGACCCTGCACAGCAAACAGCACCTGTGCAGAAGTACCTCCACTCACACGTTTAAAGTCCCTCTGTCTCTGTGGACTGAAAACTCCACAAGGCAGGGACCACATGTGTCTTTTCACCACCGTCTTAAACATAAGTGTTAAAATGAATAGGAGTGAACCTCCTAAGGAGCAAGAGGAGTACAGGGAGGGACCCAGCCCTGCATGCACTGGGCAGCTTCCTGTTCCCACTGGAGGGTGAGAAAGGACCTGGGCACCGCTGAATGTGCCGACTGAGCATGCAGCGACTCTGCTTCTGACCCCAACATCCTGAGCAGCAATCTTTCTCCCTGGAGGGGAGCAAGGTGAGCGGTCAAGAAGGAGACCTGAAAGAGGCCTGGTGGGAGAGTCCAATCAGAAAGTGACCCCAAAGACAGCACAGGAAGTGCTGCTCCAGCCTCCTGTGCACCCCTACCAGGAGCCATCAGCCTGCAGGCTCTGATTCAGGAGCACGATGGAGCCCAGGACTCCTCAAGTAGAAAAAGCTCTTGGGTGAGGCTCAGGCCACTGGCCCATGAACCACTGACAGAGGCAGGATCTTCCCAAAAAATGGATATGGGACAATTTTAAAGTCAGTCTTAAAGCTCCTATTCAATGTCACTCATTTCCAGCCACAGTTTGGCTCAAAACTGGTCACCAGCTCACGAGAGTGTCTGCCCTGTGGTCTGCGCACCTCTGCGTAACAGCCCAGGGCCAAGGGCAGATGAGCCTGCTAAGACTCCCAAGGAGACCTGGACTCCCAGCTGAAGTCCCGGGCCTGGCTCTCTGCGCACCCTCCAGCAAGGCGTTTTTCCTCCTCTTGGGAGGTCCCAGTCATCAGCCTGCAAACCAGCTGTCCGCATGATCCAAGGATATTTTGAAACAGAGTGACAGGCTTCGCCTAGGGATTCTAGGCCATTGGGTCTGGTCCTTGGGTCTATTTAAATCCCAACAATCAGATTCACATCCAGAGTGGGGAACCATCCCAACACGGGGGGGAGCTGTCATGGTGCTGACCAGTGGGCTGCTGCATGGCCCTAAGTTCAGGCTTACGGAGGGTCCAGGGGAAGCTAATCATCTCGCGCTTTGCTTCAGAATCTGAACAGATGCGGCCATTTTGGGGGGTACTGGCACTACCAGCACATACACTGGTCACCTGGGCCATTACAGTGATGCCTAACCCAGTGGAAAAGAAAAGCTAGTGAGTTTATCTCCAAAATAAAAGCCCTAAAGACACCTGCAACTGTCCCCAAAGCAAGACAGACAGGGCATAATTTACAGCTCTCGACCCCTCTGTATGCTGCTAGTGTTCCTCAGAGAAATTCTCCAGGTTGCAAAAATCATTGTTTCTTTTTTTGGTGCAGTTTATGCTCCTGGTTGGGATTTTCCCCAGTGGGAGGGAGTGCGTAGAGGGGAGGGGGATGCCCAAAGGCAGGAATGAGGATTAAGCAGGATGCCAGGTCTGCTTGGCTGCCTCATTTTTCCCCTAAGATTTATAAACCTGTCCAGAATGAACCATAGATCCACGACCCGGCATGCAGAGCCACTGTGGCACCCAGCAGCAGGAGGACAGCCACGTGGGAGTTCGCTGCATGATGCTGAAAGCCCTGCTGCCTCTTAATTTTACCCTTGTCTTTCAAGGGGAGCTGAACAGTTTCACTCAGACTGACTGGAGTGGACAAAAAGATATTTTTTTTAATTTTTAAGGCTAAAACATTCTATGCTATGTTGTTTCTAACTTAACTCTTCCCATGACCTGGGAAACCCTTCCAACACAGCTCTGGGGTAAACCCCCTTTGGTATTTTATAGCATTCAGAGAATGTTAGAGGTTGTTGCATATTTTAAATTTATATTATGTGCCCTTCCTCTCCCTATCTCCATCCCTAAACTGTAAGCCTTTGTGAATACCGCCCTTAGGTGTTTAATTCCCTGCTGCATTCTCAATGACCGGGACATACTGGACGCCCAGAAAAGGAGTGTTTGTCAACACAATGGACAATGTCACTTGTGACGCTGCAGCCCTCTCTGCATTTCCTCGGGCCAGTCTCTTTGGATACTCGTCATCCTCCACGGGCTTCCACATTTCCTCAATACCATTTTTAAATGGTACGCTACCTTTTTTCTTTCTTTTCAAATTCCTTAGCTCAGCATGTGAGGTACCTAGTCCTGCCTGGCTCTCCTGGCACATGTACCTGCTATTCAGGTCCATGCCATCTGCTCGGCAGGCATCATGCGCAGATTCGGGGAGCCTGAGCTGTCCCAGGGCTTCTGCTTCCAGAGGCGCTAATCTCTCCCTAATAATTTGCCACCTCGCTGGAGTCGTGCTGGGCTCGTCCCCCACGACCTCTGTCTCTCCTTTGCTCCCCTGCCTGCCCACTTCCTGTGCCCCTCCCGTAACTTCCACAGGCATCAGCTTTTCCTCTCACTCTAAGGTCGTGGGTTGGGCCATGACCAAGTCACCTCTTTACCCGGGGCTGCACATACCTGGCCAACCACAGTCACGATGACAGGCCCTGGGTTGGGCAAGGGCTCAAACTGTGCCAGTGGTGGCAGTGCTAAGAATGGAGCTCCGGGAAAGCAACCTGTTCCTCTGCTTGAGGTGCACAGGTTATGCATAAAGCCTTAGTGGTAGGTCACCTGCCACGAGATGGAGGCTGTCTCAGAACTAAGCCAGCTCAGAAACAGACAGACAGACAACAAGCACCAGTGTCAAAGAGCACAAAAGAACAGAGGCCAAGAGAGCCATGTCTGAAGACATTGGTGAGCTCCTGGATCCAGCCATCCCTGAAGCCAGATCTAAGCCCCTTCCACAGCCTTCAGGGAGAATGAATGGAGTTTCTTCATGCCTTCTGCAGCATCCTATCTTCCATGACACACACCCCCCCCTATGCCCCCACGGGTTCCAGGCTCAGCCTTCCCCACAGCGCAGATGGGGCCCTGTGAGGCGTGAACTCCTTGAGGGCAGGGAATGGGTCTTAGTCATCTCAGTAGCCACAGACATGACACAGGATTGAGACCCAGCAAGGACCTGGGAGGTGAGTGGCTTCTCTTTACTGTCTTACATAAAGCGTCTTTCTGTCAAGAACTCTTTGATGCCCCAGGACCTTGGCTGCTGCCAGGTGGCCCTGCGCTCCAGACATTTGCTTTTCAGTTCTCTGATGTGAGAGGCCATGGACTAACAGGACAGGGTAGGTTCTGGTTCTGGAGGACGACCATGACCCTGGATGTCACTACTACCTGTGCTATCTGCCCACCTGGACCTAACCGGAGGCCATACTTACCTGGCCCATCCCTGTAGAGATGATGGCAGGGCCCCCGCCAGCCTGTATCCACCAGGCTTTCAGGCCCATGCTTTCACCTAGCTGGCAGGTCCATCTTATCCTTCGCTACTTCATCCTTCAAAGGTCAGATGGAAGAAATCACCTCTTCTAAGAAGTCTGCCATGAACTCCCCAGGGTGACAAAATCCAAGAGGCTCGGGGCCCAGAAAGTAAGATAGCAGAGCAAAGGCCCAGGAAGCACATCCCCAGCTTAGAGGCAGCCACCAACGGCCACCACTGTGTGGCAGAAAAGGGGAACAGGTCCACAGGCTGGGGAGCTGTGCGGTCCGAGCTGATGACCAGACTGCTATCATCATCGCCACCACAGAACACAGACCACGCCTCAGTGAAGCAGTGGGTCACCAGCCAACACCTTCTGTGCTGGGCCTTTGTCCACAGCACAAATTATAAGTCCCGTGCACTACTGAGCTCAGTCACCTATGCGCGCACCTGACCTTTCTGCACGACCCTGTCTCTGCCAGGGCAGATTCCACATCTCCCAGTTCCCTCAGTCCTGCAGGGCTCTGTGCTAACTCAACCCTGCCCTACCAGTGACAGGCTGAGCCTGCAGCACTGGCCCCGCCCAGCTGTCCTTCACCCAACTGAGACAACCCTAACATGCAGAGTGGACCCTGACCCTCTTCTGCTTAGAAGAGTTCGCTGGGTCCTCTCTCCCAGAAAACACATACACCAGGTTTAAACAAATGAATCCTGCCAGTGCCACAAAGAGAATGAGCAAGGGGCCAAGAGAACACGGGAAGGTACCTTACCCTGGGCAGTCCACATGGTTCTCTGAGAAGGTACTGATGAGCTTAGCATTCAACAAATAGCCACTTCTGGTATTCGGATGGCATCGCTGAGGTGAGAAGGGCTGTTTATTTCCTGCTAATAGGAGTGAGGCTTCCCTGTTCATGGAGGACACCTAAAAGCCAGAATCAAAGGCTCCTCTGTGGCCCAAAGCAGCTTCATTTTCACCAGCCTGTGAGCATCAGGTACTTAACTCAAAAAAGCTTCAAAACTCATTACAAAAGAAAAGAACTTCACTTTCCCTCAAAAAGCAGAAGAACTGGGCATTTAGATGGTGAGATCATTCCCGGGAGCCGGCTAAGCGGGAAATGCTGTGGACTGGCAGGAAAAGCCATGTCCCCAAAGAAGCGCCTAAGATGGTGCCCTGCACCTGCAGGACATCCAAGATTTTGGGACCACATCTTGGAAAGAGGAGCTGGAGGTGGATTTACTCTGGATCCACATTAAAGAATGCAATTTGGGGCCCGATGTTCTTTAATACAAATAACTATAAATGCAGCTTCAATTGGTGGGAGATGTCAGGCTGATCTCCCTGTTTATGCAATCTAATGAGATGTTACTGCTCCCTAGAACACCAGTCCAGACGGGAACGTTGGCACAACAACTAATGTCCACTGGACAGGAAATGCAGGCAGACACAGGAGGCAGGGGTGGGGGGGAGTAAGTTCCAGTGAGGGAGAGCCCAAGCTGTGGCTCCAACAGGAGATGAGGGCCATGTCCTCCCAAAGGAACACAGGACAAAGGGTGACACCCAGAAAAGTTAAGGAGAGAGTGAGCCTCGAAATCATTAAGAAAACCACCCCAGAAGAAAAGTGATCAAAAGACACAAAGTAGCAAGAAATTGTGAATGGCTAGGAACCAAGAACAGCAGCCTCATCAGCAACATCAAAGTGTGGATTGAATTCATGACAAGCTACCATGTCATACCACTGTGTTGACAAAATACTAATAAATTTTAAGTCTAACGACGCCAAGTGTTGTCAAGAATGCGACACTGGGGATCCACCAGGTTGGAAGTAAACAACTGGTGCCACTACCTTGGAAATCAACTTGGTACGAGCGAGGCAATGTGGGGCTGGCGGGTAGAGTTCAGAGGTTAGAGCCCTTGCCCAGCAAGGGCAAGGCCCTGAGTTCAAAGCCCCAGCACCACATAAGCTGGGTGTGGCAGCACATGCCTGTAATCCCAGCACTCAGAGGGCTGAGGTGGGAGGGGTGTCATGAGTTGGAGCCCAGCCTGGGACAGTGAGTTCAGGACCAGCCTGGACTATAGAGCAAGACTTCATCTCCAAATAGAAGCTAGGCAAGTTGCGGCCAAGCACGTCCTAAGCCAGCAACTCTGTTCACAGTCATACAACCCAGAGAAACCAAGTCTCAAGCGTGTATAAAGTGTCCAGCAACACCATCTAAATAGGAAGAAATGTGCACCAAGAGGAAATAATCCCTGGGTCCTCATACAATCAGAGTATTAATCGGTGCAGCACTTAAATTAGTCATGATGCCCCATGTTTACATGAATGAATCTCAGGAAGTGTAATATTGGTGAAGAATACACCTCATGAAAGGATACACATGAAGTAGTAAAAAGGAAACTCGTAACGGCATGTAATGAAAGCGCAGAGCCGTGGGCAGGAGGTATCCAGAGCAGCTCCGCAGCGGTTCCCTCTGGGAAGAGGGCGCAGTGAGAACTTAGCCATATTTATGATGCAGAATTTCTCAACATTATCATGTATTAAATGCACATGGAGATGTGTAGCTGGTTGTTACATTTTTCTGCATATTCCAGAGCACGCTGGAAATTTTTTAATCATCTTTTAAGAGCTTATCAGCAAACAGGACAAAATACGAACGGCTGTTAATGCTAGATGGTAGGAACACCAGTGCCTGTTATCCTACGGATTCTTTTTTCTGTCCTGAGGGAAGCTGTCACTGTGAGGCCAGCCCAGGAAACGCTGGCAGCACCTGCTATGGCAGATCACATGCACACCTGACCAACACAGACCCGCAGAGACCAGGGCTTCCACCCAGCAGAAGACCCAGACACAAACGAAACAGCACCATTTCTCATCGAGCCACATCAGATGCCAACAGTAAACGGCCCTGAAACTGTGGTTTCTTGTTATTCATACAATGAAATATTACACAGCAGTTAAATGAAGCCAGCAGCCCCCACCTGCAAGAGCACAGACGATCTCACCAACAACATGCCAGGAGGGAGGAGCCGGACCCAAAGGAGTACACGCACAGTGACTCCCTGTCTGCAAGTCCCCGAAACAGGAAAATCCACTCTGAAATCAAGACAGTGGCCCCTGTGGGACAGAGTAACAGGAACAGCCCCCTACTGTGATTGGTTCAAATGTCGGTCTAGCGCTGTTTGTATGGTGTGCTCATCACGTGACAATCCATCGACTGAATCTTAAGATTGAAGGCAGGTTAGACCCCAATTTAAAACATAAAAATGCCAACGAAAAACCCACCCCCATAGCAACAGGGTAAGAAGTGAAGAGGCAGAGGCAGAAAGAAGGAAAGAAGAATCCCGCCAGCCCACGCCTGAGTCCCCACCGGCAACAGAACACGGGGAACCAAGAGGCCAGGCTCCCGTGTGGACCTGTTTTCAAGACCAGCAGTTAGAAGTTCAAGATTTGCCAGATGCTGTGTTAAACAGCTGCTGTCTCAGATCTTCCCAAGAGCCTGTGCTATTAGCGCCCTCACCCCCATGCGACAGCCGGGTGTCAAGGAGGCTGGTGCCTTGCCCAAGGTCACCCTATGGCAGGGTTTGAGCAGAAGCCAGGGAGACTCCATAGCCCATACTCATAGCCTCTGGACTGTGTGGCTTCTAAAAATTCACATGGCCTGTGCGCGACTCTGTACAGGACAAGACCCTGGCAAGGGACTCTGAGACCCCGAGAGGCGGGGTCAGCGCAGACAGCTGAGGCAGCAGCAAGCTGAGAGGCGGGAAATACTTTCCCAGTAAGTAAAGATGAACGAAGAGTGCAAGACACAGCCCTCAAATATTAATCGGAGCGCGGAGGGGAACACGGCAATTATTCCCAATTACTCAAGCAGAGGGTGAGAACTGAGAAGTACCCTTCTTCTACGCTGCGATTCTAATCAGTTCTCCACAATGTGAGGAAAAGCCACAGACACGGTGCAGGTTAAGTACATTCAAAAGGCCATGGAGCCGAGGGAGGGATTAAACGATGGTACACCAGCAATCTGAAAGCCCGGAATGTTGAGGGCAACATTTAAAGCCCAGCAGAGAGCCAAGTGTCTTATAATTCACACCAATTACAAAACCAATGGGTTGGACGCAGGAACAGGCTCTGAACTCGGCCCGAGATGAGTGAGCAGGTAGATAGCCAATCCCGGCGCTGTGCCTCACAGGGAGGGCTGGACCCCACGCGTGTCAGGCGGCCCCTCCCGGCACCAGGCACAGCTAATGCAAACACTGCTGACCCTCCTGTAAGCTGAGCTGTGTCAGCGTGGGTGGACAATGTGGACAGCACTACTAGAACCAAGCTTCTCTTTCTGTGACAATTACCTAGTCAGCACCCTGCGAGTCAACGTGAACAAGGGGACTGGGGACAGAGGGAGCCTATAATCAACAATTCTGGCGCCACGCGACACCTTCTCTGCAGCTGGAGCTCACTTATTCACTCATCAAGCATGCTGTGCTCTGCACTCTGTGCTCTGGTAGGTTCTAAAAAGACCAAGCCTCAGCACGGCCAGGCCCTGTCCGCCAATTCCTTGGTGTCCCGGGAGAGGGAGACTCGGGCAGGCATATGGAGTGTGAGAGAGAAATCTGCACGAGGGACGGCTCGCATTTTGAGTTCACAGTGACTTCCAGGAGGAAGTGTTACACGTTGGTGAACAGTGGGACCTGCAGTCTACCACTCAGGAGTGAGGATAACAGGGAGGGCTCTCTCCAGCTCAGCTTCCGCGTGCTCACATTAAAGTGTCAGGCATGGTGGCGCACGCCTGCAATCCCAGCACTCAGGAGGCTGAGGCAGGAGACTGCCATGAGTGTAAGCCAGCCTGGGCTCCAGAGTGAGTTCAGGATGAACCTGAACTAGAGAGCCAGTCCCTGCCTCAAACTAGCAAATGTGGGAAGAGGAGCACACACACTGCGACTTGCTGGTTCTTGATTATTCCCATATAGACGCCTATGGTTCTTCTTGAATTTAAATGTGGTATCACATCAGACTTCTCCTAAGACAGCCCCACGTAGTAGCTACATTTATATATACATGTGCCACGTCTGAGCTCATCCACGCCTCTCCTGAGATGATCTTTCTGGCAAGACGACTTCAGCAACTACTCTCCCGGAAAATACCGTAAGAGGCTTTTACTGTGTGGAGGAGAACCACCACGGCGCGGTGTGTCACGAGCCCGCGGTCTGTCCTCTTCTCGCTGGGTACGGTGAGCACCGAGAAGGTCCACACAGCGCTGCAGAGTCTCGAGTGAGACACAGCTTGGGCTTACGGCTTCATCCGGTCAGAGCGTCTTTGCTCTCCTCAGTTTCCCTCTGGAACACTTGCAGTTTTGGGCACGGTGTCTGACCTCCTGGATCGCCACACCATGGGGGCACTTGGGTATGGTCCTCTCGTGAGGCCACTTCCAGTGGAGTCCCCGCAAGTTCTGCACCTCAGCCAAGAAACCTGTGGCGGCTGGCTGCGTGTGTCACAGTTCCTGAAATGAGTGTGAGGTAAGGGGCTTCTCTGCTACAAGGCACAGGGGCTTTGTGGCTGTAGCAGGGTTGGCCTCATTCCTGGCTCTGGCATTTACGAGCTCCGTGGCACCTGGTCTCCTCATCTACAAGACATTTCACACGGGGCCTGATGGAACGGTAAGATCGGCACACGTACACCACGATCTCCCGATGTGCGTGACAAGCCTGGCTCGGGGCAGTCACCACTACCTACACAGAAACACACGGTGCGAGGCTCCCGGAGGGGCCACCACATGAGGTCGCTCTCTGCATGGCCGGGGCGCTGCATCACCCGTGACGAGAATGCGCGCACACATCTGCTGGCTCCACCTCGCCCCAGCCTCCGCACCTCTTTATTTGACACAGAACACAGTGCCTACCGTGTGCCAGACACTGTTCCAAGCACCTTACAAATGTCACTGTTTTTGATCTTCACAGAAATAACAGAAGCGCCATGACTACTCTTGCTACACAGAAGGGGAAACAGACGCACGGACGTCAGATAATGCAGGCCACACGGCTAGGTAAGCCGTGGGGATCAGCCGCCCTCCCCCCCCACCCCTGCTTCTCGTTGACCTTCAGTATCGCCTGCTGTCTCTCATACCGTGATCCCACTGAATGACTGCACACATGTGTCCATGAATTAATGGGTGCGTGGTTCCTCCCCACATGCTCAGGACGACCAGGAGAGTCTCTGTGAGCCTGAAGAGAGACCATGACGCCCCCACCTGCACCACCCACAGCCCCGAGTGGGAGTGGGACGGTTCAGGGATGCAGGGATGGCTCAGCAGGAGTGAGCTGACTGAGGCCTCATGACCTGCCACCTGCTGTCCACCGTGCCCAGGTAGAGCTGTGACCTTGAGTAACCCACCACATGGTGGGCAGGGCCAGCTGTCCATGCTCAACCTCCCTCCAGGCACTCTGCAGCAACTGCACTGACAGCCTGTGCTCCGGAGCCTAGAGGCTGGACTCCGCAGACCACTACTGGGCCAGGCATCAGCCTTGACACTGCCCAGGACAGGTCTGGACAAGTCACCTCACCTCCCGCTACCTCTGCTTCCCATCTATAAAATGGAAATAACAGTTCTGTCCTAGAAAAGAAAGGAAAAGTGAGCAGTAGGCAGAATCATGCCTCCCTCCAAAACACATCTGTGCCTAATCCCCAGAATGTGTGGATAGGCTTTGCCAAGGTGATCACATTAAGGACCCTAGGTGGGGATATGCACTTGAATTTCCTCGGTGGCCCAATGGAATCGTGTTCCTGAGAAGCAGAACGCTTTCCTTGCTGCAGTCCACAAAGAATGGCTGGCCACGCGCCACACAGAGAGGAGGTGGGACCACACACCAAGCATCGCAAGCAGCCTCCACACGGCAGAAGAGCAGGGAACAGGTGCTCCTCCCAGAGCCTCCAGGGCAAATGTGGCCTTGCCAACACTGACTTTAACCTGGTAAGTCCCGCTGACCTAAGCTATAAGGTGATCAGGGTATGTTGGTTTAAGCTGCTGGGCTGCGGCTGGTTGTTTGGACAGCTGGAGGAATCTGACATAGCAGACAGAAGGTATGTGTGCCCCTGAACTGATGCTGGTTTCTCATTAACTTCCACTTGTCAGACCTGTCACCGGCAGCCCTGCTGGCCTATCCAGCACTGGCCTCCTGCAGGCAGCCAGGTCTGCCACCCTGGTTCAGGCTCCCCAGATTGCAGTGAGCCTCTCCCACAGGTGCCACTTGCAATTCTCCTCACAAGACTGCCAGCTTCCTGGGGACAGAAACAGTACCTGGGTTCACTGCTGTCTCTGCGACCTCTAAACAACAGCCCTGCACTCTGACCCCAGTGGTAGTGTGGGTCAGCCCCACCACCGGGCAAGATTCCCTGGCTCCCACCTGCACCTCCCTCAGGGACACTGCATCCCAGGCTGTACTCCAAATGCGCCCAAAGGGGCCACAGAGGTACTGCCTGGGCCCTGCCTGATCAGTCTTTCCTCTACCACACACAGGTGCATGTGTTTTTAATGAGGATTTTAACGCATAATTTCTCCAACAAGGTGAATTACCTGCAGCTCCAGGGAAAGTGACTTTCCTTGCCTTAGTGCCAAATGAACTCTCAGAGACAGAATCTATTATCCTAGGAAGGAGTGACAGGTTCCCAATTCTCATTTGCTCCCTGAGCAATCACGGAGACTGTGAGCAACACTGTGAGAACAAGTCCGTCAGCAAAGAGCAAGAGGGCATGAGCTTGCTGGGCATCTCTGTGAACGGTGAGGGAGCCACCTTTCCTGCCACCAGAGGCCACCCTGGGCCAAAACCCCAACGGAAAGGGGCACACGATCAACCTCCAGGGTCACCTGTAGGGTTCCTACTCACTTCCAGATTCAGACTCTGGAATTTGGCTGAGACTCAGCAAAATGAAGAAGGAAGTGAGAAGGAAGCTTTCTCTTGCCTCTGTCCTGCTCAGCAGTGTGGCTCCACAGAGGCACCACTCTCAGGGGAAGGGTGGTCATGAGAGCCATCCATGAAGATGCTGCCCTTGTATTTCTTGGCCAAAGAGGGTTACGTGGTCCTAGTGCAAAAGGAACAAAGGGTCCACTCCTGCCCATGCCCATAAGGAGAAGAGGATCTTTATATGGTCGGCTCGTGTGACCACCCCTACCCCATAGTACCGCTGAGCAGGAATTCAAATTGGGGTTAAGATCGCCCTATTATTCTAAAACTGACAGCCAATCACCAGCAACGGCTCTTCAGGGGAAACATACAGAAAGTTGGGCAAAGACACTCCTGACACATGAAAAAAAAAGGTCAAACTCGGTCTAACATTCACTTGAATAAGGCTCAGGTCTCCGGATTCTGTAGAGAGTTAATGCGTCCAAGGTGTGGAGGAACAACATACTCACGAGTCCACTAAACTCAAAGCAGTTTTTCTGGGTGTGTGTCTTAACGGTCCAAGCAGACCAATGACTCATCCTTCAAGCAATTCAATCAAGGAAGATTCCGAGTGGCTGATTTCCCTGGGCCAATTTAGAATCACAACACTGAACAAATTTTGCCTTCGGGGTACCAAAGCAGATCTCCTGAGCAATGAGGCCTAGCTGGGGCTGGGGCAAGCTTGGGCTTTGACTGAGTTGGCCAATAGCTTCTGCTAGCTGTCGAAGGCTCTGCATCCTGACTTAGCCATCTCGTGATAACTGGGAGAGCTGCTCAGACCTATCCCGGGTGGCTGTCAAAGGGAAGTAATGGGAAGCAGGCACGCAAATGCAGAGGCAAGGAGGAACCCAAGTCCAAGCACTGTCTGAGCAGCTGATGAAAAGTTAAAGGGCAGCAGAGGCTAAAGAGGAGGCTATGCCCCTTGGCAGATCATGCACTGTCAGACCCACCCTAGTCCACAGGGAACAGGCTGATAAATCTGGTTATAAACCAGCAGTGCACATGGACACACCAGTCATTACAGGCCCAGGCCCACCAGGATGGCGCCCTTCACCCCAACGGTGGTTCATTTGCACATGAAGTGCAAATGAACCAGCAGGAATAGATCTTCGGGCTCCATCCTGCTCTGGCCTAGAGGTCAGAGTAGAGACAGGAAGCAAGGCCTCAAGAATTTGTCACCAGGGGACCCACTCACTGTGGACCAGCTGGCATGACTGCTGCATGCTCTCTTTCTAAATAGCTTCACTCCAGAAAACCCTCCTGCTCCTTGGGCACGAGCTGCATCTCACAGACTTGGACTCATATTCCAAGGGTCTCGGGACTGTGGTCTTCTCGGTAGATTGTTTTATTTTACATACATCTGGCACACAATCTCAGGGCTAAGGAGGCATGCGGTGGCGAGGGAGTCATTCCAGGCTGTAGAGAAAGCATTAAGTAATGTGCAGTGTGTGGCAGGCTGGATAGCAACCCCCAAAGACGTCCACATCCAAGTCCTCCTGAGGACAGAAACTAGCAAATACACCGCACATGGAATCTGCCACTTGGTCCTGGCTACAGCCCAGTGGTTCTGGCCCTGCGTCTTGCATCAGCCCCCAGGTGGCGAGTTCACTGGCCCTGCTGGGTCTCAGCCCGGAGCTCAGGAGTCAGCAGGTGGGTGGCGTTGGGGGCCAACACTGGGCACTTCCGGCTGTGGGTGTGGCTCAGGGGTTTGAGCACTTGCCTAGCACTCCCAAAGCCCTACGTCTGATCATCACTGCTGGAGGGGGGGAGACAAGAGCAAGAAAAAGGAAGCAGAAAGGAAGAAGGAAAGAAGAAAAGGAGAAAAGAAAAGAACAGCACATTTCTACCAAGCTCTCAGGCAACGCTGACGCCACACTTGGAGAGCGACCCCAGAAGAGGGATCACTCTCCGTGCAATCCCCCCATTTCTTTCATGTCCAGAGAAGGGCCTGCTCTCCTTCATCTGACCACCAAGCTGCTTAACACGCTAAGAGTGCCGAAGCGCCTCCATCCCCTGCTTCTCTGGGCTGCAATGCTCGGCTCATCCTGGACCCGTGGACAGAGCCGCTGAACCCCTCAAAGCCCAGGCCTCATCCAGATCGACTCAACCAGCATGGGGAGGGAGGTGGAGGAAGGGCAGTGCTCAGCAACTTTATCCCCAACGCCCCAGTGACTTCAGAGCAGCCAAGACGGGGGCCAAGCGGGAGAGAGACAGAGCACCAAGTGGCCGGAGCAGACAGGGAACAGTGCCCACGCCAGGCCCAGGCCTGCCCACTTCACCCCATCAACCAGTGAGTGGGGGAGGGGGGCCTCCTTCCCCAGGGACAATGGAGTAGACCCACAGAAACAAACTGTCATCATAAATCACTGACCACCATGATAGGAATGGCCCTGCAAGAAAAGAAACTCCTCTGAGAAGGTGCTACTCCACAGCCCTGCATCCAGGTGAAAGACATCGTCATGAGATCCACAGACAGCAGCGACAGGAAACTCTGACACAGGACAGAGGTCAGCAAATCATGACCCAAAAGGCCAGTCCTGGCAGACACCTGTTCTTAAGAATACCATTTGAAGGCTCCCAGCCACACCCACTCATGTGGCCACTCTCCACATGCATTCGAGCACAAGGGCAGCTCTACTTGAGGGTGCAGCTCACGAAGCCAACACATTTGCTCCTGCACACAGTTGGCCAACCCACCACTCACAGAAACACACAAACAGGAGTAAGGGATTTGATTTAGGTAGTGGAATCACGGTGGGGGGGCGGTGGTTATTTCCTTTTTCTATTTTTAATTCTTTGGGTCACAATAACTTTTTAAAGGCACAATATTTTAAGAGAACAGACTAAAGAAACAGCTACTCAGGGCAGGGTCACGGGCCGTGGAAGGCACTACCTTGTTTCCGATGGCCTTTTTGGGTGGGAAGTTGTAGGCCCGCACTTGAGGGTACTTGTTCTGCAGCTTGTGGTGCAAACCCCGGAACTCCGTGTAGCGGCGGTACACATTCCACTCGTCATCTTTTATCCGGATGTAGACCTGTCGGTTAAAAGAAACAGAAAGGTGATGTAGGCTTCCCTTAAACCCTCATCACAAAGGGTGGAACTTCAGTGCTGCCCTGCCCAGGACAGCATGGCAGTCCACTCTGTCAGAGCAAGGGCCGCATGTCTCAGGCACCACTAGATGCCAGTTGGCAATTCAGAGCCAAGACTCATGGGCACATGAGAGATGGAGCAGGCAGGTGGATGACAGGAATGACAGGCTGCATATCGCTTCCTCTAACTTAGCAGAGCCTGATGGCAGAGATGTGTGTTCGATCAGCCCTCCTGCCAGGCTGCCTGCAGGAGGCTACTGTCCTTGCAGTGCAGCTGAGGGCCCCTGGCACTCCTCCTACGAGGAAGGGAGAGTACCCAGGACAGTCGGCCACGTAGCTGTACCAAGGGCTGCCAGGACTGCCACACAGATGAGGCAGAACTCAGTCTGGGAAAGAAGAAAGCTGGCCGGAGCCGAGATCTGCCCACCAGGAGAGAAGGTCACACCCAGGTGGCACACGCACAACCAGGGACAAAATCTCTTTTAACCAAGTTGTAGCTCTCAAGGAAATGTATGGGGTACACAAAAAGTGAGGGATTTTGCCTAACTTCTTACAGGCCCTAGCACCTCCAGGGACACACAGCAATTACATAGCAAGAAAAAACAGCAAAGTGGAAAAGCGATCAATGTGCTTTTAAAAATACACGAGTTAAAAAGAGCCCAGGGAGTAAAATCCCCACTGATAAATGGCTATTATAACTTACAACCAGTGAATGCCAATACCCATCCTAAAAGCCTCTTTAACCATAAAAATAGGCATCTCCAATGTGCAGGATAAATTCTGCCTCTATGTGAAGACCTCCCATCTTCCTCCAATGCAGACATTACATCTTTGAACGGTAAGGGTCTCTCACAATATCCCTGAGCACCTAACAAGGAACTTCAACTAAGGGATGGAGGTTTCGGCAGTGTTACAGAAACAGAAGCTCTTGTCGAGTTGGCAGAAAGCCCCAGCTAAGAGGGGCAGTGAACACATTTAATACCAGACAACAGACATCAAGTGACATCAAACTGGTCGATGCCAGGTCTTTGAGATGGGCACACATGGAACAGCAGCAGTGGCCTGTGGAACACACTTAGGGTTATAGTAAATCTAAGCTAAGGAGATAAGGCAAAGAGGCCACCAAAAATGCTCATGTAACCCTAGATGACATTAAAAGATTTATGATAAATTCTAGAAGAAAGAACTTGATACTTCTGCTCCAGTCTAAGTCGACTAGACCCACTTCATTTGGTTTTAGATGATGCCTTTTAAAAGATGGGCTGACATGTGTTCAGAAAGGCCCAAGTCACTTCTATATGGAGCATGGCACATGGGACAGCAGCCCCAGCTTCATATGGGAAGATGTTGGAAGCACAGAGTCTTTAGCACCACCCTGTGGTGACCAAGGGGTCAAAATCCCCAGTCTGTGAGAACCAAGTACTGGGCAGCTGTAGAACAACACCCGATGCTAACTGAAGCACCATGAGATGACACCACAGGCTACCGCCATCTCCTTCAACAAGCAGATGCCCCTCCAGGGCTGCACACAACAGCTACCCACCTCCCTCCACGGGCACGTGTCCTTCATGCCCCCATTTTCCCAAGCAACTAAGTCATACCAGCACCTTATGTGAGCCA
Source organism: Ctenodactylus gundi (assembly GCA_004027205.1). Taxonomy (NCBI): domain Eukaryota; kingdom Metazoa; phylum Chordata; class Mammalia; order Rodentia; family Ctenodactylidae; genus Ctenodactylus; species Ctenodactylus gundi. Next base: position 109,261 of record PVKB01003580.1, on the reverse strand, counting down.
AGAGAGCCCTTTGCAAGCAAAGGCTACGTCGTGCCAGCCCGTTTTGGAGTAAGTGGCTCTCAGCCTGCAAAGGTCCTTGAAAAATTCACAACAGCAGCATGCATACCTAATCAGAGGGTCTCCTAAAGTATGAAGAGAAATGAGACACTCCGGCGAATGAGTTCCAAGATCCCGTTCCCATGTTTCCCTCCTCATAATGACGTGACGAGAGCACCACCATTTTAGATTTCCCCTGGTGTCTTCCTTACCCTTTCCTGGGTAGCTGCCTCAGTGACCTGGTGACTCGCTCTGCTGATACCCTGCCCCTGAGTGCTATGGGAAATCCCCCTGGAACTGGCACAAGGTATAAATTAAATTTTGAATCACTGCTAGTTTATTGTCACTGTTAGTTTATTGTCATTTAATTCTGTAATCTACTGCTACTTATTCTGTTTTTCAACTCCCCAGACAATAGCCCTTCCCTTTTGTTCTTGTAATCCTTCCCATTCTTGTAGGTTTTGCCTTTGCAAACCCCACCAAATGCCCACTTCAGTACTGAGAATTCTCTGGGACACGAGCCTGTTCTCAAGGGTCAATGGCTAATAGAGGACTCCTAAATTTTCCCCAACAAAGTGGTGCTTCTTCTGTATGACACCGCCTTGCTCAATTACAACAATACAAACCTCAATCCCTCACCCTGCTGATGGAACTTCTGCCTTGGGACCCCTGCCTGCTGTCTCTCTGAAAAGTCTACTCTTATCTGAATAAACTCACGTCCTTTTTATATTCTTTGAGTATGGGTAAATCACCACCCATGCCACTGGCCTTTTCATATGCCACCTGTCTTAGTTATTTTCTCATCTCTGTGACTCAATACCAGACATGCACAACTTTAGAGGGGAAAGATTTATTTTAGCTGACAGTTTCAGAAGGTCTTAGCCTGTTCATGGGCAGGCAGCTGGAAAATGATGGGATCACATGGCAGGGTTGGGCCAGGTCTGGGGCCAGGGCCAGGGCCAGAAATCCTTACAACATGGCGGAATACAGAGAAGTCTGGGAGGAAGGGAGGAACTAACACACGCCCCTCCAGGTCCAACACTACACAATATCCATAAGTACGTGAGGCTTTTGGGGAACATTTCAGATCCAAACTAAGACACCATCTACCAGAGCACACCCTATGCATGGGCGGGAATCTGCATATCAGCAAGAACTCCACTTGTTCCATTCACACTGTATAAGAGAGGAGAAGCACCAGCCCTAGAAGGTGGTCTGTAAATTATCAGAATAAAGATGTAAAATTCTAGAGGATGACATTCCTGAGGAAGGTGGAGGTGGCAGAGACCTTCCAATTCCTGAAAGACTGTGATGAAGAAGAGGAGGGACCCACATGACATGGTCTAGGTGGTTTCTGGCAATGGACTTCCAGGAGGTAAAAACTAGAGAAAGACCAATCTCAGAAGGAAAGAGTTTCTAGCAGCCAAACCTGCCACAGGAGAAAGGGGCATGTCTGGAAGGTTTCTTGGTGCTGTGTGTCCGGGCAGCAGTAGTTGATGACCAATGGCACCAATAAGACAAACATGCAAGTATTTGACCCACAGTAATAACACATACATTAAACCCCAATGCACCTGGGGGACTTGGCTAGCTGTGACAACGTGGACTTCAGGCTTTTGCAATCTCCACAGACTGGGTGACACATGACAAATCAGTTAACAAGTAAACCCAGCAGAGCTGTGGGAACATTAATTGACCACTCTTGGGTGACTCAAGGGTCAGTCACCCACCTGGCATCCATTTTTCCCAGTACTTCTGGAGATGGTAATATGCTCATTTGAGAAACCAAAACAATAACAAAGCAGAATTTTGAAGCTGCGTTTCAGTCTCCCTTGCAGATAAGATTGACTAATGATGTGCTGGCGGAATGGCACAGCAGTTAAAACACTTGCCTAGCAAGTACAAGACCAGGAGTTTGATTCCCCAGCACCAGCTCTAGGGAGTCTGAGGCAGGAGGATTGCCATGAGTCCAAAGCTAGCGGCCTGGGCTACAGAGCGAGATCCTGTCTCAAAATAAATAAATAAATAAAAAAGATTGACTAACGAGACAAAAGCAAAAAAGCACCAGGGGTCCAAGCTTTCTAAGAAGGTTCTTTCCAGAGATCTGACTCAGTGACCAAGTACCTTAGTACTTTTCTCACTGCTTTTTTTGTTTTTGAGCGACAACCAGCTACCCTGTGATCATGAGGTGACTGTAAGAATAGAAACAGAAACAGGATTCTGGGTCTCTGATGAGAGGTACACGTCCATTATTAGATTAATTATGCAAGACTTCTTTTAACAAAAGAAGAAATAGTCATCTCTCATCTGTTCAGGACATTTTTTTGGACCTCTGTACTATCAGTTGAATGTAATTCTGATCTGATACATCTTAAATGGGCCGTACCTGCTTGTGATATATTCTTACACAAGTCCAAGCACATCCTGGAGGGTGCCAAGTCCCACCACTTGTCTGATCATCACGCACATTAATTATCTACGTTGGTGTAAGCAGACTCTGACTCCTGGGCTCACTCTGGCTGCGCCCATTCATCTCTTTGTTTAGGAGTGCCTACTGGCTAAGCAGCTCTTGCAATGCAATGGCAAAGTTAGTTAGCAGCAACAGAGACCACACAGCCTGCAAAGCTGGAAGGATTTTATTGTTGGCCTTTTATAAAAATGTGAAAGGACCCGTGGCCTGGAGAGCCAGGATGTTCTCCTTATTGTTATCTTTCCACCAATATGTCCAAGATTCCAGGTGGAGAGCGACTTCTTACCAGCCCTGGGTGAGCTGCTTTAAACTACTGAAGGTCTCAAAGACAAAATGTGCCAATGTTTCCTCCGTAATTCTCGTGACTGGGTTCCTTGGGACCCCAGATGAAACGCACAGACTCGGGGTCAGATAAAAAAGCTATGCTGCGTCCCAGCCACTTACTTATCTGCACAATGGAGCTGAGAACAGCAGCACCCACCCAAGGTTGTATGAAGGGCACCCAGGTCTACAAGCAACACAGGCTCTTCCTGCAATTGCACAGATATCACCCAGACAGGGGGAATCTGATTTGGGGAACCGTGGAGGGGACTAAGGCCAAGATCTGTACTTGGCCCAGCCCAACAGGCCACATCCAGGACTTGTCAGCTCTTGGTTTCCACCAAGCTGTGACTCTCAAGAGAACAATCAGACAAGAACACTGTTTCACGGGTCGTTTCTAGGCCCTGGTACCTTCCACAGAACAGCTACTGTGTAAGGAAAACTAAAGAAACAAGAGAGATCAATGTCTTAAAATTATTACACTAGTTAAGAACATCTGGGAGGGTAAAGTCTCCACAGATAAATGGTTACTGTAATTTGCAATCCGCGAATATCAATATATATCTTTAAAACCTCTAACGTAACAATGAAAACAGGCAGAACTCTAATGTGAATGATAAATTCTGACTATATTTTTCACAGCATGCATTCACGATCCCACTGTTTCACTCCATGCCAGTCTGAGTGCTCCTCCTCCTCCTCCTCCCACTGCTCTTTCTGGCCTTCCATAGGGCATTCTTTCTTAATCCACATCCTCCCCTCTCCCCTACATCCCCCCCAATAAGTGTGCACAGTTCATGTTTAGGCCAATGACTCCCAAAACTGTACCTCTGGTCTGGACCTCTGACGTGGGGTCCAGACCCAGACCTGATTCCCCAGGGGCACTCAAAACTCACTGTGTTTAAATCTACAGCCAGGATGTCTTATGGTCCTCCCCCTCCTTCTCCAAGGACCTTGTTCTCCCAGCAAATGGAAGACCAGTGCCCTGGGCCAGACACTAGGGCACCAACTCTGATGGGCTCTGTTCCTTAACCTCGCATCCAGCAAATGAACCACAGGGCCTGTCAACTCCACCTCTGACCCACCTGCGACCCACCAGCCACTGTCTGGTGTTCCCCCATCCCATGTTGTTCTCTGAGTAACCCCTACACTCTCCTGATGGGCTGCCACAGTGACACACTCGTGTGGATGCGGGGGCTCTGGGCAGGTGTGGCTACAACACCCCTGAGCACAAGCACCAGCACTGTCACAGGTGTCCTATTTCAGCCTCCATCCCCTGCTCCATCAGACCTAGATGGTGCCGGTTTGCCTGAATTTTCCTTAAGATTCTTTCTTTTCTTAAAATCCATCAGAAGTCCTTGAAACCAGAATGCAGCCTATTTGCTGCAGTTCTTTAAATCACTCTACAAGGAGTTTGGATCAGAACGACTATCTTAGATGTGGCATCCCTTGGCCTTCCAACTCCCTCCTCGGTATACCCCTCCCCCCCAGGGTGGGCAGCACATAGCCACGACATCAGAACCTCCTAAAGTATGATCAGAACGGTCCTCTAAAACCATGTGCGTTATATGAGGAACCGGGCTGGCTGGTTGGCTCCCCACCCCATCCCACATCCTTCATCGTGAGAAGGGGGCCCGAGTGCAGGTCTGAGGGATGAGCGGCTGGGTGGGGCCACACCAGTTAACACACAGGGACAGGAACCATCCCTGACAGATGGCCCCAGGGTCAGGATGGCAGGAAGGTCCTTGTGGCAAGGAGGGATCTGGCGTCACTGAAACGTGACCAGTAAGGAGATGGCATTGGAGTTAAATGAGAGCACAACCGAGGCCTGCCTCTGCCGCACATGAGCCATGTGCCCTCTAAGAACCCCTGCTTGCTCTGGGCCCCCTCCTTCTTGCTGAAATGAGCATGGTAATGCTCACTTCCTCGCTGAGTATTGGGAGAGTTACATTGGCTCATACGGGTAACAGGCTGAAGATAGAAGGAGCTATCAAGTGTTTAACAAACAATTCATATTGAGCCTTGCTGGGTACACGGGCACTAGGAAATGACAAAGAGGAGGATTTTTGAATCTCTCGTCTGGGTGACTACTTTCAACGCAAGCGCCTCTCGTAGCTGGAAAGACAGACACCAGGCCGCACTGAGCCGACACAACATTCAAGTGTGGCTTGTGAACAACAGCAGCATTCCAAAAAGCAGCCCCTCCCCAGCTGCCAGCTCCGTGGTGTTAGGCACCGTTCTTCTGCTGGGTCTCTCGGTTCACTCATCTGTGAAATGGGTACAAGCAAAAAATAAGCTTGAAGGCAAAAATGTGGGCACTCGTGACTCTTAGCTGATGCTGCCATCACCCCCGACCACTGTCATCTCAACAAAGAAGGAGGTTCTGCCAACATTAAGGAGTGCTGACAGGTGAGTCACAGGTGACCCCACAATCTCTCCTAGGGGCTCTTGCCTGGTACAGAGCAAATGCACAGATTTCTGATCACAGAATGAGTCAATTATGCTGTGGGGCATTATATTTTTAAAATACAGATTATGATGCCCCTCCCATGAAAAGCTCCACAAACATGCACTGTGCAACACAGACACTCTCAGGAATACGAGATGGAAGAAGCTCTGCCCTGGGCATGGGTAGCACCCCTCTCCCAGTCACCACCCATGTTTTGGGAGCATCCTGGCTTTTGCAGGGCCACTTTCTTCCTATAAGACACAGGGGTTGGTCTGAAGGGTCTTCAAGTCCTTGCACAGCCCTCAATTTCTGATCCCTTGGATCTCAGATAACTTATAAGCACAAAGTACTTAGCTGGGCCTTGCCCACTCTGTAACCCATACTGTGTTCATGATGGATACTGAGGTGCTCATGGAACCCCACAGAGCCCTGACTCGCAGGCTTGCTTTAGGGAAATTGAACTTTCAAGGGGAATAGCAAGAGCGAAACCCACCGCGGGCCTCTTTCTTGCAAACTCAGCTGCCTAAGAGTCATCCTGCCATGCCAGGGGATATGAGGTGGAGACAGCCTCTCAGAGATGCAGGGCAGTGACAGCCAAGGATGTCCAGGGCATCAGGACACTGTGGGCTCTAGATGCTTCTATCCTGCCTGGCTGCCCAGCACCAGTAGCCCAAGGCCTTCTCCAAGGTGAAAAGCTGCCAGTGGGCATTTCCGGTGCCAAGTTCTGTCACCCTGGAGGCCATTCACTAACGAGGGTGAAGGAGAAAGTCACTGAATCCCCAGAGTCCATCCCCAGGTGGATGTAGCTCAGGCAACACGTTCACCTTTTCTGTGGCCATCTGAATGTAAATCTAATCTTGGTCTTTGCTCAGAAAAGCAGTGGAGCTCTGTGTACAAGCAAGGGTGAGGGGAGGGCCCACTGCCAGATCGAAATGAGCAAACCAATGTCCTTTCATGAGTTTGGTAAAACATAAACACCTGCAATGCCAGTTAGTGCCATTCGTGAGGCGCTTGCTCTGCACGGTCCGTGGCACTGGGCTTCGTCACACACTTCTGCTATCGTCCTGATAACCGTGAGGCATGGGCTAAGAACATCCTCCTTTACTGATGGACACATGAGAGGCCCTGCCATGTGCTCAGGCAGGCTGGGAGATAACGGGGTGGAACTCAGACCTGCCTGCCACTCACTGCCCAGCGCTTTCTACCACAGCAGACTGCTGCAGCAACAAGGGCTCACAAAAGACCAAATTCCAACCAGCAATGCTGCTATTGGGGGAACAAGAGGCTCTGCTGGGCTCCTTGAGGCCTGCGTACCATCCCTGACCTCAGTGGGATCTCCTTGGTTCCAGCACCCCAACCTCCCCTTGTCCTTTATATCTCTCCTTCCAATCTAATCAAATGCTATTAAAATTGCCCAGAATTATCTAATAGTCCATCCTCAACAACAACGCTTTCACCCTTGAAAATTGGGAAACTTGCATTGCAAATTAAGTTGTCCTTGCATTATACTTAACCAAATCATGGGCTTATTTCACTGAAGAATTAGAAGAGCTTATGCTCAACACTGTTGGGGTTATTTATTTATTTATAGGGCTCCCTCTATTTTCAAATTAAGTTTGATTGTTCTCAATTCTTTCTGACTTGAGCCATAAAGATAATAATTCCTTGGAGAGATAAAAGGAGTCAACCTCTTCTGACACAATTGAGTTCCCTTTTAAAAACAAGCAATAAAAAGCTGCTTCGAGTCTAATCTCCTTGACTCAGCAAAAGGAAAATAACATAGGCGGGTAATATCCACAATCAGGAGTCAGGGCAAACCCTCTCTCCTCTGATTTGAGAGGAAGTTCAAGCGTTGAACCAGATTTCTTGTCCATTGGGAAGACCAGCCTATGAAACGCCTTGTAATACAGGGAAGCAAAGGGAAGGGAGGCTGGAGGGCAGGCAGAAAGCTCAGCCCATGAATAAACAGAATCTAGAACAAGCTCTTGAACAAACGGGGCCACAGAGAAACATTTTTGCTGCGATTTTTTTTTTGGGGGGGGGGTGGCGCAAAGGGAGGACCAGGTTTGATTCTATAGTCTAGGCCGGTTGCAAATTCACAACAATCCTCCTGCCTCAGCCTCCATACCTGGCCTATGTGGTGTGGGGAACTGCACCCAGGCCGGCCAGTGCTTTAACTACCAAGCTATGTCCCTCTGCCACCACCCCCGGCCCCTGCTGAGAAGATGATGAACAATTGCACAGTGCCCCCATGGACTCAGTGTTTGCCTTTCACCTCTCAAATGCTCCAACCATGATACTCCACACTTGCACCTGTATCTTCTCACTGGCTCTTGAGCCTCACCTAGACAGACACACCACGCATGCCCACTGTGGTCCACGGTCCTTCCCAGTGCGGGGCTGTGAGATACATCCATGTTCACAGAGCACATGCCATTCCTTGCCATGCTGTGTAGCAGCCCACGATGGCAACATGCCACAACTGTTTGACCTGTGCTGCGGGGACGGACATTTAGGTTGTCACCAGTGGGGTCATTAAGGATGCGGCGACTAGAAATATTTATGGGCTCAGCTTCTGAGCTCATTTCGGGGGGAATCTGAAACCTAAGTGTAAAAAGTAAAATTCGTATGGTAAATCGTAAAAAATTATAGTGAAATACCTAGATTGCCTTGAGGGGTGGCCAAGGATCTCTGTGCAGGATACCAAGGGGCATCAGGGAACCTTCTGGTGCTGCAGATGGCCTGTATCTCTGCCCGAGCAGTGGTTACACAGGAATAAACACAAGCACAAACTACCTGAACTCAAGCCGTGCATGTCTGAAGATACATATGCCGATCCTAAGTGGCCCCTCCTCAGAGCAACGGGTTTTTGCCCTAACTTCTGAAGCCAGAGCATCTCCCCTGGACCCCATAGGGCCAGAACAGGGCCGCAGGCTCTGCAGGTGAGCATCCAGACCTGACGGGCAGTTGGACGGGGCACGGAGGAGGAGGAGGAGGGAGCTAGCCTTCCTTGGCAGACTGGACTTGAATTCCAGCTCCTGTTCTGGTCGGAGGTGATTCTGGGGAGGTAATGCACCCCCTCAGTCTCCACTTTCCATTTGGAAAATGAGGGCAGCACTGACAGCTACGTGTCAACAGGAAGAGGGGAACATGTGATTACACACAGCGTGATATTCTGCGCATCTATTAACACAGAGAACTGCTAAGCACTGGATCTCCTAAGTTTGCATTTCTCACTCACTATCCAAAGGCAGGGGATAAGGAAGAAGGCAACAGAGAGACTAGGAGACAGCGAGAATGAGAATCTACAGCTAGTCTGAAGTGGGGAGAAGCGGCAGATCTGATTCCAGACGCACCAGTATAGACAGGCACAGGATTCCTTGGTCATGGTCAGTATTGGGTCTCAAGCCAAATGACACAGTGAAAGCACCTGGCTATGAAGGGGACAGTGCTCCAGCTCTCTCCCTTTCTAGCTGAGACCCTGGAGATGGTACCCCACTGGAGAGACTCAGCTGCTTCCTCTAGAGAATTGGAGGGGGGGGGGGGAGGCCAGCCTCACCCAGTGGCCATGAGGTGGCAAGTCTCACTTGTGCCTGGCGCACGGCGAGCAATGGCAGCTGTTAATACCGCAGCCCCTCTCACCTCCATCATCCGCTGCCTTTGTGTACATGAACTTACCTATTACAGAATTAGGGATAATTATAGGATGTGCAATCACGAAATTAAAGGAGGTAATTACCATACTTAATTAATTGTCAAATGCTAAGCAGGCAAGGAGACACAACATAAAACACAGTTGGTGCACTGGGCATCGAAGCATCCCCTCCGCACATGAAAGCACACCAGATAAACCAGAGTTTGGTGCGTGACCTTCCCGTGTGAGCTTGCAAGTTCTAAGCCAAAACCCAGGGCGAGCTGCCTGCACTTCTGACCCACGACTAGCTGGGTGCCCCTCTGCGCCGGCTGCAGGCTGTCAGGGACATTTAGAGAGCCCTGCCACCGGAGCTTCTTGGGTCCAGACCACAGTGCTATTTTAAGAGGAGGATCTCACAGGGGATACTTGACGGTCGCTGTAAACCACTGCACGGACCAGACCCCACAGAGACTCGCGACAGGAATGCGGTGTGCGCGTACGCACTCATTTATACACCGCGGCTTGGAACCAAGCTGTCACGGAGCTGCTGCGGCGGCGGCTGCTTCCTGAACATACATCGAACAGCTCCCGTTCCATTTTCAAGTTCACGTTACTTCTGCGTTACCTGAAGTCCTGCCCCTTGGAACAAAACACTTCATTTTGCATGCCGCAATATTCTGCAGTCAAAGTCGCCATGAAATATCACTTTCTTGGGCTCACAGATGAGGTACAATTTAGTGGCACTTTTTGCGTGCCAGAGATTTTACATAAAAATTTACCCACGTGCCCTAAAAGACCACCACGGAGCAACTGAGCAACATGGCCTCGGGGGAGAGCAGGATGGCTCGCTTAGCTGGCGCGACCCTGGAAGCCAGCTGCCCCTCCTCCATCCCAGAGGAAAACAAGCACCCTGGTCTCCAGGATGCCTCTGTGAGGACTGTTAAATGCAAAGACAGTCTGGCGACATTAGGATAACAAAGATTCTTCAAAAATAGCTTTAGGATCCTAATTCCTTTTGCTTCAGTCACAGCCGAAGAGTGAAATGACCCGTGTTTGGGTTCGTGGTCTGTGTTAATGTATCCAAGCAAAACTTCCCTTTTAAGGAGATGGCGTCATGTGTTATTAACTCTCCGTGTCCTCCGTGCTGGAACAGTGCCTGAGTGACTGTCTGACCACCAGGATCGCGGCCGAGAGTAAGATGGACAAGGAGAAGAAACATGACGGCTCAGTTCACTGGGTATTGTAAATGCGGCGGATGAGGGACGAAACGTGGCCTCCCCGCAGAATCGTCAGCGCGGTCCCACAGGGTACAGAGGAGCTTTACAAGCCGTGTGGACCCTGCGCAGACGCTGCTCCGCGTGGAATAGCGATGCTGTCCCAGTCTGCGCTGCTGACAAGCAGATGCTTCCTCTGGGGACAGAACTGCCCGGCACAGCTCTGCTGGCTGTGCTCTGCTGTCCTGGACGCGCTCCACCACTCCGGAAGCTTCTTGAAGTGGTCTGCCCAGCGGTACCCAAAGACCAACATTCTCCCCTCCCTCTGCCTTTGCCGTTTGGGGAGGTGAGCCTCACGGCTGGTGCGCCTCCTCTTCCTCCCACGGGAACCAGGTGCTGCCTCCTTGAGGTCACCAGTAGGCTCGGGGGAGAAAGTGGAGAACAGAACCGGGCTGACTGATCCCTGCCTCCTGGAGCTCAGTCAGCCGCAGAACAGCCCCAACTCGATGCAGACGGCCACACGTGGGAACCCTTACTTTCAAATGGACACACGAGTTATGGGAAAGAGACACAATTCTCACAGCTGTGTCAGCCTTGGGGGGGGAGTCGGGGGGGGGGAGTACTTGAGCACAGAGAGCTTACCTGGAACAAAAAGAGGACTAATTAAAGAACGGATAGGAAAACGTGTCCCTATCTACGTGCTGCAGAATATTAGTCATTACTCAGCCAACGGGACTACGCCATTTGTGGCCACATGGATGCACCAGGCAGACACTGTGCTAAGTGAAATAAGCTACGAGCAGAAAGGTGAATACTGTACGAGCTCACTTACATGGGGATCTAAAAACACCCAAATCTGGAAACAGCACACAGCTGGGGAGGATGGGGTGGGGGGGGGGGGTGGATGTTGCTCAAAGACTACAGGCTCTCTGTTACAAAGTAACTTAGCTTCTGGGGGTCTGAAGAGCATATCATGACTATAGTTAATCACACAGGTCGTGTCCTTGAAAGTGGTAAGAACAGATCCCAGGTATCCTCACCCCGCCCCCAACACAATGCTGCCGATGGAGGCCGGTGGCTCTGTCCATGTGGCCGCAACAGTCATTCAGCGACGCGTAATACATCCATCTGCATGTTACACGCCTCTGAGTATATATATATAATTTTTGTCAATTAAATATTTTTAAATTAAAAATAAAAGATGATGGGGGAAAATCAGGGCGGGGCGAATGTGAGGCAAAGGCCCAGCTGCTGCATCTGGGTTTCAAGAGGAAAGTACAACCCTCACCCTCTCCCCGAGTCAGAGTGACAACGACCACCCGTGGGCAGCTGTGTGGGTGTCCCAGGGAGGGTCACTTTTGGCCTCCTGGAAGCAGCAGGGGCCACAGCGAGAAGACAAGGGGCAGGTCCCCTACTCCTAGAAAATTCAGAAATAGCCAGAGTCGTTTTGTCGGGAGCTAATTGCTGGCAATCAAGCTGCAGGAGGCTCCAGCGATCATGTTCGGAGAATCTAAAAGGAACTATGACTTCATCCTGCAGTCACATGTCACTGTGGGATATCTGAGTCACGCACGTTACATCCCTCAGCCGTGTGCACTGCCGGGGATGTCTACTTGCCAGACACTGGCTGACCCAGTCGTGGCACTAATGTTACAGGTAGTTTGAGATTTCACTGCGAAGGCAGGCGAGCATCCTGTGACTCTCTCCAGAGATGCAAACACCAGCCACAACTTCCTGGGGTGGGAGCAAGAGCTAGGCCTCTGTCTGTCCTGAAATTATGTAATTCAGGGACTAAGGACATATCGTAAGTATGATTCCAGTCGTGTGTGTGTGTGTGTGTGTGTGTGTGTGTGTGTGTGTGTGTGTGTGTGTGGAATTAATTGTATCTCAGAAATAAGACCAAGACACCTGGCCTGGTTATGCAGGCCTATGATCCTAACACTCTGGGAGGCTAAAGCAAGAGAATCACAAGTTCAAGTCCACCCTGGACAAATCAGCAGTTCAGCCCAATTTGAAAATCAAGTTTGGAAAAAACAAACGGGCTGGGGAATGTAGTTCAGGGGGGAGGTCCTGGGCTCAATCCCCAGCATGCAGGCAGGGTAAGACCAAGAAGCAAATCAAACCAGTAACTGTTATTTCTCAAAGTTGGTAGATTTTTTATGTTCTTCATAATCTTTCAAATTTTCTATACCTGAAAACCCTCTACTCAACACTGACTTTGATAACAGAAAAGTTGAATAATATTTGTCAAGTAAATGGAATCTCGGCCAGCACCATGACAACAGGCATGTTTGATCTTCTTCCTCCTCTTCTTCAAATACAGTCGTCTGAGAGGTAAAATACAGAGATGTCCCAACACATGTGAACACGTCCCACAATGAAAAGAATACAATACCTCTGTCACTTAGGAACAAAGACACAGTGTCCAACAGTGACCAAAGGAACTCAAGTGTTGACCACAGACACGGCCCAGGTAAGAGAGCTTGCGGCACTAGGAAGAGACAGGCCCTCATGGCAGGAGACCAAGGTGGGCCCCGCTGTGAGCTGGAGCCCAGGCCCAGAACATCTAGGATAATAACCTCCAGACTCGCCTCAATTTTTTCATTGCAAGAAATTTAAGGAAAACCCTCTGACAAGATCAGATGCTCCAGATGGCTTTTAGCCCCAAATACAACGGCAGTGATGATGGGATGTTACTTTCAGACTATAGTCCTGGAGCCAAAAAGCACCTTGATAACACTTGTGGGCACAGAAGTAAGCTTCAATAACAGCATGTGTTTCTCTTTGCAGTAGAGAGAAGGCATAAAGAAACTACACTGACTGCGAAGCTCTCCACGTGTGGGAGGCCAGAACCAGTGTAGCCCTAATCACAGCAACAGCAGATTCACCCCGACCTCTGACCAAGTCCCACTTGGTGGGCTGGTGTGACTGTTGAAGAGACGATGTCAACTTGAGGCAATTAGGAACCACACCTGGATTAGAGCTTACATGTGTCTGTGAGTGATTTGTGGGCCGGTGAATGAGGGGAGAATACGCACCCTGGATGTGGGAGGCCCAGGCGGGAGCTCACACTGTATAAAAGGAAGGAAGAAGAAAGATTGTCACAGCTTTTTCTTCGGGGAATCTGTGATTCCTTCGCAACTGTCTTTGGACGCACAGCTGCTTGCTATACACCGCAGATCTTCACCACAGATTCACTCCAGTTTTGACTTGTGCCTGTCTACCCACCACGGATCTTCAGGCTCCATTCTCCACCATTGTTTTTCGAACAACCGGGATCTGCAGCAAACTCTTAGCAGCCGTCCGGCAGTCCCGGACAGGTGTTCCACCTCATGGCTGAGCAGCCATCAGAACTTCCAGCTCTCGCATGTGCTGGCCACCATCTTGGACTATTTCTGTCCTCAGACTTGTAAGCCTTCCAAATAGATCCTTTTTTTTCTTATATTTTCTGTCAATTCTGTCTTCTGTAGAACCCAAACTAATGCAACTAGGCTGGATGCTCACAGGTATGTGACTGATGCCAGGTCACCTAGTGTTTAATGAGCAGCTACTACATGCCTAGACTAGTGCTGTTGGGGCCATGAGGACATGGATGTAGCTGAGCTCACAGTGTGCGCTGAGGCTACCTGGAGACAAATCCTAATGCCACAGTCTACTAGAGTTGATATTCTTATTAGCTGAATGACCTTAAGTAATGTTTTAAACCTCTCAGAGCAAAGTAAGAACACTAACTTCTAAGAGTGCGAAGAGACTTAAGGAAGGCTGGCTATCAGCCAACCCTCTGTGCCTTCTCTAAAGCAGTTCACGTCAGTGAGACAGACAACAGCTAGTCCAGTGGAGTGGGAGTTACAAAGGCAATGGCCCAGGGAAGACGGTGGGGGAGTGAGGAGACGTCCTGAGCCAAGCGCTGGAAGAGGAGGAGGGGCTGCATGGGGAGAAAGGAGGTGACCAGAGGCCAGGCCAGGCCACAGCTGTAGGAGGGGTATCTTGCTGGACTACACTGAGACCTTTCCAAATCAAATGCTCTTGAGGACAGGAAATTAGAATAGGAAGTTGTAAGAGAATTTGACATCCAGAACAAGCAGAACACTCAATTCTGAAGACAACAAAGGAAGGGCTGCCCCAAAAGATGGTGTCGGGGCTTTCGACTGTGAAGAAAAAGTGTCTGCTCTGAGGGGCTGCGGCCTCCAGGGTGTGGGCTGAGTGATAAAGCACCAGGCTGCAGGCAGCTCTCCCCAGCACTGAGCTAGGGAGGTAATAACTCTGCAAGACTGCCATTAGCACATCTTCCTGTAAGTGATTAAGGAGGCCCCTTGGCCTCCTGCCACTGCTAATTGTCCTGTAAGGAAGTTCAGCTTCTCTCATTGTGCGGAAGTCGGGCCTCGCACGGCTGGGCCTCACTGCCATGTGTCTGTCTGTCCGGCGGAGGGCACACTGGAGCTGGGGCTCCTCCCTCCTAGCGTCTAGCACACAGAACTGCTGATCCTCCTCTTTTCAGTCAGAGCCTCTGATCACCAGAAAGAAAAATCAACTTCTGTGGCTTCGGGGCAAAGGGGTTTATGAAAGGACTCAAGGGCATCGCGGAGGTCCTAGAACTAGAAGTGCTTCCGGACCTTCTGAGAGGCTAGTCTCAGCGGGGAGTCCTCCTGCTCTGCTCTCCTCCTGTGCCCACTCAGCTCCACACTTTCCCCATTACGTGAGCCCACAGTACAAGCCTAATACCTCTTCCACTGTCACACAGGTGCCCAGACTGACCCAGTCTCTGTGGCTAGTCCAGCACATCCAGGAGAGCACCAGCTGTGAACACAGCCTGTGCTGAACCTCCAAGCCTAGCAGGAGATCACAGGCCAGCCAAGGGAAACCTGGCACGTACACAGGGGGGCCCTTCCGCCACACCAGGCCCCTCAGGAGTCTGCTGTCTGGTTAGAGCTGAGGGGTTTTAGTTATATTTGGCCCGGGAGGTGTGAGCTCAGAGCTGCTGTGACCACAATGGAGAGGAGGAGACGGTGGGGCTGCCACAGAGGATCCCATACAGAAGGAAGCAGGAGCCCCCAGGAAGAGGAAGGGAAACACGGCTGAGCTCCCAGACCAAAGCACAGCGAACTCTCTAGCTATGCGAAGCAGTAAATTACTCTGGCTACGCCACTTTCAGGCGCGAATTTTGCTATTTGTACTCAAGAGAACTGAAACCACAAGAGAACTGGCGCGAGCCAGTATCTAGGTAGTTCTCTCCAGGGTGAACATCCACACCGGCCAACAGGCAATGGCGAGAACCTGACTCACATCTGTGCAGCAGGCAGGGAAGAAGCGGGACGCTTCCCAGGCAGGCAGGGGCAGGCAGGCAGAGGGCTCCTCCGAGGGAAGCCTGGGCCTCCCCACAGGCCGGGCACCAGCGTGACAATCTGAAATTCCTTCTTGCACCCTTCCCGCTGACTCTGGAAACTAGGGCTGGGGTGACCTGGCTGCTCCTCTATCCACTGTAGAAACAGGACTAGTGGTGACTTCCTAACAATGACAAAAAAAAAAAAAAAATGCAGGTAACAAATACAGCAGTATTGGATTAAAACTGGTCTTCAATCCAGGAGTGAATCGAGTCATGACAACTTTCCAAACAGAGGCCGATACAAGACTGGCCAGGATCTGAATGCAGCAGCACAACAAGGTTTATCTTTTTGCTCCACAGTCACTCATGGCATCTACCCAAGTTTCCTCAGGAAAACTCAGGGTCCTGGCCACAGCACTAGGTCACCTATGCCCAAATGTACTTAGGAGGCTTGAGTTAAGTGATGTAAGAGGATGACGCTGAGCTAGGAGCAAATAGGCAAATGGAATGCCACTTCTGGTCCGTTCAGGCCCACGGACAGAAGCTCCCTCACACCCTCTGTAAAGCTGTGGCTTGCTCACGTGCTCCCTGCCCAAGACGGCCCCAAGACGCACAGATGCGCTCTCTTCCCCACAGCTGCACGGCTCTGCTTATGTTCTTCAATCTTCCTCTTTGAAAAGCATCCAATTTAAGAAATTTTGCACTAATCGTTCCAGAGTAATGAAAAACAAACAGAACAATAGAGCACGCAGACGCACTGCACGCACCCCTCTCTGATGGACGTTTAAAGAGACACATCTGTCACGGCCAAGAATGCTTTTATCTCCCCACGCAACCTCGCTTCGCCTGCGAGCGCACCACAACACCGCAGCCCAGTTCACAGCCTGGCACGCTCCTGTCTCCCTCTCTCTGGTGTCCTCAAGACAGCAGTGTGTCGTTCTGAAGTTCCTGACATTGAACACGGGGCCGGGAAGAACATTTTC
Source organism: Ctenodactylus gundi (assembly GCA_004027205.1). Classification (NCBI taxonomy): domain Eukaryota; kingdom Metazoa; phylum Chordata; class Mammalia; order Rodentia; family Ctenodactylidae; genus Ctenodactylus; species Ctenodactylus gundi. Next base: position 92,831 of record PVKB01003580.1, on the reverse strand, counting down.
CCACCTCACAGGCTTGCAAAGCACTAAGGGAGAGGCTGACTGTGGGCCACCTTGTTTTGTCTGCATCTTTTCCACGGTTGGTAAGCAAGGCGCCAACAGGGCATAGCCCAAAGGCCCAGAGCCAGTATGTAGCAAAGACTTGTGACTTTACCAGCCCCAAGTCTGTGTTTCTTCCTCTGTACCACACTGTCCTCAAGAGGCAGAGAAGGGGCCCAGGTCCAAGGCAAGGAGGCATACAGGTCATCCTTCAATCCACCACATCTTTGCAAAACACAGGCCAATAGCTCCAGGTCACAGGGTGGGAAGAGACGGAAGGTGAAAGTGCAGGCTGTGGGATCAGCCACCTCAGTTAAGCTTGGGCTCGGTCACCTGCCAGCTGGGTGCCCTTGGTCAAGCTACTTAACCTCTCAGTCTTGGTTTTGGCATCTGTCAGATAGGGCAGTTGTAACGGCTCAATGACATGCCATGGGACCTATTTGTCATTAGGATTCTAGGAGAGGTGGAAGTTTTCTGTTCAGAGCGAGACGGACACACAAGGTGAGGTGACTCTCTTTGAATACACAGTTATTTGATAAGGGGACAAAAAGGCAAAAGAGCTGTATCTGATGTCACAGCTTAGCGCCCATGAAAGGAGGTGGCACAGTGGTCACAGTCAACTGTCGCTTGTTCTCCTGCACGCCTTTGAGCAGAGACCAGAGACGCTTCCTCTATGGTCACTGGCAGATAAAAAGAGAGGACAGAGCCTGGGCTTCTGGGGTTCAGGCCCGAGGAGCTCTGGGTACCCCCATCTACCAGGTGTGTCTCTCCAGGCCAGTGGCTTGGAACCTTCCCACCTTTCCAGGCTACAACTCCTTGGAAAGGTTCACAAAACCTGTGGCCTCCCCTGGAAATAAGATATAACACACTCCACCAGGCAGACACACATGTCCCTCACCAAAGCATATATACTCATGTTAGGTATGTGTAGTGCACACATACACCCTACTGGGTATGCAGCACACACATACCCCCCCCCCCCCAGACACTGACACACATTAACTCTACCATATTCCCACACATATGTCCTACAGGAGATTCACTTATACACATGGATGTGCTCAGGCAAACAGACATACCCCTACTTGGTACTCACGCACTCCTCTACCACTATCACCAGATATATACACACATGTACAGACACTCACCCTTTCAGGTACACACTCTCACACAATCATCTCTAAGTGTTCCATTTAGTCACTTGGGGGAGGAAGCTCCAACCAGACTCTGGGCTCCCTGACTCCTTGCAACAACCCAGTGGTTCACTGTCCCAGCTCCATTCTATAGGCGGGGACACAGAGTCTCCATGAGGTAAGTGGGAGATTCACCTGAGCCCTCTGGCTCCAGAAGAATCCACAGAAGATATATGGCTGGCTGAAGGTGCTGTGAGCCAAGAATTCTGCTCACTCCAAATGAGAAAACACAGATAGGTGCCAGGGTAGGGAAGCCTGTGCCATTGGCTGCCAGGAAACCCCACAAATGATGCAGATTGGTGGGAACCTATGTGCCAAGCACTGTGGACTCTCCACCACTGGCTCCTCTTGAGATCCCTCTAAATCTTCTGATGACCTAGTGCAGGTTTCTGCCCAAGCCTGGGGGCCTACAGCAGACAGAGCAGCTTTCTCTGCAGGAAGAAGCTGCGTAACCCACAAATATGGGCCCACTGACCCAAGCCCAGGGCCATGGACCAAAGGAATGGCCAGGACTAGGCCTGGAGAGAGGCCTGCGCACAGGGCCTAGGGACAACTGGCCTGAGTGACATGCATGGTGACACCACTAATAACAATTCCAGAGCCCCAGTTCTTCACAATTCCAAACCCCCAAACCTGAAAACTAAAAGGCTCTTAGTTTAATACAAACTCATGTGGTAGCCAAAAGCAACCGAGCTGAAATGAAGGTGTTTACAAAGATACATCTCACCCTGACAGCATCGGTTCGCTCCTCTCTTCCGAGGCAAAGGTTTGCGCAACACTGCAGGGTGCTACCTAAACCCACCACTGTGTTCACTCCTTCCTAAGATCCAACAAGAAAAATGAAAATATGCATCTTGAATTGTGTCGACCTCAAGAGTTCTGGATAAGAGGTTGCAGACCTGCAGTAAAAGTCTATTTAAATGTGGAACTTTTGCATTCTTTTTAGCCCAGAGGGCGAAAAGCAAGAGAGGCCAAAATTACCCCCTGAAAGCCTCTTTAGGCCTCCTGCAGCACAGTAAACATGGTATGATATACAGCCCTGAGCAGTCATTTGGCCATGTAACTGAATAACGTGCACAGGATTATAAAACATGAGAGCTACGTGGGAAACGTAACTGTACAATACTTTTAATTACATAAAAGAGATCATAAACACCACACTTTGAGAGCAATTTCATGCCCCCCCCCCCCCCAAACAAAAGTCCAGCAGGTTCCTCTCATGTTTCTCTGAGGGAAAGGTGTGCTGGTGGCTGGCTACACTTTTTAAACTTGTTCTCTCACTCTCTCCCTTTGCCTACAGTGGTACACTGAATTATGATCCCCCGTTTTTCACCATTTTATGTACTCAGGCTGGCTGTGGTGGGACTTTGCAATTCTTCCACTTGCAGGTTGGGTATAATTTTGAACTTGGCCGTGTAACTTGCTGTGGCCAGTGGACAGGTCAGTATGAGTCAGGCAGAGGCTGGGATTCTTGTACCTCTGTCATAGCCACGAGGACAAGCTAGCATGCCAGCCTGAGAACAAGGCACGACAAATAGAAACCTGTACCAATGCAGCCTGGACACGAGCCCAGCCACCCCGGCTACCCCCCAATATGCCAAGAAGAGTTGGAAGCCAGAGTCTGGGTGCTGTTGGCTACACCACATGACCGTAGCACTAGCTGGCTCTTACACCTGGCTGAGGTAGGAGACTCCGGATAGGGGAGCACACACCTGTGTCTGCTGAACACCTATGACGCGGTCCTTGTTTCTAACCACGCTGTCCCACACATCTAGCTTAATCCTCAGACAAATTGCACACATTGGGAAACTGAGGCTCTGAGTGGCTGTATTACTTGCCGAAACTCCACAGGTGCAGGGCAGGGACTCCACCCAAATCTGCAGGACCAACAGTCCGAGCTTTTTGGCTACCACATGGCACTGTCTCCCCTCCAGCCTGCATCCCATTGGTTGGGGAGGAGCTCTGTTTCTCTCAGTTGGTCCTGGCCTGGGAGGAGGAGAAACAACGCTCCCATTCACATTGTGGGCACTGATGGTTATCCAGGACTATGCTGCGCTCTAGGGAAGAGAAATGGAAATATCTAGGAGACCTACTGCTGATACAACCACTACCGATTACTGGGGGCCAGCTGTGTGCCAGGCCCCGGGGCTGAGCGCTTGACCACCAAGTATAGACAGAATTGGAAAGAAAAAAGAAACTTAAGCCAGGTGTGGCGGCACACACCTGTAATTCCAGCACTTGGGAGGTTGAGACAGGAGGGTTGCCATGAGTCCTAGGCCAGCTTGGGCTCCATCCTGAGTTCAGACCAGCCTGGGCTACAGAGCGAGACCCTGTCTCAAAGAAAGAAAGAAAGAAAGAAAGAAAGAAAGAAAGAAAGAAAGAAAGAAAGAAAGAGGAAACTAAGAAGAGGCAAAGACAACTATTATCCCTTTTTTTGCAGACAAACTGAGTCTCAGAGAGCCAGCTCTGACAGGAAAAGTTCATGTGTTCAATAACCACATTTGTCCTTGAACCATAACCGTTCTCCCTCACGCTTAGATGTTAGCTTTCAAGCTTTTCTCATTTTTTTTTCTTTTTGGTGGTAATTGAGATTGAACCCAGGATTGTTTTAGCATTGAGCTACAACTCAGCTCTTTAAAAACAATGTTTGTTTGTTTTTAATTTTCAGGCAGAGTGTCACAAGATTGCCCAGACTGACCTAGAACTTGTAATCTTCTTGCCTCTAACACCCATGTAGCAGACACACCCAGATTTAAGCATCTTTGTTGTTGTTGTTGTTGTTTGTTTTTACACAACAAAATTCCTTTGTCAAACCATATCTGATGTGTAGATCTGATACATTCAGGGGAGATGAAGGCAGAGCCACTGTGGATAAGCAAAGATGAGGTGAAGTCTCCCTGTCCACTATTACCACAATAGACCCCAGGCATGTCGCTGGAGTGCCAGGTCACGTCAGTCTGGACACAAATGTGAAGGTCAAAGTTACCTTCCTTGACTGAGCACATAGGCCCACCCCAGGCCTCTGATCTACATCTATAACCTCATCATCCCCACACTCCCTTCATATGAAGGCCTGGGTCCTACCTAACCTGTCCATGGAGGCCCCTGAGCCCTGCCCCTCCCACCCTGACCAGGGCTCCTCCTCATGTGGCCTTTGCCCAGAATGGGCCCTCTGCCTGCAGTGCCTCTCCAGCCTTAGTTGGCCTGGCAAACCCTCACCTTCTCCCCGCCCAGCTCCCTCAGTTCCCACCTCCCCATCCAACTCTCCCCCTAGGTGAATGTTATGGTTTGGATCTGGAACATCCCCCCAAAGCCTCGTGTATTTGGAAGTTGTGAAATACCAATGCAACCATGCCCCATTAGGGGGGAGGCCTGGTTGGGAGGGTGGATTACTGAGGGCGTGGCCTGAAAGGATATACTCTTCCCTCCCCCTTATCTCTAAAGCCTAACCTTCACTCTTTCACACTTGATCTCAGCCAAAAGGCCCAGAAGTGATGCCCCTCCCTCCCCTTCCTCTTAACGCTGTGAGCAGCTGTTCGCCACCAGACCCTTCCCCTCATCACCAGCTGCCTGTGAATGGGTAAGATCTCCTGAAAGCAGGGTGTTGGGTATTGTATGCCCCCAATAAGAAGTAAGGCAGTTACCAGACTCCCTCTTTTGCTCCCACTGAGTTCCACAGAGCTTTTACCGTATCCCTTCCCCAAATCATCTCTCACTATATTACTGAGTTTCACCCCGGCATTTGGCAAGACGAATAATTAATGTACACATTATTTACAGTGTACCCTCTGTCTTCTTTCCACTAGAAGGTAAGTGTCCCCAGGTTCTACTCACTGCACCCCAGGCTGCTACATGGGTCCTGGAAGACAACAGATACCAATACTGGACGAAGGAGTAAACAAATGAACACATATTTGTCTGAATTCGTAATGTTACATAGTAAGACAAAGTCCTAGCAGGCAAGGCTCCTGGGAGTCCTCAGCTCCTTGGGGGCTCAGTGGGAGCGGGATGGGTGGGCAGGTGGATGGAGAGGTGACTGGACAACTGAAGAATGGATGAATGGAAGGAAGTGAGGGGAAGAAAGCAGGCGGGCAGCAGGAGAGAAGGTAGTTACAGAAACAGCTCATCTCTGCAGCTGGGCACTGGCACACATGTGAACATGTCAGCACTCATGAAGGGTGTCTGACAGCTAGCAATGGACTCATGCTTTTGACATTCAAGACCGAGGTCTAGCTCTATGCACAGCCAGCCCTCTGCACATGCGGGCTTTATTTAGCTTCCTGAATGAAGTCACCAAACATTCACAGAAGAGAAAAGTGGAAACTTAGAAAGGTATCAGATGAAACGAAGAAAAAGCAAGGTGCCAGGATCTAAACTATAGAGAGAAAAGAGGCAGGGAGAACCGGATGGTGGAGGAAGGAAAGACAGCTTCCCTCTGCAGTGGCTCCTGGAGCCAGGGCCAAGCAGGCCGCCACCGCCGCCTAGAGGTTACTTACTACCATGTGGGTGCTCGTCAGGCTGGTTTCCGTGCGCCTGATCAGTATACAGGGGAGGTTCGCCATCAGGTCTTTGATGGGCTACAGCCAGGTCTACTCGGCCAGCCCAGAAGGCCCACAGCTGTGGGTACATCAGAAAAACACCAAGTATAGACCAACAGTGGACTAGCCACCCAAGAATGACTCAGCTCTGGCTTGGAAAAGGGGATCTCAGAGCCAGCTGATACACGCTCAGTTTTCTTGAAGGAAAAAGGAACCTTCTGGTATCTACATCTGAACAGAGGCAGGAAGGGGGCATGAGCTGCCACCGGGTGACACGACCCCAGGTCTTGTTTCTGAGACTCTTTTCTGTACTGAGGGCCCTGTGCCTCAAGAAAGCAGGAGCGTAGCCACTTGCCAAAATGAAGGCCACCTCCAAGCTCCAAATTATTCCTCTTACTACCAACTGGCATCAAAAACAAAAGAAATGACAGCCACCATCAGAAGGAGGTGTATTTTAATTTTAAAACCCAATTTAAAAGGACAGAGTCCCTATTGAAACCAAATGACAGTTTCTGCTCCTGGCCACCAAGCCTGCCAACACCCTTACGGCCACCACCACAGGCAAATGTGACAGCACTCTCAGAGAGGCCCAAGTGCCATAGGAGCATGATATCTGGTCTCTACTCGTCGCCAGACAGGCACCTGACCTCACAGAGTATCCCCAGGGAGGATTGGAGGGAATGCAGTCAGCGACAACTCTCCAGCATCGCTGAGGAGTGGCTCAGAAGTGGCTCACCCCTCAGAGGCTGCCCTTCCTGCTCCCTGCCCCGCCTCCCAGGCTGGTGCCCCATGCTCCTCTGGGCTCCCCGCTTCTCTAGGGGTTGCTTATCCCCACCACTAGTGGGCATCTGTCTGTCTGTCTGTGGTCTTTGCTCTTCTGGTTGTACTACCATGCTTTATTTTGGTTTAGAGTGTTGGGGATGCAACCCAGGATTGTACTAAGCACCTCACCACTGAGCTGCACTCCTATCCCCTTTCCTGCCTTTCTGAATTTAGCACGGCCCCTAAAGCACTGAACCCAAAGTTTTCAAAGGTTTTACTGGCTGCCTCGATAGATGCCATGCTCAGCAGGAAGCATTGCAGTAACTATATCCACATAGCAGGGTTTCTCTGCCCCTCCTTTCCTCCCCTCCCTTCCCCCCTTCTTTGAGATAGGGTCTTGTTCTGTAGTCCAGACTAGTCCTGAACTCACTGTGTAGTCCAGGCTGGCATCAAACTCACGATGATCTTCCTGTATCAGCCTCCTGCGTGCTGGAATTACAAGCACGTGCCATCAGGCCTACTTTTTCAGTGCTATGGAAGTGACCCCAGGGCCTGACACTAGCAAGTACTTTAACCACTGTGCTAAACCTCAGCCCAATTCGAGATTTCTTAATCTCAGCATTATGACACTTTGGGCCCAAAAAATTCTTTACTGTTGGGGTGTCCTGCACAATACTTAGCAGCGCATCTGGCCTCTATTCAATATATGCCAGTAGCACCCTCTCCTTTTCCCAGTTGTAACAACCAAAAATATCTTCAGGCACTGCCAAATACCCGAGGAACAGCATCACCCCTCACGGAGAAGAGCTGGGCAAACTCGGCTAGTGACTTGCCGTTCTCACATCCCATTTAAGCTTCACAATCATTCAGTGGGGTGGGACAGCTCCGATCTCATAGATGACAAAGGGAGCTTCCCAGAGGCCCTGTAACTATCCAAAGTTCATTGGTAGGAACCGGCCTCTTCTGGAACAGAACCCAACCACATGACTAACATGGTATGACTGTGGTCAAGCTCATGGCTCCCTCATTTTATGACTGGAAAAGTAGGAGGCACCCCAAAAGGCCAGTAGGGTTTCTGAGCCATTTGGGGTTTTGTGGGGGGTTTTTGTTTTGTTTTGTTTTTTGAGACAGGGTCTCAGTCTGCAGTTAAGGCTTGTCCTGAACTCACTCTGTAGCCTAGGATGGCCTCAAGCACACAGCAACCCTCCTGCTTCAGCCTCCTGAGTGGAAGGATTACAGGCTTACATCTAGCTTATGTGGTACTGGGGGACTCAGGGCATTGAGCTAGCTAGGCAAGCGCTTTAAACACTGAGCTATTCCTCCAGCCCAAGCTATCTATTTTCTAAAGCAATACTATAATTGTGCAGCGGCCCTCTCTCTCTCTCTCTCTCTCTCTCTCTCTCTGTGTGTGTGTGTGTGTGTGTGCACACATTTGCTCTCACATGAATGTATGCTCTAGTCCATGTTGTCCTGCAGCCACTGCATAGGATCTCTCTTGTTGATAAATAAAACAGAGAAAGTCACGGTCACCATGCATACAGGGCAGCCACCAGATCCTTACATGACCTGTTACAGGAGGTGGCTGCCACCAGTAAGAGTCCCAACCCTGCAGACTCCGTCCCCCCACATCAAGAACACTGCAATCAAAGGAAATAAAAACCTCGACTCGGCAGAGCTGGCAGGAAAGCTAATTTGCCATTACAGTGCATCTCCATTTTCTCCCAGAGCCCCGAAACTGTGGTTCATGAACCTAATGTGTACTTAGAGGAATGTGGCAAAGAGTAATGAGGACATCAGTCTCAAATGTTGGGGCCATGGGGTAGTGGCTTGTTGAATACATAAAAATAGCAGTCAGGACTTCTAGAGCTTTTCTATTCAAGGACAAAGTGGCTACTTTGGGCACAGTGGACATACTTCCTCCCTCTCCTCCAGAAGGCAGGCACTCGCTTAAGGCCACACAAAATCCTGCTGTTCCCAGCACTTGCCCCCTGGCTTGCGCACTCAGTGCAACAGAAGGGCGTCTTCTCACTGGGCCACGGGCACTGCAAATCCCACCAAGTCTGCCTCCTCATGAGATCTGGGACTGGTCCCTTTTCTCCACTCTTGAGCTTGGTCCTTTGTCAGCTCTTGCCAGGACCTCTGCACGTTCCCCGATCCATTCTACCCTCCCCACTGCTAACACAGTGACTGGCCTAAGTCACCAAGTAGCCAGCCTCTCTATGGGCTCTGGGTCACACTGTGTGTGATACTGAGCTGTTCAGCCAAGCAGACAAGCCCAGTGTCTGCTAGTTTGTGCTGGCGTTCGCTGCCCTGGGTCCTGTTTTACATGCAGCCCACCCTCCTTGGTGCCAGGCCTATTCTCTGAGACACTGCCTTCCATTCTCTTGCACTGAGTACTCCGGTTGGGGTCTAGGACACAGGCACAGTGATGGAGGGTTGGAATAGGGCTCAGGAACAAGCATGTGGTGTGAAGAGAGCTGGTGCTACTAAGATCTGCCACAGCTGACCTCTGCCTATGAGAAGAAAGCCTGTCTGAGAACGGAGAACAGAGCGGAAGGCAGGTAGAGCACTGTGTGTGAGCCCTGATCAACCTGCACCTGAAGCCAGCCCCTCCAAGACTATTTGCTCACTTCACTTTTTGTTTCAGCCAGCGTGGGCCGGGACTTTAGCCACTTCCAAGCGAAGAGGCCACGTATGCCTCATCACCCACCTATCTCATCCACCCACATCAACCACTTGAAGCTCTCGCTTGCCATGCTCCACGCCCATGCCTGTTCTCACCTGTCCCCTCTGGCCGTGTCCCCGGGCTTTCTCTTCCTGGGTACATCCTACTTGACCCTGAAGGCTTGCCTCAAGCTTTTCTTCCCAGAACACCCCTCTCTGCCCTCTCCTCCGGCCCCTAGTCATCCCCACTTCTATGCTCCCAGGGACCATAGGCCAACACCTGCCGGCACTCTTCCCTCCCCTCACCTGCTGCCAGCTCCTGCTACCGCTGTCCCCTCAAGAAAGTGAGCGTCACCTGGGGGCACGTAGCTGTGTGTCTTCATGACTCTGCTTTGAGTTTGGGGCAACGCAGGTGGCAGAGCGTAGGCTACCCAGTAAATGTCTCCTGAATGCCAAGGCGGCCTTGCTCCACAGGAAACCTCCCTGCGGGCAAGAGGCCACAGTGGCACCTTGTACAGCCAGCTGCTGGGAAGCAAAGTGTCTTTTCTGGGTAGGGTCTAGCAAGTGCGGAAACCCAAGACTCCAAGTTCAAGCCCAACCCGGGTAACTTAGTGACTTGCAAGGCTGCTTGAAAATCCAAACCAAAAGCTTGGCTGGGGAGACAGCACAGGGCAAAGACCGGGAGGTCCAGCCCCAATACTGCAAAGCGAGCAGGCAAACGCACAGCAAGATGCGTGCGGAGACGTGAGGACCCACGCAGCGGTGCAGGCCCGGAGGTAGCGTTCGAGTCTCAGCAGCACAGCTTCCTGTGATGGAGAAAGACAAGCAGACCTGACTGGGAATGGGGCGCTTTATGGGTGGCCTCAGCTGTGCATCTAGGCACTGGCAGCCACTCGCTTAATTAGCAGAGGCTCATGTCTCAATGAACGTGAGGGTCTACGGCGGGCCAGGCTTTTCCAGGCAGCAGGGAGGGGAAAGGATTATCGGGAAAAATTGCCTGCCTCTTCCCATCGGTGGCTCAGAACCCCGGGCTCCTCACCAGCAGTTGGGCTGCCCATAAATAATAAGAGATGTTGTCGTAAAAAACAATTCTAGGTCCAGGGGGATCACTGGGTTGGGGGATCAAACAAAGTCCCTGATTGCCTTGAACAATTTTAAGAACTTGCTCTGTGTGAAAAAGCTGTTGATCAGCAGCCAAAGATGTGGAATCTATGTCACAGAAATCGTATCAAACACTGTCAAATTCTCAGCCCTGTCACCATCTGTGCCAGAGTGAGGGGCAGTGGAGGCAAGGGGACAGCCAGGGAGAGTGGTCAGCAGAAAGCCCAAGTGAAGTGACGAAGACCTGGACGCAAGTCTTGGCATTGTCACTAACAAGCTGTGTGGTCTTAGCACGGCTAACCACTCTGAGCCCCAGTGTTCATCTATGAAATAGGGGCTGACAGTGTCCCTGCTGGGGTGGGCACAGGCATGATGCACTCACAGTGACCAGCACTCACCCCTCACTGGGAGCCCGATCCTTGCCTTGTGAGGCTACACAAGGGTGGTCTCTGTTACGCTTACTGGTCTGAGGAGGGCTTTATCTTAGGTAGCCATCTGAAACGTGTGCTTTGAGAGCCCTCCCCTAGTCCTTTCCTGATGATGGGGTTATAACGGAAACACACTAGGTGTGTCCAGAGGGGCAGGGCCGGAGGCTTTCAGAGCAACCGGGCTGCTGTAGCTTTCATTCCATCCAATGACGCATTCCCATCAGTCACAGCCCAGAAATACTGTCGGGAGAACAATCTGAAAAACAGCCCCTGAGCCGAGGATCTTGCTGGCTAACCTGCATCGACTCCAGCCAGGGAGTTCTGAAAATCCATCCAATTAGACCCTCAGCCCATCGGTTTCCATGATCCTGCTCTAACAAGAAGGAATTGATTTTGCTTTAAGAGCGAGAAGAGCAGGCAGCTGGCTTATTCCATCTCCCTCCTGTCTGTGAAACCCCAGCCTTGCCCAAGTGGTTTCTCTGGACTTCCGTTTCCACAGCTAAAAAATGAGGCATGAGAAAAGGGAAAATTGGCCCACGAGGTATTTTTGGAGAGTCTTCAGAGTTTCTAGGACTAAGGTGCACATTAGCGAAGTTTTTATTTTTGCTTTTCAGAATTTCACTAGCAATACATTTCCACAAGTGTGTATTTCATGTATAGAAAAAGGCAAGGCAGAAAGGCCCCCAAAACTCACCCTGATGCCCCCCAGGAGTCCTCTCCGATACCCAACTGCTTTAGCAATCAGAGTCTGTGTTCCAAGCAATGATGCTAGTCCATTCATATATTTTAAATATTTATATCCTGGCCTACTATAATAAAGAACATAGGCCGCATGCAGGGGTCCATTTAATGAAGCAGAGCATCATAAATGATACCCTTTCATACTGAGTGCATGTACATACCTGGGCCCGTTCCAAGGGTGTCCCAGAGGTTCATTCATTTCTCCACATAAACAAAGCACGAAGGGATAGGAGTTACGCACCCATGGTTACGCTACTAGCTAATGGCCCACTGCAAGGGACCGGGCAGTCGGGCGCCAGAGCCCACAGTCTCCCCCAGCATGCCGGGGCCCAGGGCGGGGCCACTGATGACGGACCGTGAATAATGCTGCGAAGCCAGTCCAAACAGTTGGGGCGTGGGGGTGTAGGGGTGACACCTAGCTGGGTCTTAGAGGGCTGATGGGGTGGGGGGCTGGAGCAGGGAGGGAGAAAGGAAGAAAGAATCCAGGTAGAGTGAACCACTAAGTCCTAAAGAGAACACAGAGGCATGAGATAAAGCAGTGGCCCTGGGCCAAGGAGGGTATAGCTCCAGATTAATTTCAAAGGCCACCTCTGCTACGCTGTTGGTTAAGCAGAAAAGAACATTAAGTGATGAAAGCCAGCATGCAGTTTGTCAGTTTTTCGGGCTTCCTCCTGTAAGGTTGGGGGGGGTGGAGACAGGTAGACCCAGGTGTTGGTATGCTCCTGGTCCCTCCCAGGGCCTTTGGGTCCTGGAGCTGCGGACAGGGACAGCTGGGGTGGGGGAGTCGCCAGCGTCAGACAGTAAAAAGCATGGACCAGCTGCCCAGCAATGCAGAGGACAGAGGCAGCGCCCCAACTGCGGGCCCACCCCACTCCTCACTTTGTCTGCCTTGTTCAGGTGTGTGGTCTGAGCACCAGGTGACACCTACCCCAGACAGAGGCCTATGACTCCAGTGTCTGGCAGAGACAGTGGCCTCTGTACTGCCCCGCTCAGGAGCTCAACTGGCCATAAGCAACACTCTGCCTCAAAGCTCCCCTCTCCCCACAGCTAGGGAGGAGGGCGCTGCAGACTGGGACCCTCAGCTCCATCCTAGCACTGAGCACAGGAGGTAGCACCCTGTGGGTACTCCAGAGTCAAAGAGAATGAAGGAAAGAATGCAAAGACAGTAGAAGAGAAAGCGACTAAGAAAGAAAAAATAGGAAGAAAATCAGGGAAAAGAAGCCTATCCCTTCTCTTTGGCTCTCCTGAGACACTATAGGATTTCAGGAACTTCTCCCTGTCTCTCACTCTAGCTGAAACGCAAGCCATCTTTCAGAATCTCAGGCTGACACCTTCCTGTCCTGTGTTCACAGACATCAAGCCTGCACCAGACCACTGAAAGCACCCGAGCTGACTCAAGTTCTAAGACCAGGAAAGCGAGGTTCAGAGAAGCAAAAGGGCACGGTCAAGTCACCAGGATGATGGCTACGCTCCCACAGGCGAAGGCCCAAGGACCCTCGAGGGTCCTCCCAAGCACAGTCGGGGCTCAGAGAGCCCCCTCAGCCATCCCAAGTCCCGTGCTGCGCTGGCACACTGGCGTCTGAGCAGTCGAAGAGTGCAAACTCCGTCTGAGCAGCGAAGGCGACCTCCCGAAGTGGCATCTGGCGAGAGGAAGGCAGCAGGTGCTTGCTCTCTCCCCACTCCAAAGGCGGCGGCACACCTCACACGCAGAACGTCACGCATCATGCTCACACCAAGCTGTTGCTGTCTCTTGTACTAAAAATGGTGCCACGTTCCTGTCTGGGCTCCTTCCCCTCTCTGTGAATAGCAGCGCCTGTCTGTGAGCTCCGTAACCTATGCTCTGCGCTGGGAGCTGGTGCCAATGCCTGGGCCCAGGCAGGAGCTGAGGCTAAGCCTGTGCCAATGCGACTCGTAGGGCGGGACACAGCATGGTGGTGCTCCTGAGCATTTCCAAGACAACAGTGGTCCCCTCTTCAGAAATCTAATCTGTGATACCCGCGGCACCCACGTAGTACCCCTGGGGTCGCAGGAGGCCCTCGCTCAAGTGCCACAGGCCTTTCCCTCACCTGATCCTGGCACCCACACAAGAAGCCAGAACCCAACCCCAGGGCCTGGCCCAAGTGTGGGACAACAGGGTCTGACTCATCATTCCCACCAGCCCCAGGGCCTGAGGGGACAGGGGAATTAGTAAGGAGTGCCCTTGCTGCGCCACACAGGAAGGGAGCCTCAGGAGTACAGCTCCAGGGTTGAGGGGTGATGCCAGCAGCCCTAGGGCACACCTCCGTTCCAGCAGCAAAGCCCCAAACCCAAGATCCAGAACCCAGACCTTCCTCCTAGATGCAGCCACCAGGAAGAGCAGTAGCCTGTGTATCTACCTGGAATCTTAAGCCAGGTTTGGTGGCATGTGTCTGTGATCTCAACACCGAGAGCTGAGGCAGGAGGGTCCCTGGAGCACACTGGATCATCTTAGCAATACAGTGAGAAACCCAGATCAAACAAAACGAGCGTTTCCTCGGGATGACCTGAAACAGTGTGGCCCCCAACATGTCTGCAAGTATTTGTGACGATGAAGGTAACCGAAAATATGATCACGGTGTCCCACCGGCCGGTGTTCGGAGCCTCTGCCCACGCCCTCCTGTGGTAGGAAGGAGCCCGCAAGGGGTAGTACAAGAAGGACACGCCCTAGCTGACCCCGTGACTGTGTCCCTGGTGGGCATCTACTTCATAAATAGGATATTTACCTACGCTGAAAAACAATGCAGAATCTTAGGAAACAGATGTAAGAGAGGAGAGTGCTCCAGGAAGATGTCTTCATTTTCCATCCTGACGCCGGGTGGGTCCCATCAGCCGGTAATTGTGGGGCCAAGGTGGAAAAGGAGGGAGAGCCGGAGGGAGGGGAGTTGAGATAGAGAGAGCAAAGAGAACTCACACACAGCAAGAAAAAGCACACACTGTCTAACTGAGAAAGGAATGTTGCATGTAGGCAAGGAGATGAGCCCCCTCCCATCCAGCCCCCCCCCCCCCGGCCTGACAAGGACAGGCGTGTGTGGCTCGCTCCTGGGGTACAATTTGCTCACCATCTCACCTTCTAAAAGCATCACCTTCCTCTGCTTATATACACAACACTGGCACCAAATATCCCCAGTGATGCTTCCCTTCTCTCTGGGATCCAAAGGGCTGCCTTAATCCTGATTTGTAACAGATGTATCAAGGAGGCCTGGTGGAAGGTCTGGCCCGGAAGGTGTCCCGATGTGCGAGTTGGTCTTTGCAGGTTAATATGACTGGGTTCTTCAGACTGGGGTGAATGGAGCCACCTACCTGTCCCTTGCTCTCTGGGAGCCAGGTCAGTGAGTCCGGCAGTTGAGAAAACCTCAGCTGCTCCAGAGCTGTTCTAGAGGGAACTGGCTTTGTGTGGGTGATCTCAAGGTCCTGGTAGTATGTCTGGGGAGTTGGGACTTTTCTGGACATAATGCCTTGGCCCTGCACCTGGCCACAGGGAGAATGAGCCAGCAGCAACCTCTTGTCTAATATCCCACCCCCACGTACCCCACACCAGCCCTAGGCCCTGCTCTGACGCTCTCGGGGTACAAGGCTGACCCAGGACCCAGGTCCCTGATTTTGGCTCACTAGACCAGCTACTTCCTATCTGGAGCAAACAGAAAAACGAAAACAGCCACTGCAGGCTTGCTGTGCTGCACACGCTCTGGTCAAGAGCTCCTATTATCTTACCAACTCCTCCCCATTCCCATCCCCATTTTGAAGAAAAGGAAACTGAGACCAGAGATCAAGACCACTGCATGCAGCCACACGAGTCTTGGGGTGGGGCAGGAGTCAGGGTGCGTGATGCTAGGGCCCAGATCCTTGCTCTCCGGCACGTCAAACACCATGAAATACATGCCAGCTGGTGAGCCCGACCATCAGCCCTGGTCTAGGGCAGGCAGGGGAAGGATGTAGGTACCCAGCACAAGGACCCCAGACTCAGGCAGCCAAAAGTCAGGAATAGGACAAGGAACCCCAGAGGTAGCCCAGACATCAGGAAAGCCGCTATACTTTTTCTGGTTGGTTTCTGTAACAACTCTGGGCTCCAGAGTTATTTTCATAAAACACAGGGAAGCGGAGCAGGGCCTTCGCTGTAGACATTCTTACAGTTTCCTGTGAGAAGACTTTCTACAGGGTGCATTCCAATTAGAGGGCATTAAAGCACAAGAAGGATGCTCATTATGCAGACCACTATTTCCCCTCAAGACACTCCTTTTCCTTTTTTAACTGTCAAAAGCTTCTCAGAACTGTGGATAGCAAGAGTAGCAAATGTAATTACTCACAGCAGGGCAGACCCCTGCTGCAATGGTCCAGAGGACCTGGGACAAACGCAGATTTCCAGAACATGGCTTGCTCTGTTTGGCAGCAATGCATGTTTCCCCCACCAGCTCCCAGTCACCCAAGGACAGTGGTCAAGTCCTAGAATACATGGACACTTCGGCAAGCAGCTGTGGCAGTAACTGCTGGATTGGAGAACAGGGAGGACTGAGTCCCTCAGTCCAGTTGGCCATAAACCCAAGGACTCATTCCTACCTTCAGCAAGCCCTGCCAAGTCGGCCTGTCCCATTCCCTGGCCCCTGCAGTCACCCTGATGCACTGCACTCCCAGCACTCTGAGCTGTACAAATCCACAATGCCTTGCACTTGCGTGCTTGCTCAGCCGTCACGCTAGAATGCACACTCCTTGGTATCAGCACCCTGTGTGTCTGGCCTCGTTAGTGGATCCCCAGGGAACAGAAGGTGGCGGGCACACGTGTGCCAGTGGGCTCAGTGCTTGGCTGAAAGGAGAAATGAATGGATGGATGACTAAGTAAACACATGGATCTTTAGAAAAGGAGCCCTGGAGCTATCTCTGTGTCATATGCATTACCTGACCTTGTGGTGCCAGCTAAGGATTTGGATAATGACTCAGAAGATGTTGGGGACATTTGAATTCTTAACACTCTGAAGGAAAAAAAAAGGTCTTTAGTTGACTATTTCTTGACTCTGCTCAACTCAGGAACAAAACCCGCACTTTACATAACAGACCCTCTTTCTGAAAATTTGCAGAAAAGGTCAACTTTTTTTTTTTAAGGAAGGACGAGTCCAACTCACTTCTGTATGCGTTCCATCAAAGTTAAATGTTCTCATTAGGCTGCAGAGCAAAGAGCATCGTGAACATGTGGTGGGTCAATAACATGAAAAAGCAAGCTCCAGCTCCATAGGAAACAGCACAGACAAAGCACGACCTAAAAACTTGGCCACCTGGGTGACATCCTCAAGTCCACACCGACTCCACACACGCACCAGGCTCCGCCAGTCATCCAACACCACCACCACACCCTTCGCCCCTTACCCAGCCCTCATGACTCTCTCTCTCTCTCTGTGCCTAGGAGCACACTGGGCCCTCTGCACTCCTTGCACACCTGCTGATCCCAACTCAGCTTTAAAAAGTGGTCCAGGCATTGCTCCCCCAGGGAGCTCCTAGCAGCCTACCACTACCTAGCAATGGGGTGAGTGTCTCTTCCTCTCCAATAGCAAGTTCTATACAGCTCACTTACAGCGCAGGGAAAAATACTGAGGATGATAAAAGCAGTAATAGTACCCATAATAATAATGGCTACCATGTGTTAAGAGTGAATTCTACTACAAGAACTATGCTAAGTGCTTTGCATATGATTATATCCTTTTATTCATTTTACTTAATCTTTGTGGCTACTTTATGAGCTTTAGTCCAAAAATCCCCGTTTTACAAACAACAACTGAGGCTCAAAAAAAAAAAAAAAAAAATGTTAACCTGCCCAGGCTTACAGATATCTCAAGAGTTCTGCTCCTGATAACAGCAGGGATACCAACCGATCTAAGTGGTTCCTGGAGGCAGGACTTCATAGTCATTATTCAAAACTTCATAACGATCCTGAAGGTTGGAAGATTTTTGTCTCAATGGTACAGATAAAGAAAACAAGGCATGGGCAGTTAATAAGGAAACTAAGGCCATAGAGCCAGAAGAGAGTAGGGTCAGGACCAGCATGTGTATCTATTTTACAAGTCTGCGCCCTTTCCACAATAGCTCCACCGCCACCCCCTCCAACTCCAAGCCTAAATGGCATGTTGTGTATGTACACACTGAACCACAAGCACATATTCACCACAATGCTCATGACTGGATGGCTTTGGTCTTCGCTTGTGTTTTTCTGTTTCCTGTAATGCACATACTAGCTTTTAAAAAATAAAGATTATTTTTAAAACCCATTTAAAAAAACTGAAAATACAGAAGAACAACACAGCTCCCATAACTACTTATGACAGTGAGGAATTAGAAACACAAGAGAATAAGAAATTATATTACATTATTATCATATCACTGTATTACCTATATGCTGCACCAAACGATTTTGACATACAGTAATAAAAGGAAAGATTTATGTCAAGTTAAAAAGCAGGACACAGAGGTGCCTAGATGTGATTGTACCACCTAGTGAAAAAATGCACAAAGACTAGAATAGAAGGAGATATTAACTACAATTGCTTTTCTGAGGTAAAACTATTGAGTCATTTGTCTTTGAACTTCTCTTTATTTTCCAAACTTTCTATTTTGAGCCCATGCTGCTTTTATTAAGTTTTATTTTCTTTTTATCTGGTTTTCTTTTTATTTTTTAAGAAACTGGCTATTATCTACTAGGACTGAGTCCTAGCTTATTTCCATCCTGGTAGTGGACACCACTCTGGGTTCTGACTAAGAGTAATTCATGCCTTTCAACTGTCCAAATTGTCTCTGTTGAATTTTTGAGAGGAATAATTGTGCTTTCTACTAAACTTATTTGCAGCTCAAATACAGCTCAAAAACCTTGTTTTGATTACTTGTTTAGGGAGAAAGTAACATTAGAAAATGCCTAAGAATCATATTTGCATGATGGTTGATGAGGCAGAGAATTATGAATGAAGGCAGAAAAATCCTGTATATTCAACAGCATGAGCAAGCTACAGCTCCTCCTCTGCATGCATTTATACTGTGCAAACACTCCCATGCCTGCAGGTGCTCTCCTAGGACCTCAGAGGCAGAAGGCCACTCAGCTGTGGGCAGGCCACGGGAAGGGGGCACTGATCACCAGACTGGAGTCGATGCGCTCCACCTTAGGTCACCCAGCAGTGACCCTGGAACTGAGCCTCAGGAGGGGTTTCCTTTCTCCCATGGACACAAGTGACTCCTTTCAAGGCCTCCTCAGTCACAAAGGCATTTTAGAGAGACACCAGGGCTTTCTGAATAGACACGCTCTAGATCATTCTCATGATGAGGCACTGATGACCAACTGCCTGAGTAGAGAACTATCACGTCTAGATCAACTCTGCAGTGAAAACAGCTTTGTCCTTAATTAATTATTTCACTTCTCCCATTGTTGGTTGTCAAAAATAAATGTCTGGTTTTGGGTGGAGTGAGGAAATCCAGGCAAATAAAAAGAAGAAAAGAATAGACAAAATAGTACCACCCAGAGAAAGTTGTTCGGTTCCTATCAGAGTAGCGAACTGGTATTTCATGCAGGTTTAAAAACCTTCATTAGCTGTCAACATGAAAAAACAAGAGTGCTTCACATTTAAAACCAAGTTTTCATCAAAAAAGCAAGCGACGAAACTGGAAGCGTGGGCTTAGAATCTGAACCCTGCGTGGTGACGGCTGCAAACACTCAGTAGCCGTGGGCCTGATTTCTCTCCCACTCAGACTCCACAGACCTCTATAGCTGTGCTACCTTTGCTCTACATCTTTCCATTAATTTTTACATTAGTTTTTCTTTTTTAAACAATGAAACTAAACAAATTCTCTTCAGTCATCTGCTTTCTCCTTCCATTTTGGCACATGTAACACGTAACTTCCCAAGCTGGCACGTGAGATCTTCATCACCTTCCAGACAGCTATGTAACAAGTTCCTATCCTTCGTGGTTCTGCTACATCCAGGGAGCACTGGCTGTCAGGGTGGATCGCATTCCACCAGGCAGTCCAGATTTCCCCTGGCAGGGCATCTCCCACGGGCAGATCCGTGCCTCCTGGCTCGCCATCATCAGCTCAGCGTGGGTCTTGTGGAAATGACACGCATTGTTCCTCAGCAGAAGCTTTTGCTACCGTGACAGATTACTATCTTCTCTTTTCCCTTGGCCATGAAAGCAGCATGCCCCAGCCAAGGGCTGCTGCCCCGCTTCTGGACCCTGGCAAAGGGACCCCACCGAGCCCGCGCATGGCTGACCAGACACGAGTGTGCAGAAAGAAGGTAAGTGCACACATACCAAATCTCTGGCTGTAAGCTACCATGAGGACTGGGCAAGAGGCTTCTGACCAACATCCAAGGCCTGACCCCAAAGGCCTCAGCAGGACGTGATTAGGGCAGTGAGTGGCTCTAGTGCCTGCTGCTCTCATTACAGGAGAGTCCAGGAAAACACACCAAGCTTCATTGCTACAACAGAGGTGGCTATTTGCGTTAATGGTGCCCAAAGGAAGACACGTGTACACACACATGTACATAATGCAGTGTTAATCAGCAGGGTGGCTCACAATAGCAAAGGAACTCACAGCCAAAGAGCGGCTGAGCAGAGAGCCGATCCCCGCCCCACGCTGGCTGCACACACTTGCCCTAGGACGCATGTTCTCTGAGGACTGGCTGGGCCTTCTTTGTCTAGATGTGTCTATCTCCTCCTCTCTGTTCTGTCTACCTCATTCTCCAGTCCGACCCCCTTCCAACTCCCATGCTCCTATCTTTACCTGCTAGCTGACTTGGCATGGTACCCACACACCAGACTCCCAGTCTTCTTCCTCATGGGCCCTCTGGCCTAAAAGACAAAAAGGATCTGCCGCTCTTTTGGCTAACTACACGACATTTAGGGTGAGTGGGATATGAGTGATAATCCAGAGATCATCCGCCCCTGACATGCTGAGCTGACACACAGCAAGTTTATTTACCTTCTGCGGCACCTAGCGCACCTGGCTGCAGCCCTGGTTTCTCTAAGCATGCTTGGTGATCCCTCTTTCTGCTCTCTCCTGGCCCCTCGTTCTTACCCCGGACCCCACTAACGCCAGCAGCCCACATCAGCCTGCCACATCACATTTAGGAGATATTATAAGGGCACCTCCAATGGAGTGGCTTCGTGGTGCCTGCTTTCTGTATTCATATAAATGCAATCACCTGCTGTGTCTGGTTTGTGTGCAGTACTGGGGATTAAACCCCAGGGTGGCCTACCACTGAGCCACATCCATGCTTCTGCTTATATTTCATTATCCTGGCTTGGCCTCAAACTCAGGATCCTCTTGCCTCAGCCTCCAGGCAACTGGGCTGACAGGCCTGCACCACCATGCCCAGCCCATTCTGGCTGTGTAGCTTCGTCTCTGCCTCCCTTTAATCAGCACAGTTTATGAGATTCATCCTCACGACTGTGTGCAGTAAGAAGACTTAGCCCGTGTCCCGCTGTGTGAACGCACCCCATGTTATCTATCCCCTTGTCTGCTGGGGGGCACGTCACGGATGCCACGTCACACTTATTGATGTGGCTGATTCATGTTAGTTTTCCCCTCATTGGCTGAAACTGGAGAGTGACAAGAATCTAGTCTATTCCTTCCCTTTAATCCCTTACCACAGTACGTGAGGGGGGGGGCAAGACAGTGACGTAGGGATGCCCAAAGATGGCACCCCACTCCAGCCACAGGCGCGGCTCCAACTGTGAAGGCGACGACTTCCCACTCAGGCTTGTTCGCGGTCAGCTATTCCCTTCTCTGCACACCTCACATGTCATTAAGCCCAGAGGCTCTTAAATGATTCCTGCCTCTTAATGTCAACAAAGACATTCAGATGTTACTAGCAACAATTTTCAGGTACCAAAAGTCTCTGGCTCTCTCTCAGTAGGCTGCTTAGCAAGATAGGACACTGTCACTTTCAAGTGACAGGCTTAAGAGACAAATCTTCCCTAGTCAATTATCTCTTCAATTTTTCTTCTAAATATGCAAAGGAAGAAAGAGAAATAACATCAAAATAAAACCTGTGCAAAATGGAAGAAGAAGCTGACGGCCAGGGTTTGGGGTGTGGGGGGCTCCCAGCAAGACTCCAGTCTTGGCAGTGGCCAGACCCTGGCCCCGCCCTGCGCTCCAACCTGAGCGCTGGCATTTAACCTGGAGGAAGGCTGACAAGAGAAAGTCACCAAAATGCCAGGAGTAGGGAAACCAGCTCCGTGACGTGAAAAGCGCACCAGCCCTTCACAGCAGTCTTTCCAACCACGCCCTGAGGCTCTCAGACACACGCCCACTGAGCGCCCCGTGCATGGTGTTAATGTGTACGTCTGGTCATGATTTAATAAATACGTGTGGGCAGGGCACTAAAATATAGCAGAAAAAGCAACAGTGCACATGAAAGGGTGACAGGCAATAAACACGTAAGCACATACACCTCTTACAGAAATGTCCGCAACTGACACGTGGCCTAAAAAAACACAGAAATAGAATAAAGGGCTAGAAGGTAAGGAAGTGGGAAGGTGGGCTCAGATAGGAGTGTAAAGACAGCCTCTCTGACCCGGGCCTGGACGTCACGAAGGAGCGAGCGCTGGAGGCGCCTGGGAAAGCAGCACGCCCAGAGCAGGAGACAGCAGCCGCGGGGGCCAGGCCGCAGTAAGCTTGTCTGGAGAGCAGACACATGCACCCAGCAAGCTCCGTGCCCAGCTGTGGCTGCTCCCTCTCTTAGGGACTGAGCTGGCTCCCTCCACCCATCCCTCTTCCTCCCACATCCCCAGCCCCCACCCAGATGGAGAACCACCTCTGCATCCTTCACAGACCCTCCTGATTTTAGAGTTGTCTTCTACCCAAGTCGCCAAGTCATAATCTTAGGGATGACAGAAATCACAACCTTCTTTTTTTCCCCAGTGTTAAAACAAAGCCTGGAAGCACTGTCCCAAGCTCAGTTTCCAAGTTTTGATGAAATATTACATTACTAAGATTTTTAGCACCAGAAGAAGCTGGCTAAAAAGTACACGGACATTCTGTTGTGTGTGGGGGGGTGATGGAACCCAGGACCTCATGCTCGCTGTGGAACTACTCTACCACTGAGCTACCGGCTCCCAGCCTCGCTGTACTGTTTTTGCAACTTCTTATAAAGTTTTAAATTAAGACACGTTAATGCAGAAGATATCGATGAATAGATAAATAGAATGAAAAAGGAACACATGAGTTGAGAGCTGATAATACCATATTTCACAGAACCTGAGATGCCAGCATTCTATCAGAGGGCAGGATTTTGAAAATGGTGTCAGTCTCAAGTAAATAACAGCAGAGGTTCATCTTCTCCCGTGGCTTGGGAAGGAAAGTGGCGAGATGCTACAGGGAAATTCCCTCCTGAGACTTAGGGTCGGGCCTGCCACAGGACCCTTGCCTTTGAGGCCACCTGAGTGTTGGCAGACGGCTGACACAGCTCCTCGGGGTCAATCACAGCATTTAGTCTAGAGACACCTGAGTGTGACTTGCCCTCATGTGACATGGAGTTTCTTAACATCTGTGGATATCAATTCCTGTGTCCACAAAAAGGAACAATGACAGTGCTGACCCCACAGGAATGACATGTGGACTCAGCAAGAGGACGTGAGGTGAAGCCACTCGGATGAGTGACCAGCCCACGGAGAGTGCTGTGCAAAGGATGGGTGAGGGGAGGACAGGTAGCTCACACTTAAGGACAAAAATAATGACAGCCCTGTGCACAGGCCCTGGCCCACCCTGGGGCAGTGATGGCCAGGGCACTGCTGAAGGCACCAGCACCTCATCCCTTCCACAGCCTGACAGCAAGATGGTCGTAGGATAGACACAAATGCCCAGGTGCACCAACTCACTCCACGGGGGGGAATGCGCCTGGCACTGGCCTTTGGTACCTCAGTTCTCATGCTACCTTTAGGCCTGAGGTGGTCAGTAGGGGCATTTTACAGACAAGGCAACTCAGGCACCGGAAGGCCTATCCTTTGCCTCAAGATCATAGGCAGAAATAACAGAGGTGGGCTTTGTACCCTGATCTGCAAGGTGCTGAAAACAGGCTGACAGAAGCTGAGCCAGGAATACCTTCTTTATTCTCCCTGGAAAGAACTCCTGAGCCCACAGTGACGGGAACTAGTCTTAGAAGTCAAGGAGGTGGGAACTTAAGAGTCACCAAGTTTGCCCTTTTTCTATACCCAAGCAAAGATCAAGTCAGGCAGAGAGTAAAAACTAAGGATCCAAAGGAGGTTTGGGGACAAAACAGTCCTTTCAGGTCCCCAGGCTCTGCCAGGCCCTTAACGACCAGCTATTATGTGTATAAATTTGTCTCTTAACAGTGGAAAGATTCCTGGTCCTGATATAATTTTCCTTAACACAGGACGCTCAAGGGGCAACACTGGCCTCTTGCTCCTGCACCTGCAATTGGAACTTACTCACGAGAGGTGTTGGAGTTTAAGGAAAAGGAACATGGAGAAGACTCGGTACGGGGTCTGGCAAATGGGAAGCACCCAGCAATCACCACAGCGGTTCACTGCCATCCTCGGCCACCCCCGCCATCATCAGGTCTGCCGTCGCCACGGACAGGCCCGCCATCCCCAGCCCCAGTCATCACTGTTCTCGTCATCAATGCTGTCGTCTTTATTCTGCATTCTCTCCTCTTTCTTACACTCACTTAAACAGGAGGCATTTTTCTCTTGAAAACTATAGAACTTAGAAAGACAACTATGGCAGGCTGGCTGTGTGGAATCTGGGGAAATGAGCCATCGAAGTGAAAGGGACACTACTAGGAGACAGGAAGGGACGCTGAGTCACAGGAGAAGGGTAAGAAAGGCAAAGGGGATGGATCTGACGGATAAAATGCCGTGATGAGACCTGTTGGGGTGTATAACGGATACAAACTCAAAAGACAGGACCAGTAAGCTCAGCTCCGCCCCTCCCTCGCTGCTACCGGCTGACCCACATGAATCAGAGATGGAAGTATTCCTCCCCGCGACTGACGGCAAGGAATTAAACCTACATATCTGAAAGGCTCAGTGAGATGGCGCGGCGGTACACACTCGGGATCCCAGCCGCCCAGAGGCTGCGGCAGGAAGAATGCAAGTTGACGTGGTGTGCACAAAATACTCAAGCTCAATGTAACCACGGTGTATTGCATATATGTACTAATAAAAAGGGGGGTGCGGGACTTTCTGGGCGACCTGGTAAGACCCTGCCTCAAAATAGAAACAAAAAAGGGCTGGAATGCTACTTCATAGTAGAATACACCTGAGTTCTATCCCAAGTACCAAAGAAGAAGGGGAAGAAAGAAGAAAGGAGGAGGAGGAGGAGGAGGAGGAGGAGGAGGAGGAGGAGGAGAAAGAAGAAGTAGTAGCAGTAGTAGTAGTAGTAGTAGTAGTAGTAGTAGTAGTCCCAATCAACAGCGTGCTCCCTACTAACCCCGGCCTTCTGCATCTGTCCTTTCCTCTTACTTAACTAGATGAGTGCAAAGTGGCCGGGGACCAGGTGGACTTTGTAAGTAACTTAGTCTTCTTTACATAACTTCCTGTAGCTTAGAGGACTGCAAAGAGTGGCCCATTCTCTCTTCAACTTCTCCTGGTAACAGAGGTATCGAAAGTGCACCTTCCTCCTCATCGCCCCCAGGCTCCCAGCCTCTGTAGCTGTTTCAGGCAGCATCCCAACCCCACAGCTGGGCTTCCTCCTCCCCCCATCTCTGCTGTCCTGTGCTCTGACAGGCAGGCCATCCCTGGGGACACACTGAGACCCCAGTCAGCTAATTACGCATTTTTCATACTTTCCTCTCTCGGCCTCTGACAAGCAGCCGGCACATGGCCGCCAACTCAAGCGGCTTCTTCCAATTCAAGACAGCCACAGAGTCTGACAGAGTCTCACTCTGCCAGGAAGCCTGGCAGGGAGCTGGGATTCAGTCTCCCGCGAGAGGCTGCCGCTGGAGAAAGGAGATAACCTTTCAAGGTTGGGCTGGAAATGCTTCTCTGTATCTGGAAGACATGCAGAAAAAGATCTGAACCCTAAAGCAGCAGCCCCCTGCTGCCTTCCTCATTACGATGTCCAGCTTGGGAAAACTAAAAACAAAACACCCCCGGTGCTCCACTCCTGGTAGGACACAGTGGGTTGGTCAGTGAATGCTGAGGACCATAGGAAGACCCCATCTCACCCACACCACTTGAGGACCATGGATCACATCAGAAAGCTCACGAAGCCAGGAAAGGCGCTTTCTCCTCACCTCAGAGGGCTGTTTCTTACCCCAGAAGGTAAATGTCACCATTTCCATGACACTGCCCCTGGGAAAGCACTCATCACATGACCAGGAACCAGAACAGCTACCCACATTCAATCTTCCTTTCATACAGCCAACACCCAAGAGTATGTCTACCGTTTCCACAGCACCAAGCCCACCCCAGGATGACAGGGAGACAGACAGAGAGACAGATGGATGGGTGGCCAACAGACAGATGAGCCAAAACTGGCCTCCACCCAACATCTGCCCACAGTGCTCCATTCTGCCTCTGGGATTACAGGAAAACCCTGGGCTTCCGGTGAGGGGATGAGTGATGACACACGGACTGTAAGACTAAGGGCACGGTAATTACCAACCATCCTGACTATCTCTTTCCTCATCTCCTAAACTGAAAAGAATGTACGGAATCTTGGGGTTCTTATGACACTGAAGCAAAATGATACGTAGCACTTCAGTAGGTCAACAAAGAAACTCCTTTCTTCCCAAGATTGTGGAGAGCAGGAAGCAAAAGAACGAGCAATAAATCTCATAAAGTTAAAAGATAAGAGCTTGAAGCACACATAACAGAAGGATTACCATCCATCGAACCCCTAAAAATTGATTAATAGTGATGAGCAATACAAACAAATAAGAAAAGTACATAAATGAGTGACTCACAAAATAAAAATGGTAGGTATCTGCTCAACTGCACACAAAACATGAAAAATGTAAATCCCTAATTCAATGAAATACAGTTTTTCTATCAGATTGTTCAGAGTTAGAAGATTGATGTACCTAACACTGGCAAGGACCTATGACAAGTTCTATGTTGCCTTAGTGGGAATGAAAACGCATACAGGCTTTTAAGGAGAGCAGCTTGCCTGGGCCTATTAAAAAAAAAAAATAGACTCTACCTCAGCAAATTTCCTGCTAGCCATTAATCCTATCAGAAATGCCCCCAATGTGCGTAAACGGGTCTGTGCAATGACCAGTTTGGCAGCTTTGTTTGCAGTGGACACGAAATAAAAACCATCTAGAAATTCTTTGTCTGGAGGAGTTACATAAACGATGGATTCTTCACCCTGGGAAATACTCAGCAGAATGTCAGAATGAGTATGAGAGAAATATGAAACAGGGAAGAGAAAGCCTAGGCCATGTCATCCAATTTAGGTTAAATAAATAAATAAAGCTACAGGAGCACTCAGCAGCAACGGTTTTCCATCAGAACAGTTTTGCCTCCCAGAGAACATTCGGCAATGCTGGGAGACTATTAAAGTTTGGATCTGGAATGTCCCCCAAAGCCTCCTGCATTTGGGTGTTGTGGGATGCCCATGGAACCACGTGCTGCTATGAGGTGGGGCCTGGAGGGAAGGGGTACAACACTGGGGCTTGACCCAGAAAGGTATGCAAAGCTTCCAGCTTCCTCCCTCACAGCATTTGCTGCCTGCCGTGCAGTGAACAGCTGTCCTGCTACGTCTCCACCATGTACGTCTACCACGGCCAGCTGTCCATAAATGGAATGACCTCCTGACACTGTGAACTAAAATGAATCTTCCCTTTCTTAATTTGTGGATGTCCCAGCCAATAGAAAGTCACTAAGATAGAGGAATTCTAGGTTGTCACAATTAGGGACGGTGTAGGTGCTACCAGGTAGAACCAGGGGTGCTGCTCATGTCTTACAACGCACTGGGGATCCTCCATAACAAAGAATTGTCTGGTGTCAGCTGTGCTTCAGATGAGCAATCCTGGTGTAGAAAGGTGTGTCCCCAACATGGGTCCCAAGCTAAGGCTGAGCTGAGAACAGCCCAAAGGCACAAGCGGACATGCACTGCTTTGGCCTGTCTACCACCACCCCTACTTTGGCCAGTAAGAGCATCCTTCCCTCCTGGTGAGCTGCAGCTTTCAGAGCTGTGTTTTCTGGACCTATCACACCCACCCAGACACAGTAACAAGAAGATGTAGATGTGACCCAGACTATCTTGAGCCAGTGAGATCCAATTCCAGGATGCTGTCAGCTACAGGAGAAAAAGAGACCTCTCTCTCAGGTGGGTGGGTGGGGGGACGGGGGACAGAGTCTAGGATGTCAACCCCCTGACAGCTGTCACCAGAGCCCAGCTCCAAATACAGCTGCTTGAAGATCAAGGAAACTCTATATGAAGATGGGAGACTGAGTCCTGATGTCACTGAGCCCCTAAAATCCATGCTCTGCCCTTGGTCTTTTCCAAGAAGCAAACTCATGAAGGTCAACGTGAGGTGAGTTTCTTTCTCTTGCCACCAAGACAGGGCAGGTGCTGATCTGCAGCAAGTATCTAGGTAAGAAGACCTGGAGGTCAGCTCATCCTTACACGTCCCCATGTGAGGGGCAGGAGCAGGATGGGAGCAGGCCACACTCCAGCAGGCAGGCTCCCTCTGAGTGAGTGGACGGCTATAGCTAAAGCCTGTGACTGACATGTCCAGGAACTCTCAGTCTACTCTGACCACCATCCCTGAGACCATGCTGCAGCTCCCCACAAATACCTCTCCACAAGGACCAAGAGATGGGCACAGCGGCCACTGCAAGCCAAGACTGCTTGACTATGGGTTGAGGCATCAGTTACGTGTGTGTTTGGGGCTTGGGGTGCACTGAGGCTGTGGAGCAATAGCCCAGGCCCCACCTTAGAGGCAGGTGCAGTAGGTCTCCTCCAATCCCCCCAGCCTGGCCTCATGCGAAGACATAGACAGGTTTGGGTAGATGTGCCTCTGCTGACCTGCACAAAAGGCCCCAAGTCTTGGGGCTGGAACTGCTATGCAGCACTCAGAGAACACCCCCAAACACAAAAGGTAGAAAATGTTGCAGGTGACCATATCAAAAACTCCAAGACCAGACCAGACCAGACAGCAGAGCCCCTTCCCTTCTTACCCACTCACTCCAAAGTCAGCTTTCTGACAAGAGCAAAAACAAATCCTCAGGGTCAATACAAACACTTTTTATCTGGTTTGTGTTTTGGCTTGAGATGTATTTTTTCCCCCGATCAGGGAAATTTAGAGGATTCTGGCATATGGTTTTACAGCAATTGATGAAAGTGGTATTTAAAGTTATTACCATCTTAAGAATAAAAATATCACTAACCAATTAACACTGATTTCAAGTCTGTACTAAAACAATAATTGGTCATTAAAAAGTTGCAGGTGAATTTTAATAGGAGTGAGTAGGTAATCATGGCAGGGAACATTCTTCCACCACGCAGGACTCCACTCACTGAAACCAGCTCCACAGGAAGGCGGGCAGCTGTCACGTGTGTATGTGGCTCAGGCAAGTGCTCTACATGGTTTAGCTAATATCTTCCCCTTCTGTAGAGCTCAGAGAAGAAAGTCCACAGCCAAATTGGGATGGCAAAGAGTACCAAGATGCCACCCAAGTGAAGGCACAAAGAGGGCACCCCCTGCGACCTGAAAGGCCTTTCAGGAAGAAAAGACACTTGGAGAGCCAGGTTTTTCCCCTCTGCACCAAGGACTAAAGGCGGAAGGAAGGAAGCAAGCAAGCAAGCAAGCAAGGAAGGAAGGAAGGACGGACGGACGGACGGACGGAAGGAAGGAAGGAAGGAAGGAAGGAAGGAAGGAAGGAAGGAATTTTCAGTGGTTTTTAATAACTTCTTTCATTCTTGGACTTTGTAAGCAGGATGGAGCCTCAGTGAGCTTACAGGGCCAGAACCTGTGAGAACAGCACACCTTCTAGGCTTCAGCTCTCTAATCTCTCAGAGGCTCTCATAACGAGGTGGCTTTAGTCTCGTAGACCTGAAGGCAGACAACCACAGCCCGTCTTCCCATGGCTTTTTCCAGCACTCCATCGGCCAAGTGACCAACACAAGCCATCTACCTAGCAGGCGACAGTTGTGAGGACAGGGAAGCAGCTCTGATCTTGCTCCTGCAGACAGCTCCATGCCCACCACCTAAACTTTTTAGACAAGCTCTATGGGAAGACTGTCCATCCTCTGGCCCCTTGCCCCCCTGGATGGGCAGAAGACTCTATCTACCTGTCTTCCTGACCAACGTACTCACCCAGGCAGACCAGCGAGCATGGTCTCGTGCCAGAAGGTCAGTCATATTAACCTTCCTGCTTGGACACCAGGTCACCATAGGAGCAGCAGTGGCAAGTACTGGGCATCATACCACACAATACCTCACAACACATATGCCAACCTTCCTGCCAGGAGGCCTTCACAGCTGTATTCATTCCTCTACAAAGTTTTAAAATGTTCATATTCTGTTTGGGCAGGATGGGGACGGGGAGACAGTCTGTCTGTACACAATAGATGGGGCTCAAGGTGGGTAAGAAATGCAAGAATATCTGATGCCACTCTCAACTGCATTTTGACCGGGGCTCCAGAGGGTCCTGCTGCACTGGCAGGGAAGGCTTCCTCACTGTTACAGGAGTCCTACCTCGCTCCAGCCTCCAGGAGAGCAGGGTGCCTGCAGTGCCTCTACTAGGCAGGAAGAGCCCACAACTTGTACACAAGGACAGACTCGCTGCCAGCCAAGGGTACTGGATGCTATTCCCATAAAACACCAAGGCGGGCTAGAATGCCTGCCATGCTGGGACCCGAGATTCCCCACACCCTCCCCAAAACCCATGAAGACGTGAAGAAACAATCACAGGTTTTTTAAAAAAACAATAGCCACATAGGGAAATGTTTTTGGAGGCCTCTAGTCAGGGAAGCAAGGAAGAGCCCTGGCAGGGACATTTGGAAAGAAGAAACTACCAAAGAAAAACTGATCAGTGTCTTAGCAACTTATATTCTTTCTGAGGTTTTGCTTCTGCAGCAGTTGGGGGAACCCCAGGCTGAGCCTGCGGAGGCCCCATTTAGCTGCACTGATGACTGTCGGATGGACAGAAGACAACTCCAAAGACCGCGCTTGCTTTTCACGTAAGTACTTAGAACCCTGGATCCGGCCATTAAGAGAAGCAGACACAGATCTTGAGCATGGGAGCTCTGAAAGCCAGATGGAAGAGTCCCCACAGTGTTACCTGGTATCTGTCTGTCCAGCACCAGTGCCAGCTCGTGCATCGGTCGCCTCCACACACAACACGCAGAGTTGTCTTTGGAGAGTGGAGGGCATTCCTGAGCACCATCTTCACTGCCTCCAAGGGCTGCTGTCCCTTCCTCTTGTGGTCCCTTGGCCTCCTCATGAAGGGACAGAAAGAGCCAGGGCAGGGGACCCACTGCAGGGGACAGGACAGGCTTCCCAGGGCCCGAGTGGTTGCCCTGAGCTGGGCCAGAAAGGGAGGGGGCTGGACAGCACACAGAATGATCCAGCCCCAGCCAGGACTCCAGGCACTTGTGCAGGTAACATCCAGGGACACCTGGCAACAGTGGTCTCACCTGATGCCCTGGTTGGCTGTCCTTCGTGTCCTCCTTCTTATCTCTCTGGTGCCTTTCCATTTCCACTTCTAGTCCCCTCGTGCCCTGCCTGCCACTCCTCGAGGACCCTCCACTCTACCTGCTCACCCCCTTCTCACCCTACGCCTCCCAGGATCACTAAGCCAGACACCCTGCTGCCCACTCCATGGTCCTCCCCACATTCCACCATGTGCCACCTACCTCCTGCCACAGCACTATTATTTTCCAGGGTGACAGTTACCACAGCTGAGTTATTTGCCTGCAATTCGGAGACACTGCCACCATGTCAGCAAGAGCAACGTGGCTCGGTCCTGGATTATTCTGCTTGCTCCCTCCTGAGACACTTCCCAAGCTAGTGGCTCTGATTTACTGCACTGTCACTGCTGGAACTTTGCTCAGTCCTCCACAACTGCACCTGGCCCAGGCCCCACCCTCCCTTCCCTGCCCAAACCAGAAGCTCGGCAAGTGACAAACGTGATCACTGAACACAAAACAAAACATATGTTGACACCACCCATGGTGAGCCAGCGTGTTCTTGCCACAACTCACTTCCCAGTCACCTGCTCAATGCCCACACTGGGCACAGAAAGTCAGAAAGGGACAGGGCCGGGCACTCCTGAGACACCACAGCCAAGACGAAGGGACGCATGGCCACCTCTGACTCTGTGCCACTGGCACTGGGGTCCACGTCAACCACTGCTTTCCGTTTCCTCAAATAAAAAGCAAATATAGCCAGGACTGGTGGTGGCGAAAAAGCGCAAATATATAAAAGGAAGTTAAACCCGAAATCGCAAATCCCACTTACCGAGAGGGCGTGTCCAGTGCTTGCACAGCCCATGACTTTCTGTACCCTCAGCCTTCCAAACAGAAAACCACAGCACTAAGTACACCTTTCAAAGCACTGGCACCCATGTGCGTGCCCACGCATGCACAGAGACAAACTCTATGTTCTCCTTAAACCCTCCCATGTCTTCAGACGGCTAAGGCTGAAAAAGCTTTCACTTAATGAATCTCTCACGATCCTGGCTGCCGTCAGTTGTGCACTCTGGACTCTGCAGCTCTTGCTACTGAGAGAAAAGTACGTTGTCACCAACATCAGCTGCTCGTGGCAGCTCTGACAGTGAGGGAAGGGTTAATAAAACAGCGGGCGGAATTCCCAGGAGGGTTATGGGAACAGGCTTACTTGGCTGAAATGAGTACTCAGGGCACAGGAGAGCGGGGAGCACAGCAAGGTGGGCTCTGGAGGGCGACCAGGAGATGGCCCCACTCCACAGGGCCAGGCCGCTTCCCCGCCGCACGGGCATGAGGTCTACAGCACAGGCCTTGCTCATGAGTCACAGAAAGGAGGGAAAGATAGCAGGCAGCAGGGCACCATGGCTGAGGCTGCTGGCTGCCCCGGGGCCAGCTGCCACCCTCCAAAGTCTCCCCAGAATTCCTCAGAGATGCTGCCCTCTCTTCTTGTGGCTGCCAGAATGGAGGACCTCTCTCCTCAATCCAGATGCCTTGACCACAGAGGCATCCGGCTTCCTGGAGACCTTCTGAGGCCCGTCTTGATACTACGGTGCTACATCAAAATTTTGAGCATACAAGTATGCCCAAAGACATTCAGTGAAACAGGGACATGCCACTTAGGTCTGCTTGTGGGTTTCCTTGTTTATCACAAAATAAGTGGTTATCAACTCCCCGAAAGTAAATATTCACACAGAAGCCAAGTGGCACACACACCGTGCTCAGCGCTCTCCGTGTTGCCATGTCCACTCTGCATGGCTGGCCATGTTCTGCCCCCGGCCCTGCTTTCTGCAGACTGCTTTCCTTGGTAGCATGTGTGGCAGGTGAGGGTGAGCTCAGAGTCACAGCTGGCTCACCATCACCTCCACAGAGTTTAGCACAGGCCTGGTGCATGGCACAGCCTGGTGTATGTTGGGGAAGAACACAAGAATGACACCCTAAGGAACACAGAGTCCATCACACTGACATCCAAAAGAGATTTCGGTATCAGTATTTTTTGCTTTCGCCCCCATCAGCCTTTCTCAGAAGCCTTGAGAGGGACGAATGGGCTGTAGTGCTCTGGGTGGCTGGGTGTTCCACTTTGCAGGATGCAAGTTCCTAAGGACAGCTCAGGAACGACAGCAAACACTCCTATGGCTTCACGGAGCAAGAGGCTGCCTCAGCCTGCAGTCTGCTACTCATGGGTAAGACCAGGCACGGGCTAGAGGGTGGGCTTCCGCTGCAGAGCTGGTCCTTCCCAGAAGCTGGACTCCTATGTGTTGAGGCAGAGGCCTACACAGACCCCAGGACCACAGCTATAGTGCCTGCTTCTGCATGTGGTCCAACTCACCTCTGTCTCTCTCTGTCTCTCTGTCTCTCTCTCTCTCTCTGCAGAGCCACACACCAGGGAAAGCAAAGATGGAGCCTTAGGTTAACACTGGAGGCCCAGGAGGGGGCCATCTTGGGAAAGAGGATGAAAAGAAGAGTCAGGAAACCCAAAGCCTGGGGTCCAAAAAATCCCCAACTACCTGATGCCCCATGCAGCTGACAGAGCTGCTGTGATCCATTATTAATAGGAAAAATTCATGGATTTTCCCTGCCTTGCATACATACATACGCTCAGCGGGGCTGACCCTTTAAAACAGGTGCTCAGGCTGGATGATTTCCTTTTGTGGGGTGGAGCTGACTGGGGTTCGGGGGAGTTTAAATACTGAAGGAATTTTCCTAAGGTGCCACTAGTCCCCTTGGCCAGGATATCACCATGTGGCCTCGGGAGAGAAGACTTAAAGGAAAGGGTTTTGTGGAAATGAAGAGACCCTTTCTACAAAGGAGACCTAATTAGTTTTCTATGCAAATGGAATATTGTCCAAGAGCCAGTTATTTCTAATGGCCAAATTCAAAGGCTGAGATGAGTCCAACACATAAGATGGTTCCAGCTGCACTTACACTAATGGTACTTCTTCAAAGGGAAAGACTTAAGGGCTCAGAAAATAAGTGTGCTGAGGTACTATTTCATAGCAATTCCGTGGCTATAATATTTTCTATCAGGTGGGATGCTTTAAAGTCTAAGATATCTACAAATGTTTCCACTGTATGTTAATGTAAATCTCAGATTTGTTTGGAACTCGGGGTACCTGGAGAATAAGACCAAATGTTTGCAAAGATGCGAGCTATTAACGTATTGACAGCAAACTGAACAAGGTCATACGGAAGTCACAGACGAGCCAACAACACAATCCTGCGTTAACAGTGAAAGAGAGAGACAACACCTGAGCTACAGGTGGCAGGGGGCTGTGTCCCTTGCATTGCTGAAGCTCCATCATGTTGCCTCCGGCCAGTCCCTGCTGGAGGCCAAGCTTAGCTAGGCAAAAGCAGAAGAGATATTCACAGGAAGAACTTTAGATAGGACAAGAAGGAGTAACATGGAAAGCAAGCAAGCTTTAAATTGGGGACAATCTGGATATAAGCATTACTTTTGTTTTGAAAACTGGTCAAATGCTGGCACTGGTAAGGAACGTATCTCACTCCTGTGAGCACACATGAGAACTAGCCTTTAACAGTACGTACTCAATCTCATTAGTGGGTAGTCCTTGCTGCTGTGACACTAAGTGACGCTACAGGTAAATTTGTTCGGTTTCTTGGGCACTCAGGAATACAAACTTCACCCTCCATCACCAAGTCTTCAGGACCAAGACAGGGCTCAAACAGGACATTCTGAGGGAGCAACCCTGAACCCTCCCAGGCCACAGCAGGCAGCCTGTTCCAGCGCCCACTTCCGCAAATTTCTAAGGCAAAGCCATCACAGCCCAGCTCTCAGGGTTGGAGGGCTTGAGGAATGACATGTCCATGTGCTACAGAGCTGCTCAGCAGCAAGTCTCGGGTTTGGCTACAGGTACACCCTCTGCCCAGTGTCTCAGGGATGGAAATGGCCATCCAGGTGGGCAAGACAGTGGCCAGGCTGGACTCTTCCCTTCAGAAAGAAGGGAACCACCCAGCAGTTTCCAGAATTGTTAAAGAGCTTGAGAATATCTCAGAATCTCTATAAATCGGTCAGAGATCACTTTTTAAAAAGCTACCAAATAAGATTTTCCTCTGTATCTTTGTTTTCTCGCCCATAAAATGGGTATAATAAGAGCTTCTCACCTTACAGGGTGCTTCCAGGACTGAATGAGCCTTTTTGTGCACTACACCCAAACTCATGAGAGATGGCTGGAGCTTAACAATGTTTTTCTTCTTAATTTTTAACTGGTCTATTTGTTCCTTTATTCCTTTATACGAGCACTGCCTACAAAGCAAAATCCTTCCCTTTTTTGCATTTTCACTATTGTTTGTTTAGTATTTTTCCTTAAGCTCACTCCTTTCCTCTGTGCTTAAAGTTCACTTAGAGGAGAACCACACATTACCAATGATAAGTAGGAAAATAATCACGACTAGGAGGCAAATGTGAAAATAAATAAAACAAAGTAAATTGAAGTGCGCTGCTGGTTAAAGATGACAATCCCCAGGCTTTTGTATTGTTTCGGGTTTTTGAGACAGGGTCTCGCTCTGTAGCCCAGGCTCCTTCTGAACTCATTAGGCCTGTGTTTCCTTCACAGGGGGAAAGGGCAGAGGACAGGACGCTGAGCCCACCCCACAGGCCCGCACTTCGCGCTGCAGGCCCCGTCCAGCACAGAGACCACCCTGCTGTGCCCGTGCCAGCATGCACAGCTCTCTGCAGCACTAGTCCACAGGACCCCCTGGGCCGCGGGACGTGTCTCCGTCATACCACCCACACACTGCCATCGGCACATGGCTTTAAGTGCCCACAATGGAGTCAGTGTGGCTGAGGAAGTGAGTCTTTCCTGTTACTCTGTTTCAGTTAATTTAAACCTAAATAGCTGCCCTTGCACATCACAGCTCTGCTGGGAAAGACCCAAGTCTGGGCTCCACCTCACCTTCCGTTTCTTTTGGGGTTATGCCCTTGGCCTCCCTCTAGGGAGAGATTTCTACACTGGACAATGATTTGACGGTGATGCATATGAGAACTGTCTACCAAACTCGTCACTACTGCTAACGCTGAAGCTCTCTGTAGAAATTTCTTTTAGAAAACCCCTTGAGAAATTAACACCTTTTCTTGTCATCAGCAATGAAATTATCCCAAAATAACCACATTTCCATTCTCACATGGACTGCCAGGAAGCCCTTTAAAAATTCACAACTTAGTGAGAGCAACTATTCTGGACGTCATGACAAACATACATGATTTTCATAGTTTCCTTGCAAACTCTTAGTTTACATTTTACTTGACTGATTTTTTTTTTCTCTTTTTTACTGCTTTTCTATGTGTTTCTCCAGAAATGATCTCAAGTGCTCACTTAGGCAGCACATATTCTAAAATTGGAACGATATAGAAATTATCTCAAATCTTGTAGAATTAAATAGCGTGCAATTTTTTTTAAATCCTAAAAAAATAAAGTCCAGTGGTAGCAGGATTTAAATGAGTCACCTTCCATTCAATATCAGTTACACAAAAGTACTGTAACAAAGCCTGTCTAAAATGTTCCCAAACACGTGCTCGGATTTTGCAGGACAGCATCAGTGTTAGCTACAAGAAGAATCAAAAGCACCCCAGCAGTGTGACTTCACATGCTCCAGGGTGGCGAAAGAGTCACAGGCCTGCAGGGTGGGCAGAAGTGGCTTGGGGTGACGTGGGGCTGCCAGGCCTGTGGTGGTTAACCTAGCCCCCCCTGGGGCGCTGGCTGGGCAGAGCCCAAGAAGGCTCTGGATCAGTGATGGCGGGGAGAGGGTAACGGCGCTGCCACGTGGCCACTGTGGAAATGATCTCCCAGGCAACAGCACGTTTGCTGTGTCATGTCACTCCAGAGCA
Source organism: Ctenodactylus gundi (assembly GCA_004027205.1). Taxonomy (NCBI): domain Eukaryota; kingdom Metazoa; phylum Chordata; class Mammalia; order Rodentia; family Ctenodactylidae; genus Ctenodactylus; species Ctenodactylus gundi. Next base: position 55,900 of record PVKB01003580.1, on the reverse strand, counting down.
GACTTTCAGAAGTGAAAGACTGCCACTGCTTCACAAGGTGAGGGACGGGTCGAAGCTGAAGGTCAAGGAAACCTCATGCAAGATCGCATGTATGATTATACTCAATAAAGTTGCCTGCTTCACTTTTTTATCATCCAAGCAGCTTTCTGATGACCACAAAGTAGAACGTGAAAGACACTCAAATAAAATGGTTTGGTTCCAGTCTGGGATAAAAAAAAATGGGTAAAGAAAGAGAAGAATGCTTTTGGGGATCTATCTTACCTAATTATATTGTTAAACCAGAACTGGGAGCAGCATGAACTCCCAGATCTCCTCCACTCACTAAAAGGCTCTGCTGTTGTGGGCTGAGTATGTCAACTAAAGTGACTTTCTCACATCAGACTCTAGCTTGTCTGTCCACAGCTCCACATGTCATGTGTACATATCAGACCGAGCAGGGTGACCACTTGAGTAGGCCAGAAAAACCATCGGCTACCGCACGCCATTTGTCTCTCATACACAGCACTTTTACAGAATCAAAATTGTGGCTTCCATGTTACAGACGAAGCAAACGGATTTACCTAAGGTCACAGGATTGGAATCAAGGCTCCTACTCTCAGTGCCAAGGTCCCTTTCACAACCTGGCTCTCTAAGGAGCTCCACTGAGCAGCTGACAGGACTTCTCCTGAAGGTCATGTTACACAAAGAAAAATGGCTACAAACCCCAGGCTTTTCAAGGAGCTTAGGGACAGAGGGACGTAACAAAACAAAACCCTTGTGATTCAGGAGGACTGCGAAAACAGTAAGCAGCCGAGTCTGAGCCGAAACAAGCAGTTCTGAACAAGCCGACCCAAAGCACTGGCAATCAGAATCCTGGTAAGAAACGGAAAGACCAAACGATAAACAGATGAGGCTAAAAGAGGCACTGGAAAATCGGAGGGAGGAAATTCGGGGTTCTTGTTGCCAAGCCACCTCCAGAACAGACAACAAAATCCCATAGACCAGACACTCAGTCCCTAACTGGAGGTGGCCACCTCTATCACAAGCAGGCAGAGGGAAATCTGTAGTCTTAGCTCATCAAGTATCCACTGCCTCTCTTTTACGTAGTGCAATCTGGTTGTCACCAGTGACACTGGCTTCTCCACTCAGACAAATGGACAGGTGAGGCCAGCAGCAATACTAGTATCAATGATGGTCACATGAGCCAAGCAGACCAGCGACAGATGTCTGTCACTCAACCCGAAGGTAAAAAAAAAAGCAAGCTCAGAATCCAAGGAAGACTCATGAGGCACACCCCTGGACGTCACTGAAACCTCCTAGCAAGGCTGAGCCTGGTGCTGCTGGGAGCCAGCCATCGAGCCCCAGAGCACCGCCAAGGACTCCGAGGAGCCGCAGAAGAGACATCAACAGGCTCCCGACCACGGGGCCAGCGTGCCGCAGGCCCGACCTCCCCTGGATGCTGACTTGCACACAAGCCACAAATCCCTGTCTCTGCTCAAGCAGTCCAAGCTAAGCGCCTGCAAGGCCGTGCCGGGAGGCCCAGCTGGCACAAGCAGCCCCACCCTTTCCCATTTCTCCTGTCAGCCTACAAGGCTGCACACCACCTCCTCAAGGAAGAGAGGCAGCTAAGACCCCCGTGTTTGGAAGCCCGTGGCCACCTGCACAGGTACTGCGCCCCCGCCCCTCTCCAGAGGCAAAGCCTCAAGGCTTAACGAATCGGTGCCTTTCACCTGAAACCAGGCACTTGCTTACCTGGTACACGTGGAACGCACTGGCTGCTTTGCCGCGGAGAAAAACTGACGGGATCCACACATTGATCAGAGCCCGGTTTGATCTGACCAAAAGAACAAGGTCAAAATTAGTCATTTTTACTTCAAACAGACAAAACGCAGCAGAGGGAACAGTTTTCTCCTCTAACAAGCAGTCTGCACGAACAATGGAAACAATAGATGTCACACTTAATAGTAAGCAAAAGGGAAACTGAGGTTTTATTCTCAGCCACCCAAGATGATTTTTATGGGACTTCGTGTAAAATACATAGAAAGATATTTAATATATACATGCAGTTTATGCTCTGGAATGAGAACCAGCTGTCCTTCCATTTTTGACAGCTGCATGACATTGGCCTATGAATTATCTGAAACTCAGCCTCCACCTCTGGTAAAGGGACTGCCATGGGCAGCTATGAGAGGTCATGGTCAGTAACTAATGCCCACAGTTTTGGAACCTCTTCCCTGTGCTCTGACCCCCATTTTCAGAGGAGTCCCCATGACATAGCGCTGGAGAGCAACGCCTGGGACTATGGGAGTGACCGCTGCTCGGGGCTGGGGAGAGAAGGACATCAGGTAGCAAAAAGTTAGAAAACCCGGAGGACAGCTGCAAATGTCCCTCTTGGGACTTTCTCACAAACGATATGTGTATGTGGGTCTAATGAGGTAAGACTTAAAATGTAAGAGCTGAGGCTGTAGCTTAGTGCACAGCACTACCAGTGTGCACAGCTCCTGGGTTTGATCCTCAGCACCACAAGAAAATCCAACAGAAAACAATTGACTGAGTATGTAGCATACACGGCTCAATGTTTTTACTAGTAATAACTCATCAGATCCTCACGTGGGCTACTGAAGGCACATCCCAGGGTCATGCGGCTCAGTGACAGTTTTGCCTCATGGGATGATTTGAAACACAGCAGATGAGTCACCAAGTAGACACCCTCTACACACACTTCCATCCTCCTAGGATTCAGCCATGCAGAGCTAGAAATGGGACTATTGCTAAAACTTCAAGAAGCATCATGACAGCGCGGCATGTCCAGAGAGACCTGCCTTGGCCTCCACCCGGGGGAAAGCGGCTCTTCACGGGCTTCCTTTCTTTCTTAAAGCAGCCCAACGGTCACCAGCCTCCCAGGCTTAGGACACCATATGAGACACCATGATGGAAGATTTTGTGACTTGCTATTCTTACAACCTCTATAGTAAAAAGCATTTATTTTCACAAAGAAAATAACCCTCAGGTAGGGTTTCTCCTGAAGCAGTTTCCTATATGCTCTGAACTGAGGTGGAGGTGGCCTTTATGCAGCAAAATAAAGCCTACTGATCATACATCGAGGGCTCAGAGTATAAGGTGTAATTCTGAGCCACAAAACGAGTTTGGATACCTGATGACAGCCTAACTGTAAAAGTCCCCCAAAACAGTTCTAGTACCTACAACAGCCCCCTTTCACTTGTGTCCTTTGGGAGGAAGGTGAGGCAAAGTAACTCTCTGGTTTTCAGTCCTTTCCTAGATGGGTGAAGGCCAGGTGGGCCCCCAGGGTCACAGTGAGGTGACCTCAGGCTGGGTCCAGTGGTACTCACCACACACTGACTGACCGCTTACATGACAACCCACCTATGGGTTAGTTCTTTTATTCATTCCTTTTGTTCACACACTCATTCATTCAACAGGCATCTATTCAGGACACGGTCTGCACCAGTCATTATTCGAGGGACCAGAGACAGTGCAGTAAGAAAAGGCAGACACAGCCCCTTCCTTTATGAACAGGCATTTTGGTTTGGTTTGGTAATGTTGTTGTTTGGAGACAAGGTCTCACTATGTAACCCAGGCTGGCCTTGCAGTCATGGTAATTCTCCTGCCTCAGCCTCCCTAGTGCTGGAATTATAGGCACGCACCACCATGCCCAGCTGAGCAGGCAGTTAAAGAAGCAGTGAGGCCAATCTCCATACAAATTATTGTGGTTTGGATCTGGAATGTCCCCCAAAAGTCTCATTTATTTAAATGTTATAGATTGTCTATGGAACCATGTGCTATTGGGTGATTGGGGCCTAGTCTGGAGGGGTGGACTACAGGCATGTAAATTGGATTAATGGCATGTAAGTTGGATTAACAGCATGTAAATTAGGATTATAGACATGTAGTGGGAGTTTACCACACTTCCCACACTGGGATCCAGAGAGGCTGATCACTGGGCAGAGACCTGGAAGGATCTATAAGCTGCATCCTGACTTCCTTGGAGGACTAGAACTAGGACTAGTCTCAACTAGTCTCAACTGGCCCTCCTGCATGTGATGTCGTGAGGCGCTGCCTCTACCTCTGCCTTTGCCATGTACTTCTATTGCTGCTGGCCACCCTTGAATGGAATGTGACCTTCTGAAACTGTGAGCTAGAACAAACCTTTCCTCCCCTAAATTTGTAGATGTCAGGTATTGAGTCACAGCAATGAACAAGTAACTGAGACACAAATTATTCCACTGTGGTCAAAAAAGATACTTAAGTGTGATTTCCACTCCGAAAAACATACTGAGGCATGTTTTGCAGCCTAACATACGGTTTATCCTGGAAAATATTCTATGTGCATTTGGGAAGAGTGGTGCTACAGTTTAGGTCTGCAATGTCCCTCAACGGCCCATGTGTAGAAGGTTTGTGCACCAGAGTGACATGATCAGGAGATGTGGGCACTTTAAGACGCGGGGCCTAGTGGGAAGTCTTAGGTCACTGAAGGAGATTGTGGGACCAGAGTCTCTTCTGAGTTCTCTTCGCTTCCTGGACACCATGAGGGGGGCAGGTTGTTCCATCACATGCTCCCCTGCATGATATTCTGCTGCCTGACCATGGGCTGAAGAGCAATGGGTCCACCTGACCATGGACTGGCACTCCACAACTGTCAGTTAAACTCAAGCTTTTTTCTCTGGAAGCTGGCCATCTTGGTCATTGTGTCACCCTGATGCAGAACTGCTTAACTACGTGTGTTCTGCTGCTTGGTGGAAGGCTCTCTATACATCTGCTGTTTCTCTCTGCAGAGAGGGTGAGATGGGGACGATGACCAGAGTGAGGCAACAGGGAAGAGTGAGGACTGAGGCAACCTGAGAAAGGCCAGCCGCCCCTCCACTCCAGCTGATTGTAGCCTTGCAGAGAAGGGACTCTAACTTACCAAGAAAAAATTTTGAATTTAAACTCTTATGGGATACCTTCCAATTTTTAAATGTCAGCCAAAACCCAAAGGTTTTTTTAATAGCCAAGAGGGAGAAAAGACATGCTGAAAAGCTCAGGCCACAGGAGAGCATCCCACGTCTATGATAACAGAATCAATCTTGTATGAGTTTTTTTCCCCTGGGGACTTCTGGGACAGAGGCCAAAAACAGTCTTACTTCTAAAGAGCTCCTCCCAAGCATATGCCGCGGACTTACATTTCAAAATCCGACAGACTCTGGTCCTCAGACGTTTGACTCAAATCTCCAGGCACCTACCATGAGGAGAGGGGAAGGACGAGAGAAAATGAACAATGGTTACCATGGTTTGTGTAATCACAGAAGATTTCTGCCTCTCAATGAGCCCTGAACATTTCCCATTAAGAAGGAGGTGGAAAAGCAGTTACCGGAAAACAATAGGAGATTTTGTGGAGGGACAGCTGGAGGTGATGCTGCAGTAATAGAAATAGGCCGCCATGAGTGATCGCAATTATCTTTACAGAAAAAGGACGGGTAATCCTATTGAGACACTCATGGGCAAGTAAAGCATGTAATTTTGGAGCTTCAAAGGCCTAATCAGGATCTGAGATGCAAGATATTGGATATGCAAATGAAAAAAATATCCACTGTCCCCAGGATGAGCATCACAGCCACACCCACTGTGTGAACCAAAGGCCAATGTCCTCCCCAAAATGGCGCCACCCTTTCCCCACCTCCATAGTGTATCAGCGATTTGAGGCCAGCATAGCTCCACCTGACTCAGACGGGGCACATAAGAACACGACTGGATGAGAGACACTTAACTGAATGGCATGATGTTCAACTACCAGTGCCTCTTGGTTGTCCTGACCACACTATGTGAAAGTGAGCTTTAGGGACAGCAGGCACCCAGTGGCACATGTGATCCCAACTATGCCCCCTCCCCCGTAGGCTCAGCTCTCCCAGGGATGGAAATCAATTCTCGGGGCTGCTTCGAGGATCTGCAGTTATTATGTAAAGCAGACCGCAGAATGCCCAGTTCCGGTAGATGCTCGGTAAATGGTGCTATTACACTAATGCCCAGGGAATGAGCTTCCTTCTGCAATGTGATTGAAACTGATTTGGTTAGGACTTTAAGAATGTAGATCAGGAGGAAGAGGCACCAAGTAAAAGGGAGAAGAGTGTGGGGAGTGGGGGGAAAGAGGAGACACTCGCTTCACAGCTTTCACTTAGCAGGGCTTTCAGATTAGCTGCTTTCTTCATCAGTCTTCACAAACCCCTAAGAGGAGGCATTATCCCCACCTGTGCAGGTGAGAAAATGGAGGCTCGGAGGATGCATAACTTGTTAGGAGGTGGATATGAACCCAGGTCTGGCCCACCTCAAGTCTTCTTTATTAAAAATCCATCAGTAAAAAGAAAGAAAAAAAAGCAAACTTTACAAAAAAAAAAAAAGTAGATCTACAAGAAATCCTGCCTGGGTGAGGACTAGAAGACACTAGAAGGCGTTCCACAAAGAACCTGGGTTGTGGCTTTGGGGCGGGGGCGCAGGAAACACAGCAGCTAATGAGCCTGGGCTCTGGATCAAACTCCAGCGCCACCTCCTCCTCCTGACTGTGTGACCGGGAGCAAATCCCTCCTCTGTACAATGGGTATGGCAGTGTCCTCAACTATAGAAAATGGGTACAACGGTGACACCTCCAGGGCTGTTGCAAGGATCAAATGAGTTTCCGCCTGTGGAACTGTAGTGGGCAATACGGAAGACCTCAGTGACGGTGTACACTACACATGGAAATTACGAGACATGCCAGCCGTGTGTCCTGTTGCCTTTCGCATCAGATACAGGATCTTCCCTGCCAGCCCCAAGGGTACGCCTCACCCTGGGCATGACAGCTGAAGGCAGAGTGGCCCAGGATGGGCCCTTACAGACGTCTGCAGGTAAGCAACGAAACAGGGTTCCGGGCAGCGGACTTTCCTACGAAAGCAGTGTCGCATTGCAATAGACTCCTTTGAACCCAACAAGGACAAATGTGGACAGAACTTCACTTTCCTAGGACCCCGCACTTCGCTGATCCATGAACCTTCTGGACGAGGTGTCACCGTGCCACTCCTGACAAGCACTTTCCTAGTGGTGATTCAAAGAGAGATGATCTATTATACTGGGAAGCCCTAGGCCGCCTGAACCAAGACCCCTAAAGACTTTCACACCTCAGGAACCCACCATCAAAATAGATCCAGAAGAAACAGTCAAAGACCTCAACCACTGCTGTTGCCACTGCTTAGAGAACTAAAAAAGATTACATACTATCTAATCGCACATGACCTAATTCTGTGGTCTAACTACAAAGGCATAGTTCAAGAAATCATGGCATGTCCACCTCAGATAGCCAGGCTAAAAAAATTTGTTTATATGAGTCTTATCTGAACGCATAATGTGCATGCATTCTTGAGGGTGTGGGCTTGAAAGTCAAATTCTGAAAAAATATGTAATAAACAGTAATAGCAACTATCACTGATAACAGATTGGGAGTGAGGTTGGGGGAGAAGAGGCTCATTTTTCATTTCCTTTTTGTAAGATAAAAAAGAAGTATCTCGTATTTCTTCCTTTTTTTAAAAAAGTAAACATGCTCCTGAAAACCAAGGTAGCTTTGTCTGTACTGCTACGGCAAGATCCCAGAGATAGCCCAATAAACGAAGGAAAAGCAGAGTGCATGCCCAGCTGTGGACCCGCCTACGGTCCGGTGTGGAAAAGCAAGACTATCCCACTGTATTCGTTTATACCTCAAGAAGCTGGAGAGGTGAAATTCAAGACACTGATTAAAAGGTGGCTGGGGCAGGGAAGAGGGTGAGCTGGAGGAATGGCTCAGTGGTTAAAGCGCTTGCCTGGCAAGTGCTAAGTACCCGAGTTTGATTCCCCAGCACCACATAAGCCAGACATGGTGGTACACACCTGTAATCCTAGCACTTGGGAGCCTGAGATAGGAGGATTGCCTTACCATGAGTCCAAGGCCAGCCTGGGCTCCATAGTGAGATCATGACCAACCTATCCTGGGTTGTAGAGTGAGATTCTCTCTCTCAAAAAAAAAGTGGCTGTGGGTGGTGGGGCAAGAGGTGGGACCTGGGCCGCTGGCACACAGTGCTGGGAATGAAGCTCTCTGAGAACACTTTTTCTGACGTTTGAATTTTGAAATAAATTAATGTACTGCCAATTAAATATTTAAATAAAAATGTATTAGCTGCCCTAAAAGAGTATTTTTGATAAATGTTTAATGATGGACATAAAAGCTCTGCTCTGAGTCTAATAAAAAGCAGCTAGAGACTGCAAATGCCCCACTGTGATCCCAAGCAGGAACTTACAATGTTTGCGAGTTGATATGTTTAGAATGAAACACAACCGAAAGTAACAGGGGGCTGAGACAGAAGAGAGATGCCTCCAAATTCAGTACTGAGAATTCTCAGCACTTTCTATAATGAAGACATCTCAGGTGAACAACACAAGACATATTTTTACCAATTTAAGCATGTGTCATATCATTAGGTAAAATAAAACTTCTTGAAGGATCGCCACATGCGTCCACTAAGCCAGGTGGTCAAGACTTAGCCTTCAAGCGTCCTGATTCCTCAGAGATGAAAAAAGAGGAGCTGGGGGCAGTAAGACCCCAGGTCCCCTTTACACATCCACGTGGAGAGCAGCAGAAACATCCTCTCAGGACACCTGCTCAGGCTGTGATGAAGTCATTGCCTCTGTTACACGCAGCCTTCCTTCCTACAGGAAGCCAACAGAGCTTGTGCCCAGGTAGCCTCATCCACAAGTGTTCACAACCCACAAGGCAGAGGCTGTAAGTGAGGAGACAGATGAGGTGGCCCTCGAAGGCCAGGCATCACTTTACAACTACAAGGAACAAAAGCGTCTCGTCAAAACAAAGTGGTGAGTGGCTCCAGGTATTTTCCTGACCGATAAGTTTCCCGGCAGGGATGGCTGCTTTTCCAGGCAGTGGAAGAGTGCTCAGAATTATTAAGTCCTGCTGGATTAGAGGCTTTTCTTCAAATTCTGTGACGTTATGGGGACCAGCAAACCAGGAGGTACCCAGGTGCCTGCCTGAGTGCCGGGGAGGCTGCTGGCGACGAGTCTGGCCTCACACACCTATGAGGCGCAGGTAACCACTGAGGCCAGGCTCTGCAGCAGCCGCAGAGTGACACAGATGGTCTGTCTTGCCCAGCACCTTTGGATGTGATCTTTTCCTGCTGCCTGCACCTTCCCCGAGCACCAGAACCAGATTCCTTGCTGCTGCTCTCTACAATCCACAGGACAAGGCTCAATCTGAGTCCACTCCACACAGTGGGCTGGGCCCTCGCCCCTGGCTCAGATGGCAGCTGCCACATCTAGATGCTTGCAGCATCGACCCCTTCACACGACACCAAGCAGCTTCTCTTGCGCTGGGCACACTCTACATACCATACTGATTCAGTGAATGCATCACAAGCTGAAATGTCAATCAGTTTTAAAACTGCTATATAGCAAATTCAGAATCTTCAGGCATGGTAAGGACACATTAGTTTGGAGATAAAAGGAACCAAAGAAGAATTTCATCTTCCCTCTTCTACACACGCGACTCTCCGATTCCTGCTCAAAAGAAGAGACAAAGAGGAGACATGACAGGGGAAGCTGGCCTTGGTACCAAACACGCAGTGGCACCCAGAATTTGTGCTTGTCAGAGTCACTTTCTCACGCATCCCTGTTTTCAGATAACCGTCCTTCAACAATTAGCTCTCACTTTACACTGCCAAAAGTGACAACAATTTGCCACATGCCACCAACAGTCCTGCTTGCTCATCTCATGTTGTAACAAGGAGCAAAGCGTGAAATGGTACAGCTCTGTCTCCCAGCTGGGGTGGCCATGCCAGAGGACAGGCAGGCTCAGGCTGCTACCTGGTCACGAAGTCACTCTCTGAAAATCGTCACCTCCAGGAGGCAGCTGGCATAGGTCTGGTCCAATTTCAGGATTCTGAGCTTGTATGCTAAGTTACTTGTTTTACAAATATGTAATTAGAGGCATCAGATCCACGTGGTATTAAAAACAATCCTGGTCAAGGACTCTCTGGCAAGAGCAAACAGTTGTCGGAATGTCTTAAAGAGGCTGGGTGTTTCTTTATGCGCACAACTGGTGACTGAGCTTTATGCACGCTATGTTAGCGTTGTGTCACTGACCTAGACTCACAGTCCTTTTTATTTTTCATTATGAGACAGGGTCTCACCGGGTCACTAAGTCACCTGAGCTGGGCTCAAACTTGTGATCTTCCTGCCTCAGCTTCCTAAGCAGTAAGATGACAGACATCTGCCACGGTATCCAGCTAAGAGGTTTCCATTTTATCCTCTGGGTAACCTACTTCTGAGACCTCTTTTTTTTTTTTTTTTTTTAATGTGTTGGTTTTTCCCCAAAGATCTTGAGGGTCTCAGAGACAATAGCCTCAGACCTTAGCTACTACCAGGCACACGTAACAGCTCAATGAATGTTCCCAAGAGAAGCACAGACAGGCAGGCGCCCAAAAGGACGGGTGGCTGAATGGATGGCTGGGGGAGGGGAGGGGAGGGAAGGGAAGGGAGAGGCCGAGCATGGAAAAAGCATCTAATTTATTCTACTAAAGGAATAGCACAGACGGCACCCGCTGATAGGGAACAGTGTCTATGACACAATGTCAAAAGCCAAACATAAGACACAAAATAGCAAGTCAGGTAGGCCTCGAGGTCATAAGAAGTCAGAAGACACTCAGGCCACAGAGGCTGGGCGGGTCGCACGTGCCTATCATGTGTCTATGCTGGGAAGACACATCAGAAACTGGCCGTCATGAAAGCCGTGGAGGGAGGCACACTGAGAGGCAAGGGTCCAACAGAGAGGATTTTCTTCCATTAAACCTGGTACTTTATAATTTTTTTTCACCATGTACAAGTTGCTAACCTTTCAAGAAATCATGTTAACAACTGTATAGTGTTAGGAGAAAAAACTATTGTGTCCATAATGGACAAAACCCAAAAGAGGAGTGGCATGTTAAACCCTAAGAAGGGACCTGAAGGGACATTGTGGGAGAAGGCAATGCTCTAAGCGCATCCTGGAGTGTTTCCAAAGACATCCACACCGATGTCTGCAGTTTATTTTGAAATGAATCCAAAAGAGAAGAAATGAATGGATAGTGAGATCAGATGGGCTGATAACAGGACCAATGGATGGGTGAACGTAAGCCAAACAGAATGAAAGGTGAGTGGCATGACAGAATTTAAGTGCTGAGCACATACTTGAAATTATTTGATATATCTTTAAATTTTCAAATCAAACATTGGAAAATAAGGTTTGTTCAACCACGCCATGAAACAACGGACCTGTGTTTGTATTCTCTGTACAGAAAATGATACGATGGAGCTGTCATACCTAGAGGCTTTCACAGTATGCAGCTCAGGAAAGTAAAATCATCATAGAAACATGTCAGATGGTGAACTAATAGGACTCGGATGCTTCTCCAGACTCTGTGGTATCTGTGGTGTGTGCCAGCTTCTGGAGGATGATAATTTTTGATTTCCTTCCTTGTTCTAAGTAGAAGATTTTTAAAAATAAATAAGTAAATAATTAGGTCTGACTTAGCGGGGTGGCCTCAAATAAGCCATAGCACTTCTCTTGGCTTTGCTTTTTCCCCACTAAATAGGGTGACAGAAGCTGCCCTGGTGGGTTGTGGTGGGGCTTTAGCAGGCACAGCGACACCCAGTGTCTAGCCTGAAGCAGCAGCAGCTCATCTTACTGGTGGGCAGAGTCCAAGGGGTGACAGTGCCCTGTGTCGCCAAGGCTCTGCAGAAACCTAAAAGACATGGAAGTTTGGGGTTCAGCAGCCTCATCCCCAAGAGCCACACTATTGCTTCCCACAAATGCACACACTTCCTTTACTCACACATTTATTCCAAAGAGGGGCAAGGACTCCAAGGAAAGGGATGAATATGTGAAAATGGAGGGGAGGGGAACAGGCGGGCACTGATTCCATAAACCCCTTGTCTTTAATGTGCTATAGAATTTGGAATTCGTGTGTGTGTGTGTGTGTGTGTGTGTGTGTGTGTGTGTGTGTAAAATTGAGTGAAAAAAAATGTACTAAGTTCTGCTCAAGAGTCACATGCTCCACAGTAAACAAAAGAGAAAAAGCCCCAGGACCCACAGAGCAAGGGGTCCACCAGGACAGAAGCCCTCACATGCTAGCCAGCCGCCAGGAGAGGCAGCCTCCACACCCAGCCAACAGGATGATCACGTAGCTGTGCTCCTGAAAAGGCAGGGCCACACCCGGGACCAGGAGGGGTGGCAGGGAACATGGCTGGGGGTCTGCTAGAGTAGGAGGGAGGATGGGTCTCTGTTCTTTGCTGTCACAGTGGGAAGGCCCTGGAGGGACTTTAGCAAGGGGAAGCTGGCTCCGACTCACACATTGAGCAGTCACTGTGGACACAGAGCGGAGAAAAGGTGGGAGGCATGAAGGAGAGAAACTGGCAGATGGCGCTGCACTGTACTACACTACACACACGTGCACGCACGCGCGCGCGCGCACACACACACACACACCCATCTCAACCACAGACACGAATCATCTTGCCAACCCCTCGTCTCCCGCTCACCACCTTTTCATCCACAGATGTTCAAGGCTCACCTGTAAGAAAAGTACTTGGGTAAGGAATGGGGACTTTTTAAAAATAACTAGGCAGATACCAACACCTTCAATGGCATCTGTCTTTACAAGCTGTGATCAAAAACATGGTGACTGCTCTGCCTAGTGTCATCTAATAGAAATGCAAGTTTGTTTTTTTAAAAAAAGCATGATGGTGTGTCTTATTCACTGCAAATTCTATCTTTCCTCCAAAGTCATAATAATCATAAAAGCTAAATGTTTTTAATTGATTCAGGACATCAAGGTAGCCATGACAGTATAATTAAATACACGAAAGAAGACTTCCAGAACTGCTTCAGAGAGTGGCCAAACAACAGGATAAGTACACTGGACAGGGAAGAGGGGGATTAATAACAAGGTATCTTTTATAGAAATAATTTTTAAAAATATTTAAACACCTATTGAATTTTCCTGCTATACCACAATTCCATGAAAACAGGTAGCTTTTTATCCTTCATCTAGAAGGACAAGCAGCAAACTCATCAAGATGGTTATCTTCAGGGAAGAAAATGGAACTGAAATTGGCCCAAAGAAATTTTTAATTCAGTTATCTGGAGGTTTACATTGAGAACACACTTGTGTATCACTGGTATTCCAAGACATTTCTTTCTTTATGAAAGAGGAGCTGGACTGGTTAGAGTGGCGGTCTTTAGTAAGGTATGTCCACCACCTGAGCCTCAGAACTTAGAACCATGACCTCACGGGGACAAAGAGTCAATGCACAGTATCCACAAGGCAAGAAACTCAGACGCTCGACTGCATCCACAGACCAAAAAGATGAAGCTTTCGTAAGCTGTGGCCCTCTAACCAGCTTCATTCCCTCTGCTACCATAACCCACTGGCTAAAGAGTACTTCCTAGGTACAGCCCCTAGGAGCCTTGCCAGCCCAATCTCCCAACCCCCCGGGAGGCAGGCGCCACCCATGGAAGCCCTCCAGGCTGCTCATCAGGCCTCTGCTGTCTCCTCCCACGGGCTCTTCCCCCTCAGAGGAAGCAATGGGACTCGATTTGGCAATGAAGTAAGACAGAATGATGTTTCTGGGTAGAAGCTCTGAGAGATTGTGTGTGCTGGCCAAGCTCTCCTGTCCCTCTGTTACAACATGGGTCTGAGTGCAAGGACAATGCCAGCCCATGTAGAATGTGTAACACAAGGAAGGCAGAAACTTGCATTTTCTGTTCTTGCCATTGGGGGATGTTTGTCACTACTGTGTAATAGAGTCTATCTGAATAATTAATACACTCATTATATAGATCTGACACCTGAGGCTGAGAGAAGTAAAGTGTCTTGCCTGAAATCACAGTTGCTGAAGCAGAAATGCTGGCACAGGCCTAGCAGACGGAAGACATCTCTACTATTTATAAGTTTCTTCTTCAAGTCAGCTGGCGTGGGGCTTTGAGTGGCAGCCTGGCCCCCATGCCATTGAGGGACATCTGCAGGGGCCAGCAAGTCCCCGCCCGCCAGTCCTTGCTCTTCCACATACGTTCCCTGATTAAGCTCTGGCTTGTTTCTCACAGTCACCGGCGAAGGCACAAGTTCTCTCTGTGACTGATGGGTAATTTCAGACCCAAATTGGAAACCATTTAAATTAAAACATCAGGAAAATAAGGAGCAGGCGACATTATACTTGACAAAATCGCTCCTTATGCTTGACAGCAAGTGAAAAATAAAAACTGCAATGTGACCATCTTAAGACAAGTAAACTTGCAATCTCTTGTTGTCTTGTGGAGCTGAAATAAAGCATCAACTTCCAGCCAAATTCACCAAGCATTTCCTGGCCATCCATAGTGGACACGCTGCAGTGGGAAGTGGGAACTAACATTCACTCATCCAATAAGATAACAGCCTAGAGCAGGTACTGAGAACACAGCCAGGTACAGAATGGACTAACCAGGAAATAGCAAATAAGCAGTATTTTGCCAAATGATGGTAAGTGCTATGAAGAAAAATAAAGCAGGAGGAAGACAGCTATGCTAAAAACAGATGAGCAAAAGGTGTGTGTACATGTGTGAGCAAGCGTGTGTGTGGTGCACAAGCAGAAAAAAATTACTAGGAAGGATGCATCCCACGCTCTGCATAGCGGGATCTCCAGGTGAGGGACAGTTGTGTTTCATATTGCATATAAGTTTTGTATTATTAAAATGTCAAACTGGAAAAAAATTGGATATTGAAAGTATATTTTATATTATTTAGAAAAAATCAAAATTGTCATCAAAAATTACATCAGTGCATCTTCTAAAAGACAAAAGATAGAAAATCAAAGTGCTGCAAATAGAAGGGAGAGAAAGAGTGAGTACCGAGGGGAAGACCCAGTTAAGGAGCAGCAGAGAGGGCAGGAGGTGAGGATGGAGGTGAGGGGCAGCTTCTCTTCTCACTTGGTTTCTAAAAAACAAGACTAATGTAACATTTCCCCAATATTGGATTGCTTTTCTATGTAAATGAAGTGAAACCCAAATGGGTTTCTTTTGCATTTCAACTTAAAGTTCATCAAATATAGAGAAAAAAACATTGTAGCACACAAATATTTCTCTTGTGTTATGACCATAAAATAACTTTCTATACCTAAGAATTTTTCAGGTCTTTCGATAAGGTTTTATAATTTTCTCAAGATGAAAAAAAAAAGAAAACTAAAAAATACCTACATCATAACAAGGTACAGGGTCAGTAATGACTGTGTGCTTCATTCCACTAGGGCTCAGGGGTGATACCTGCTGGGGGCATGCACACTCATGAAGGCAAAAGCAATGACACTTCTGGCAGGAGGAGAAGGAGAGAGGAGGAGGAGGAAGAAGGGGACGAGGGGGTAGAAGAGGTTGAAGAGGTGGTGGCAGCCACAGCCAATTTCCCAGAAAGAAACAAAAATTTTAAGGGGGATAAAGGAGCTGCAGTATTTCGAACTTTGTCAAACTCTTGGCCAAGTTGGGTGTCAAATGCCTGGCCAGAAACCACAACTACACCTCTAACCATGGCCACACCCTGTTTTTGAGTATCTGAGGCAACACCATTAAAACTCCAACGAAGTCCCCTCCCTCAGAGGTTCTGCAGACCTCACAGGTGCTGCTCCTGAACACTGGAAGGTGGAAACACTGAGGTGACACCCATTTCTTGGGAGAAGGTCATTCCCAAAACAACAGGCCAAAGGAGCTTTTTGCAACTATATCAGGGATCCCTTTAACTAGATGCATCTGTTCCACTGGATCACATAGCCTGCTTGTTTTCCAGAAGAGACAGCAATGTATCTAGGTACAATGTGCTCTGGAAATCATAGAACAGATGCCCAGGGAATTAAGCTCCATGAAACACAGCAAAATGGCACTGATTTTACTCAGAGAAGATAGGCACTCACTTCAGGGAGGAGAAAAAGCCTCTCAAAACAAGCTCTAAGGTACCCCTGATATTGCTTCAATTGCTCACTTCCCAGCCCAGCAAGCCTAAGTTAAGAAAGAATAAGGAGGAAGTCAAGATGGGCTTTTATTTTGCAAGAAAAAGATTCCTTTCCATGAGAAGTCATCTTTAATAGATGTAGAAGTCACATGCCACTGGTTGAGAAGGCATGACTAATCAGAAAAGAACTCTATTAGCATGAAGAAAAAAAATTATTAAATTAAGGAATACATACATAAAGTATTTTTAGCTGGAGGGTTTATACAGGTATAATCATATGGTTATTATATATCCTTGGAAATAATATGTGTGCTAATTTAGTAAAAATAGAAAAAACTAAATTAGAATTTAGATGGATATGTCTTGATTGAGAAGATTTACAAAACAGACAGAATTGAAGAGGGTAGGAGGTTCCACAATTTGAAGGTGACAGAAATAAAACTGACACAGGCAAAGCCACCATCTGACCCCACAGAGGGGAGGGGCTGGCCCAGCCCTTCCAGGAACCCCATGTGGTTGGTTGCTGCAGTCACAGGACCCCCTTTCCCTGCTAAAGGCACCATACTGGAAAATCTACATGCCGAGAGCACAAACTCAAAAGGAGCAAAGCCACCCAGGGCCAGACAATGGCTACCTTTTGGGACAGTTGGGGGTGGAGCCCAGCAGCAGCTGGCATGGAAGACAAAGAATAAAATAGGAGGGAATTACCCAAAAGAACCAAGCCAGCCTTGCCTGCACCAACATTCATGTGTGTCATGAGCTCAGAATTTGGTTGATCATATCTGGGCACCTGGGTCAGATGGCTCCCAAAGGGTAATGAGGGAGCCCACTTCGGGAAGGACTTGGGTGATAAATAAAAGAGCAGGGGTCACTGAGGCCCAAGAGCACACTGGCCACTCCCATCTGTCTTGCCTCCTGAGGGGGTGGGTGATGAGAAGCAAATGGAAACCAAGCAAGTATGAGCCTGCGCTGGAAAGGACCCCCCGCTGAAATACGAATTCCTGAGTGGACTCACAAATCCGGCTCACCTTTCCTCAGAATCAGCGGCAGCAAAGATCTCAGAGTTATCTGTTCTGGCCTCTGCCTCCACACAAAGCCACAGTGCAGCCCAACCAAAGATGAGACACCTGAAAATATATTCTGGACTTTGACCCCTCAAGGGCAAAGGCTGTGTCTTCCACATCTGCTACTGCACCTCACTGGGCCTCACCTCTTTGTAAAGCAGCCACACGAAACATGAGCAACCCGGAACAGACAGCACAGGGCAGAGCAGAGACTCCCTCCGCCAGATCACAGCTGAAGTCACCTGATGCCTCTGTGCCTTGCCCGTGCTTCCTAGCTGCCATCAAGGTGGAGAAGAATTCAAGTCTTATACAAACCACGTTTACCAGCAGACGTGACACCCTCATTTTAATGGAAATGAATTTTCAACGTTCTATACCCATAAGCTTCGGGTAGCAGGCTCTACCCACCCAAACACTGGACCCCAGCCCATCAAAGCTCCCCCAAAGAACCAGTTACCCCTGGTGACCAGTACAATACAGGGCCAAGCAATTTAACACAGGCCCATCCGAAAGAACAACCCAATAATCCAATAATCCCCAAGTCCAAGAAGCATTCATATCAGTGATCACGTGATCGCTTGGAGGTTTTTGTTTTGCTTTGTTTTCCGCCCCTGAACAGAAAAACATTTGGGTCCAAGTGGGACTTTTATCCCCTGGCAGCGAGAGGTTTAAAGTGCGTACTGCAAGATCTTCGCAGGCTACTTTGTGTCAAAAACTAATATTTCTGAGTTAAGCCTCTATGTGACATATATTTTTAGTAGCCTCTCTTAAATGGCACTTTTCAAAATAATCTCCTTCCAAACGGTAGACGATTAAAACGCGGACGTCCAAGTGGCGAACTAAAAAGCCTCTTATAATTTGGACTGCGATGTTTAGCGCTGCCGCGGGACCGCAAGCAATTTGGTGCTTGATCATTAGATACGCAGCAAGCGCCACACAGCTGAAAAATATATTTCTTATTAAGCTTCTGTACTTAAATAGCGACAGCTCTCAAATGAGATCACTCCCTCTGCAGGTTTTAAAAATACAGAGAAGGCCCAGGAAGCATTTTATTTTAAAGTGAACCCTATTGCAAAACTTGGGATGCATTTTTCCACCTCGTCCGTCCTTGAATTTTTAAGGCAGTCATCCTCTTCAGCAGCTCGGTCATTTCCGCAGTGCAGGGAAGATGTCCCGTGGAAAGACCAGACCGCGCACAGGGAAGTAAACGCAGTCTCTGTCACGAAGCGGGACGGGAGGGCACCTATGTGAATGGTTGAACATTCTGGTCAGCAGAGTGTTGCCATAGAAACCACAGGTGTGTGGTCGGATTCACACAGTGCCTGCTCCAAGGTCCAAGAAGAGGACGTGAAGGCACCGTTCCCATCTCAGGGAAGACCTCAGTCCACGGGGAAGACAGAAAAGTCAGTCCAAAGTGGTAATGCAGAATGACAGAGGCTACAGCACAAAGCACCACACGCACACCCGCATGGGGCCAGCCCGCTACACGGTGACAGCAGGCAGGGCGAGGGTCTGTGACGAGGTCCAAAGACACTGACCGCGTATAGTTCACACGGCAGGGATCTCACACAAAACACAAAAGCACTGGATGCCGGGGAGGGGACACTTCTCGGGGCACTGCCAACGAAGAGCGATTACTGTGGTGCCATGGGACAAGGACAATGTTTTTTATATGGTAGATAATAGGAAGAGAGAGGAAGGGAGGGACAGAGACGGGGACAGCCAAACAGAAAGTGATTTGGGCACGGGACAGAGAGACAGCAGACAGAGGAGAACAGAGACCAACACACATAGGAAGTGAGAGACAGACATGAGTAAAGGCAGCAAAGACAGAGGAGCGAGAGAAAAACAGAAATGGAAGGGGGTGGGGGGGGTAACACAGGCATAGAACAAAAAACAAAGAGTCAAAAAACAATGAAGAAAACTGGAAGAGGTAAAAGAGAGGCCCCTGCCCACTGAGAGCCCATGTCAGGGTGCCGCAGGGCCTGGATGAAACCCAGCCCGGCTGGAGAGGGGGGAAGGCCCTTTAGATCTGAGACTAAAGGCTGCTGCTCACCCCAGTGGATGACAAGCAGGCCACTGCACCCCAGAGTCACACAGCATCCCTCTGCCTCTTCCAGGACCTGAGGGCAACCAGGCTGCAAAGAGCTCCCCGCTGGCAAACGCCCACCATGGAACTTTGTCCTGGTGTTTCCAAATGTACTCCCCGGGAAGCGATTCCACGGTCATCTTCCAAGAAAAGATGTCCCTTGGGGAAATAATTTCCAGGAAAGTCCGCTTCAGAGAACAGAAGGTATCCTGCGCGTGACCCTGCTGGGAAGACTTACAATAAAGACAACTACTGCATTCACTTTAAAATAAGATTTTTCAAGCTTAGTCCCTCAGCATCTACAGCCATCATGTGCCCCAATGATGCACACCCACGCCCCTCTGCTCTGCTTCTAGAAAACTCTGTCTACTCCACACTCCAAGTTTCCTCAGAGCCTTTTTGACATCAAGACTAAGTCATCAACATGATTAAAAACAAAAACTCTGATATACAAAGTGAGAAGGAACCAGCACAAGGGACATCCTTCACAGGCAGGGAATGGGGCCACGTGAGCTCCACCAACAGGCACCGATTCCTCAGGTGCCCAGGGTGTGGACAGACACCCAGTTTTGCCTGAAGTGACAGAGGGTGGGGGCAGTGTGGGGAACAGAACAGAGCCCTGAGTTTCCTTTAGTGCCACACCACAAATCCATGTGCCTAAGGTGAGTCACGAGGCTTTCCTGAACCTCAGTTTTCTCTGCTGAAAAGTGGGTCTACCCACGCAGCTCTATGCAGGGCTGTTCAGAGGAGGAGGGATAAGAAGGCACATCAGGTTCCAAACACCGGAGGGCAGCCCAGTCACCACGCAGGCAGGGATGGGGATGGGGACCGCAGTGAGGGGCCAACACAGGACTGAGACTGCAATCAGGGCTTCTGGTAACCACACAGACCTCACTCAAGTCATGCCAAACTCTGCCATCTTTCCCACTCAAATCGAAGTTTCTAGAAATGGAACGTGGGACACTGAAACACACCCACCAAAGGGGCAGACCGAAGGATGTTTCTAATTTCTGTCACATTCTTCACCTTTGGCTTAACTGCACTGTGACTTTTAATTGACCTGTGCCCTGCAGTCTTGCAAGGTTCTATTCCCCGTCTCCATTTATTATTCAAACGAGGCACTGTTTTCCCAGAGTGTAATCAAATTCTGCTAAAAGGTAAGAAAAAAATCTTCCAGCATTCATTCACATCTTATACCAGAGGGGAAGAAAATAATGAGAAGACAGGCCTAAAAATACCCACACTCAAAAAAAAAATGCAATCCTTAACCCAAAATTCCTTCTTCTTCAAATAAGCAATGTAGCTTAAAAGAATATAGTATTATAAAAAGATATTTGTAAGAAGAAACTGTGTACCTGCTCCTATATTTTTCTTTCTTTCTTTTTTTTTTTTTTTTTTTTTTTTTTTTTTTTTTTTTTTTTTTTTTTTTTTTTTTTTTTTTTTTGGTACTGGAGATCTAACCCTGGTCCTTCATACTGAGTACAACCCCAACCCATTTTTTATTTTTGATTCTGAGACAGGCTGTCACTAGGTCTCTAAGCTGTCCAGGCTGGGTTCAGACGTGCAATCCTCCTGCCTCGCCTCCCAGGGTGCTGGGATTATAGGCCTGTACTACCAGCCCGAGCTTCCTTTTTTTTTTTTCTTAATTAATGTTTTTGTCTACATGGTCATCTTCTATTCTTTGAAAATGAAGTTATCACAAAACAAACATTTACTGAGCACTTACAACCAGGCAGGCACACTGCCGGGCATGGTGACCAGAGGGGAAACAGGACAGACACCAAGAGTCTGAGTGTCCCATGGAACAGTGCAACACAGCAGCGTGTTTATTCCCACTTGACAGAAGAGGAAATAAATGTCATCAAATTACACTAGCAGTCCTGGCCTGGAGGCACCGGAATTCTCTGACAACGTCGGAGAAAGTCAGATGCAGTGCTCTCCAGTAGCCAGGCCAGGAAGGGAGGTAGGGCTGAGATTGCAATAGATCCTCTGACAGTTAAAGAAAGACAGTCCAGAGTTCACACAGACCTGGAGCAGCCTCCTTCCTCCTGCCCTGACCATTGTACTCTGGGAAATGACCAAGGCAGGCCTAAGGCAATTATGAGGCATAGTCAAAGGTGTCCCTGGGGTCACGGTCCAAATGACTAGCGCTTCCTGCAGCCTTTAGGCTCTTAAGGACCACTGTACTTGCTCCTGCCTCCTGACACCACACCGTGCCTGTAGCAGAGGACAAAGATGATCATCACAGCAAGCCCTGTGTCCATGGCCGTCTCAGCCCTGGAGTGCACGCGGGGGAAGTGGGAGGGAGAGCTGCATGGGGAGGAAAGTTGTGCACAACCCTGCTGGGAAGGCCTACAGTGAAGACAAAGGAATGCCTGGACACTGCCAATACCGCCATGACGCTCACCGAGCAGCCAGCCCACGCGCACTGACTGGGATGACTTGTATAGGGTGCAGAGAAAGCACAAAGGAGCATGGGACTTGCCCTCGTGGAGTGACAGCTACCTGGGAGGGATGTGTTAATGGAATCCCATTAAGATGGAAAAGAGATATTCACATACACATGCTGTACATGGAGAGTCTGATTGGTTAAGACACCGGGAAGGTTTCAGAAGCAATAATGAATAGATATGGGGGGAGGGCTCCCCCAGCCCAGAACAGCATTCTAGGAAGAGGGAATAAACAGCACAAGGCCCAATTCCCTGAGGGAGCATGAGTAACCCAGTGCCCAAACCCTGTGCATTTATCCAAGAGGATAATGCCGCCTGCATGCACTTGACATGCTGCTGGAACTCACTAAACCACGCCCTCTGCTGGCACGCTGCCGTGGGAAGGACTGTCCTGAAGTAGTGGCCCTCCCCAAAGGCCCCAGAGTCCTGAAGGGCAAAATTCTCATCTAAACACAGGGTCCCAGGAAAATATTATTCCAATATTGTCAAAAAAAAAAAAAAAAAAAGAAAGAAAGAAAGGAAACATGCTACCTCCCTCTGCAGGAGCTTGCTTAGAATAGGTATTAGTTAGCTTTCCTGTCTCTGGGACACAACCCCCACCAGGCAAAGATCAATGGAGGAATGATTTCATCAGCTCACAGTTTCAGGGGATCCAGTCCATGGCTGGCTGGCTAGCTCCAAGGCAGAGACATCATGGTGGATAGGGGCGGCAGAGCAAAGATGCTTCTTTCATGACAACCAGGAAGCAGGGCAGAAGAGTGCACAGAGGAAGGGATCGGGGACCAGGTATCATTCCCAAGGTCAGGCCTCCACGACCCACGTAGACATCCCCAAAGGTATGCTTCAACCATCTGCTAGGCATTTCTTAATTCAACCAAGGGGACATATCAGGGCTGAGGGTCCCAGGAGATAATATGCTGCTAGTTCAAGGGAGTGACATTCATCTTCAAAAAAGGGAAGATTAGAAGATCTCTGAAGTGAATTATTAAATGAGAAAAAAGCACTATACAGAACAACGAGGTAGTAGGCCACTAGTTACCCAAATGTGTAAGTGTGTGCAAGTGGCTTACCCAGGCCTCGCTCGGCTCTGGGAAAATAAAGCCAAGGCTGGTAATGCTTATTGACTGTGGACGGAAAAATTAGGGGCCATAGGGAAGATGACATTTTATTTTTCACTGAAGACTCACTGAATAACTTTTAAACCACTGGACTTCTTAGCATGGCTATAACAATGTGAAGAATGCAAAAAGATTCTTTTGAACAGTTTTTTTTAAATCTGGCTGGGATATATTTCAATGGGAGAGCATCTGCCCAGCATGCCTGAGGCCCTGGGTTTGATTCCTAGCAAAAGAAAATTAATTAATTAATAATTAAAATATAACCTCTTAGGGAAGACACTGCTAACTTTATTTCTGAACCTCAGTTTCTTCCTTTGAAAAAATGAAGATCACAAAAGTAATTACCGATAGGGTGGATGAGAATTAAATAATGTGCTAATGCTTAGAAATATTCAGTCAAATTTTGGCAAATAATAGTTAATGCCCATCACTAGTTAATACTTCTACTAGCTTGTTGGTTTTATTACTCATAGTGAGAGTGCCACAGTGAAGTTGCTCCCTGAAAACACAACTGTGGTGGTAGTAGTCACCTACCATTCTTTCAGCAAGAAGGGTACACAAAGACACCTTCAGGGTCCAGACAGCCTACGCTATGGAACAGGGCCCCTCTCACAGGCCATGGATCAGACTGGAACACTTGTAGCTGGGCAGGGATATGAGAGGACTGCCTATCCAAGAGCTGCCCCACTCACAGTGGGGTATGGGTCACACAGGGCTTCTCACCCCGACGGCCTACTGTCCTCCTCAGCTCAGGGCTGCAGATGGAGTGAGAGAAGGTGCCCAAGTCTTCAATGTGGGGTACAGGTAGGAAGTCACTGCAGAGGGACCCCTCCACACCTTGCTCAGAAGGGATCCCACCCATTCATGCTCCCCACAATCTCCTGAAGTGGATGCAACATGGAGAAAGATGGACTTTAAAGCTGAGTTTGAATCCAGCTTCACTGCACACACACTGAAAGACTGGAGTCTCTGTGGAACCCAGGAAATAGTAAGATAATTCTTCTCTCAAAGGGACTTGTATGAGCTTGGGTTCTTTCAAAGACAGAATTTACAGATTTTATCACTAAAGGATCTATTAGGAAGACTTACAAATCCAAGGATAGAGATAGTCCAAGATGGCTGCTCAGCTATAAAGCAGATCTCCTGTCCGGGACTGCAAGACAGCCGGTGAGGTGAGAGTCTGCTGTAGATCTTGGGTGAAGACCAAAACCTGAAGACTGGCGAGTGAAGAGCAGGGACAGGCAGACAAGCACAATTTGAGACTGGAGTGAATCTGTGACGAAGATCTGTAGCGTGTAGCAAGTTGGTGTCCATAGAAAACTTCAAAGGCAAGAGCTTTCCCAGAGGAAGAAGCTGTAACAATCTCTTCCTTATACCCTTGGAATTCCACTTGGCCCTCCCATATCTGAGTGGGTGTTCTCTTCTCATTGGCCAGCCCATTAATCACTCACACTCTAATCAAGACCAGTTCTTGATCCCCAATCTAGGTGTGGTTCACAAATCCTAATCCTAATGGAGGTGTGGTTCCTAATTCCCTCATTGACATAATGTCTTCAACAAAAGTCACAGGACTGAAGCACAGGACAGGTACTTCCTAAATGTGCTTCCTCCTAGAGAAACCTACATCTCCCCAAGTAAAGAAATCCACAGAGACATGAGCAAAGTTCAGGAGAGGCAAGGAATAAGGACTGCAAAACAGAAAGGGCACTGCAGGCTCCCACACGGGGCACCTTCATATACCACCCCTCAGGAATAAACAGAGGCTGGGGTGGACTGGAAGCTCCCAAACGCTTTCCCAGACTGATATTTGGGGCCTCCTGACAGAAGCTCATTCACAATCCATGAAGCCATCCTGGCCGAAAATCAGACCTGAAACTCACAAGCTTTTAAAATATGGTTGTCCAACCTGCTGGCTTGTCTGAGCAATTGTATATAAAATATCTAACATAGTTAACACGCTTGGCTTACAAAATAAACTCTTAATATCCTAAGAAAGTTTACAAATGCACGGGGCCACGTTGTAATCTATCCCGGGGGAGGTAACCAGCAGGCCGTGGGTCAGAGAAGCCTGCTGTAGAGCAAAGGACAGGGAACATGGTAAAAATCCATGCAGGTTTGCAATCAGAAAAACCCTAACTAGGAAAATCTGCTGCCAAGACCTCTTGATCACAGCAACCAAAAATGGTAAGAAAGTGGAGGGAGGAGGTTTACAGATGCAAAGAGACTTAACATCCATGTCACCCAATTACAGCGTGCAGACTTCATTCATCAGGGCCCTGACTAATGGAAATACGTTGAAAAAAAAATTTTTAGATAACTGAAGACTATTGAATGCTACCTGGATATTTGATGATATTAAGAAATTACTGTTAATCTTTTAGCTGTGGCTGTGGTATTTATAGCACCATAGAGTACAATATTTATGAATGAAAGAATCTGATGGCCTGTTGCACCTAAATAATCAAATTTGGGAAGGAACTGAGTTGAGAAAGAATGAAGAAAGAACAGTGCTGAGGTTATTATTAGAGAAGCAAAGTGAAGCTTTGCTACAGTATATAATTCTCTTCAGTTTCTATATATGTTTGAAATTTTCCACTATGATTAATAGTGGATAATCAAGCCATAGTTTGGCAGAAAATATTTACTATAAATATAACTGAAGAAGAAAAGACTGCCACAAGCCAGTAGGAAAAACAAAATCCTACAGAAAAATGGGCAAAGGCTATGAGAAACAAGTCACAAAATGGACAGTAGCACATGAGAAGATGGTCAACCTCACTTGTGATCAGAGAGATAGAGGTTGAAAGTACCTCACATGGAAGTACTGGTATGCATGTAAAAGTAAGGAAAGGAACTCTTGCATGGAGAACAGAACAGGACCATACACAGGTACTTTTATAATAGAGCAAAACTAAGAAAATTTCAAGATACTGAAACTGGGCCATTTCACACCTAGCAATTGACCCTCGGAAATCACGTTAAGAGACCTAGAAAGTGACAATAAATGGCTGCTGACATCACAAAATAGACAGCAGACCTGTCCTGAGAGAAAACACTGACCTAACATTGAAGTTATGCCATCAGCAAAACTAAATCTACATCTAGCCCTCTGGAACACAGATGCCAATTTCAGGAAACACAAGCAACACAGAAATATGCCAAACAAGACTACAGAGATGCAAATGGCAGGTCTAGAGAGTGAAAACTCAGTGAGACAAATCACCCAGTGTCTCCAACAAATAAGTTATTAAAAATAAAAAGGGCAGGGTGTGACTCAATCATCGCTGTGACTCAATAACCAACATCCACAACTTAGGGAGGAAACAATTAGCATAGCTCACGGGTTCAGAACATCACAGTCCATTCACCGGTGGGCGGCTGGAAAATGGTGGAATCACATGGTGGGGCCACAGCTAGAGCTGGAACCAGAGTTCCTGGGGCAGAGATCCTTACAGCGTGGTGGAAGAGAGAGAGACTGACTGGGAGCAAGGGCAGAACCAGCACCCGCCCCTTCCAGCCAGGCCCCACCTCCCAACCCTACACAGTATCCACAGGAACATGAGGCTTTTGGGGGACGCTCCAGATGCAAACCATGACATAGAGTGACTGTAATAGAAAGAGACTCGTTAAGAGTATAGTTGAATCCCCAGAGACGGAAAGTACAATGGCAGGTGCCAAAGGCCAAGGGAGGGAGGGAAAGGTAGATATCACAGTCTAGATCTGAAATGTCCTTCGAGTATTTGAATGTTATGGAGAGACTATGAATTCCACGAATTGCTAAGAAGTGGGACCTCGTAGGACAGAGTGGATCACTGAGATGGACTTAGCAGGATACAGCAGACTGTGCAGCTTGATCCACAGGGGTAGATCACTGGGACATGACCCGGAAGGGCAGGCACTAGCTCTGCCCTTCCTCACTGGTTGTGCTTCCTGTACACCAGGCTGTGAACCACTTTTCTCTGGCTAGGCCTTGCCATGTGCTTCCTCCACTGCCACCTGCCCAAAAATGGACTGACACCTTGTGAAACTGTGAGCTAAAACAAATCTTTCCTTCCTTAATTTGTGGATGTCAAGTATTCTCTCCCAGCAACGAGAAAGTGACTAAGACATGTGTGAATGTACTTATTGCCACTGATATCCTTAAAAATTATAAGGATGGTGCACTGTTGTTTATATTTTAATGTAATTTTCAAAATTATGGAAAAGAATGCATCAATCAATTTAATATATAAATCTAATACAGATTTTGAATTTTTAAAAATAGTATAAGAATTGATGATACAAGCGGAGACTTGATATTGACTGATATTTGATAATATAAAGAAACCAGCAGTAGCAGGTGATAATGACACATACAGTGTTCATGTGGCTTTCTTATTAGCCATGTATTCATAGATTAATTAATACCCAGTCTCACATTCAAATAACACAGGAGCAGGGCCAAAGTGATGATGGCTCAACTTGGCCACAGGTGCACGATGGCATTACACTCCTCTGCCTTTCTCTAGGTGCTTACCTTCTGACCTATAAGTTTTTGAGTGATGATGAAATTATTACATGTGCACACAAAACACAAGTGTTAGCATGCTAGCAGCACCATGGACAATAAGGGCAAAATACTGGAAATGACCTCTCTACAAACACGCGACCCAGTCAAAACTACCATGGTATCTCATTCAACAGAGAATGACAAAGCCCACGGGAGTGCATCATCAAGATCAGCAGTTCTCAACCAGAGGCAACCTGCCCTGAGGGGACACACAGCAGTGTCTGAATGTCTGAAGCCATCTGCGTGTGTGACAACTGAGCGAGTGGCACCCAGGATCCAAGGTACATGGAGCAGCCGCGCTGTTTTATTTACACTGACCCCTCCTGACCCCAAAGCAGCAAGTGTGGAGCACGTCAGCCCAGGTAGAACCTGGACAGAGGGCATGCGGTGGGCACTCTTTCAGGTTCTGTGCCCTCCTGTGCCTTAGGCATCACCTATTCTGTCAACCATCTATAATGACAGTGGTTATGGCGGCAGATGCCGGTGGACAGACAGACTGACACTGCAGGCTGTGGCACTCACCGGTCCTCGGAGGTCGATGAGCTCCTGCCGCATCTGGGACACGAGGGCCTCCTTGGCCACCAGGGCCCGGTGCAGGCGCTCGTTGAACTCAATCAGCTCCCCATGCATCTCAGCCACCTGGAACAGACAAGCACCCAAAGGTCAGGCTCCAAGGCAGACCCTCTCCTCGAGGTGTTTCCACAAGGCTCTGGCCTTCGTGTGGTTGGGGACCATGACACTGCTAACCTGTGTGCTGTGCAAACCCACCCATGTTTGTGTGTGTGTTGGTGTGTTTCATTTTAACTCTGGAGAGGCTTGTCCGTAGCTTATGGTCAGAATACAAAAGCTTCAGATCAATTTTGGACCTCAGATTCTAGTTCCTAACTAACACATGTGTTCTCGTCTGAGTTGTGCCTGTCAAGAATGTCCTTGTTAATGGCACAGTGAGAGAGTAACTTCCACCACTCTGTTCCTCGGGTCCTAGTTCTAAAAACCAAGGAAGTAGAAGCAGAGCCTTCTCCAGGGCCACGCGGACAATGGTGACAACAGCCATTGCACAGCTACCCTAGGTCTCTGAAGACACCACGCCAGGACAGCTCCTTCCCACGTGTTCCTCATGCTGTGTCCTGCAGCTCTGAGGGGCAGGTACTAGCAATCCCACCTTACAAAAAGAGAAACAGTACATCAGGAGTTTAAGGAGCTTGCTCAAGGTCATGCAGAGCTCTGAGGGCGGATGCGGAACGCTGGCTGTGTGCTGCAACCTGCCCCCGCCCCAGGTCTCCATGCAGCCACTGAGGTCTGCAGGGGCCATGGGATCCTCCTAAACTGAATTATTCAATACTCTTACTGGTCCTGACTCAGTAAAAATGGTGGCTGTGTGGTAGCTGAGAGTCAACACAGAGGCTTCTTAACTATATTTAAAGACTTCAGAAAAATAGAAGGTATCACCCTGTCATACGATCTCAGAGCCATCTTCAGGAAGACAGGAAGCACCTTAAAGAAAAGCCCTGCACAATATGAGTCAACAGACTCTCACCCAGCCTGACCCCTGCCCTGCCCTTCCCAAGAGGCCACCCCTCCCAGACCCCAGGCTCTCCCAAGCATTCCTCTCCGGGTTGTGTAATGACAACAGGCCATTTGGAACAAGCGCTTTACATGAGATACAAAAGATCCTGTCAGAACAAGGAGCAGATGCAGGAGAAACTCCGGAGAGGTCACTGCTGGGTCTCCCCACGGGAGGAGCAAAGGGGAGCCATCCTATAGGTCATGTTGTGACACAAGGGTACAAAGCTCAGAAGGGGTCAGGCTTAGTGGTGCAGACCTGTGGTCTCAGCATTCTGAGAGGCTGTGGCAGAAGGACTGCATGTGTGAGACCTTCCAGGACTACTTAGCAAGATCCTGTTGGAAATTTTATTTGAAAAGATAATAAAAAGCAAAAAGGGCTGGGGATGTAGCTCAGCTTAAAAACCCCATTCCAAAAAAAAAAGTTTTTAAAGGCTTACAAGAAAGTGCACCGAGATAATTGACATTCAAGAATTATAATTTTTCCCATCTTTTCTACTTTTCCACAAGTAAGTTTCCTAGTAATGAGCACTCTTTCATTTATTGATGAAAGAATGAAATAAAGAATTAAGACTCTTTAGAACCTGAAATAAAAGGAAACTGTCACGCAACCAACATGAAATTTATCAGCCTCCTAATTCTCTTTGAGACACTTCCATTAACTTTCCCGTGAGCTCTCCTCAAATGGCACCCTCTGTCCCAGAGGGACCCACCTCTGCCAAACCAGTATGAGACACTAAGAGAAATGGCACAAAAGACACCACGAGAAGCGTGTAATTACCAAAGGACGGGCAAGTCCCTGCGCCTTTCACCAGCTTTCCTGTTCATGCACACCCAAAACTAATTTCCCCACTTGCTTTATCCCTTTTGAATATGAAAAGCTTGCGTTGATCTTCTTTTGGCCTTTAACAAACAAATACAATGTCACTAATAATACCCATATGAACCCTCTGCACGGAAATCACATAAACCCTCCATGAGCTTTCTCGGGGCCGTGAATCCATTTACCACACAGAAAGCAGGAAACACAGCTGCCAGTATCTCCACTATATAACTGCAACATGCTCCACAAAACGTGAACTTTGTTCCGGGGATCTGTCGTTTCCCAAACAAAGCAAGGCTTTGCGTTCGTGTTTCTGTTTTGCTTTGTTTTGCAGTAGGAGCTGGAGTGCTACAATTTTCCTTCAGTGCAGAAAACATGGAAACATCCCAGCGTCAAGGGGTGTTTAGCACAAGCTGTCAAACCTTTGGTTGTCTTTTGCAGCCAGCGGAGTGACTTGACCACGTCAGACAAAGCTGTCATTACCTTGGAAAGTGGGGAGGGAGACCCTGATGAAGCTAAGGAGGTGGGATGGGATGAAATAATTGTCATCGTTAAGCTCCAATGTTATCAGCTAACAAAATGAGGCTGAAAAACTGTGCTCTTCTGGCTGGGCACCTGCGTGGGGGAAGCCAGACACTGCACGCACAGGCGTGGCAGCGCAGTGGTGGAGTCTGTGCTTAGGACCACCCAGCATTCCCGGATGAGTGATGGTGTAAGGCCACATGGTGAAGAAGGGGGACGCTAAGTTTCCAGAGTGCAAAAGGGCCTCAGTGTGCCACCTCAAAGAGCTACGACAACTGTGGGCAGCCCAACTGTCCCAACACAAGAGCATCTTAGAGTTGCTAACCAACTGCCAGCCATGTTCTACGGGAACTGTGGGGTGGAGAAGCAGGGGAGTCATGCAGTGTACATCCTATGATACTTGGTCAGACAAATCACAATGGAGTCATTTAGAGGGAAGGCAGGAAGGCCAGAGCAGGCCTCTCCAAGAGCCGACACCCAGGCATCACTTACCTAGCGGGCCCCGGCACATGCCTGGCAGCTGCCAAAGGCCGATCTGTGCTCTACTGCCCCACCAGGTACCTTCCGAGTTCTGGCACAGGGTGTTTGAGATTCATGTGTCCACCTAACCTGGCTTGCTATACTCAGAGACAATTACTCTGAAGGCAGTGAGGGAGGGAGATGTCATTTGTCAACACTCATGATAGCTACAAATCAAAAGCAAATGTCAGGTGGGGATTCAATGACCAGGGCTGAAGCATCTCCAAGCAAAGCCCAAGGTGGGCCAGAGGATCAGGAATGGAGCTCCGAGTCTCTGAAAGGCAGAGGGCATAGGCTCTCAGCTGTGGTGGGAAGATCTTCAGCTCACCAGCTGATAAAATGCAATCGTTTTGGAATTATACTTTGGATTTCATTAGTTGGGCTAGAAAAAAATAAAGCAGAATTTTTTTTTTTTTTTTTGAGACGGAGCCTCACTCAGGTTGTTCTTACAGTATCCTAGTGACTCAACTTTCCAAGTTCTAGGATTTCAGGCATGTGTCACCACACCTACTTAATTTTTTTATGTGATGCTGGGGGATCAAACCCAGGGCCTTGGCACATACTAGGCAAGCACTCTAACCTCTGAGCTATACCCTCAGCCCCTAGAGTAGAAACATTCAAGGATTTATGTGTCAACTACTTGGTAACCACTTTTTTTAAATTCATATTTGACCTGAGAGATCACTCCTGGGCAGGTATGCTAACTCTCTTCTTATACATGTGCTCCAAATACAAGTTTAGCTCCAAATAGCTAACATTTACTTCAATGTCCAATCTAAAGGGACTAATTAAATATCCCATAATTCCTTACTCTCTCCTACTGACTGCCCCGTTGGCAGATAGCACAAACCAATCACTGTCATTTAAGAGGGCAACCAAAACAGACATAACCAATCAATCATGATCCTGATCTATAAAATAACAACTATTTGGTGCCCCTGGACTTGAAGATGGGGAAAAGCATCTTCAAGAAGATGACATTTAAGCTGGGATTTGGAAAATGATGCTTTTGGAGCTTCGGGAGACTGAGCAATTCCTTCCAGCTGGAGTATCAGGGAAGATGATCTCCAAAAATAACGTGGCTGTGAAAAGCTTTTAAATCTGTGAAAATCCCAGGAATTATCATAATTACCTGCCAAATCATGAAAGGATTATAATTTTTTTAAAAAAGCCTCCGGCATTTCCCTTCATACCAGAATGTTCTACCTCATCACATTCAAGTTAACCATGCTTCACTCTTCTTTACCTAACAAATTGGATGTTTCTCAGCTAGGGACAAGACTGCCCTCCCCAAAATTTCAACAGCAACTGTGGCTCTTCTGGGTTCACCCCGAGACCTCCAAAAATATTCACTTAAATACCAAAAGAATCCCTGCCCTGATTATGGTGGCCCTGGGAGGGGCCTGGAATCTCTTTCTGTGGAGACTACTACACCTGCCAATGTCTACACTGCCTGAACCCACTGGTGACTGTGGATTACCTGCCATACCCATCACCAGCCCGAGGAATCCCTGAATCCACGCCTTCCCTACCGACAAGGATACGGAGGGATGCCAAGCCTAAGAGTCAAAGCAGGAAGCGACGGGACAGGGATGAGAATCCACATCGTGATGGCCCCCCTATCTGTGCTCTTTGCTCAGGCATCTTAGATATGGTGGAAACCTGCCCCCTTTTGTATTTAAGGAAGACCAGGCTCCTCTGAAGAGCAAAGGGAAGTAGCCTCGTGAAGGTGGTGGCTGTCACCCCAAGTGGCTGATCTTCAGGCACTTGGAAGGGGTCCTTCTAAAAAATGCAGATTTGGGGGCTGATCCTGGGTCAGGAGATATCTAAGAAAGTACATTTTAAAGCCCCCACACCCACTAGTAAAGATGAAGGTGGAGCATTCCTCAGGTGTACCTTGGGAAGTGCAGTGGGACCGTTCTCTGGTTGTACAAAACAGTTTTCAGTTCACCAACCACAAGATGTCATCCACCCCACCAACTGTCACTTCTCAACCTTCAAACTTTCCCAAAAACAAATGAGGACACAAGCCACAGAAGTTTACAGAAAAACAGCATGAACTCCACTAGCCTGCGACAGATATCAAGAACTATCCTGGTGGCACCACCCCTGGCAGCAATGGCAGTGAGCTGGTCCGCACCCGTGCAGTATAAAGGGTGGCCCGTGAGATGCTGCTGCCATGGGTACTGTTGCTATCCATGCGAGACAGGGAAAAGCAGACACTGGAAATAGGCATTTGGAAATGCTTCACACGACTTCACACTGCTGCAAAACCCAGGAATTTCATAATTTTTCTAGAGAGAAGTATCAGTCAACATTGAATTGGAAAATTTTTTAAATAGTTTGAGGAGCGCTTATCCAAAGCACACATGGCGAGTGAGAAGCAATGCCCAGAGGATTATGGAAAATAATGACAAATAGTAACAATGATGAAGGTCAAAACGTGGCCATCTTTGATTACACTTGTAGAGACTTGAAAAGAAAAATAGAATAGAACCAAAGTTATCACTGTTCTCATGGTTTGGATCTGGAATGACCCCCCCAAAATCTCATGTATTTGGTTGTTATGGATTGTCCACGGAATCATATGCTGTTGGGAGATTGGGGCCCAGTCTGGAGGGGTGGATTACAGGCATGTAAACTGGATTACAGGCGTGTAGTGGGGAGTTACCACACCTTCCACATCTGGATCCAAGAGGGGCTGATCACTGGGATGAGATCTGGAAGGATACCTAAGCTGCTTCCTGCCTTCCTTGAAGGACTAGACTCATTTTGCCTTGACTTGACTTCCTGTTTGAGATGTCACGAGGAGCTGTCTCCACCTCTGCCATGGCCATGTACTTCCACTGTTGCCAGGGCCCCTGGATGGACTATGATTTTCTGAAACTGTGAGCTAAAATAAAAATTTCCTCCCTTAAATTTGTGGATGAAAGGTATTGAATCACAGCAACAAAAAAGTAACTAAGACAACTGTCCACTATTCTTTTAGCTGTGCATACATGTAAAAAGCCACATCACTTTGGCCTTGAATACAACAAGAAGGAAGAACAGAAACTAATACACAAAGTGCTGAGACCCGGCCCAGGGAGGAGGCTGGGGAGATCACCCAAAACTCAAAGCTGCTATCACTCTTCTTGGTCGGGCCATGGAGCTCTCCCCCGAGCTGCCTCACCCCACCCACTTACCAGAGTTGGAAGGTGAGTGTCTTAGTTACTTTTTCAAGCTTTATTTTAGCTCAGTTTCAGTAGGTCTCATCCATCACAGGTGGGCAGCTTGGAAGTTGTGGAACCAAATAGTGGGGCCACAGCTAGAGCCACTGAAGCCATGCTCTGGAGACTAAGATCCTCACAACATGGTAGAACAGAGACAAGTCTGAAAGGAAGGGCAGAACCAGCACACACCTCTCCAGGTCAAGCCCCAAGCATCTGCCCCTTCCAGCCAGGCCCCACCTCTCAATGGTACACAGTATCCACAGGCACATGAGGCTTTTGGGGGACAGTCTAGATCCAAACCATGACATTCTGCCCCTAACCCCTTAAGCAAAAGGCATTTAGTCTTTCTCCATAAGTTGCCAAAGTCTTAACAGTACAGCACTGTCAAAAGTGCAAGTCCAAAGTCTTCTCTAAGATGCAAGGCAAACTCTTAGTTGTGAGCTTCTGTCAAAACCAAAGCGTTAAGCACTTCCAACATACAATGTGACAGGGTACACATTCCCATTCCAAAAGGAACAGGAAGATGAAAGGCAATTGGACCAAAACAACTTCTAAACCCAGCAGGGCAAGGATTAAATCCTGTAGTCCCATGTCTAGCAGCTGGGGTAAGCTGCAACAAGATATGAACTCCAAAGGGCTTGAGTAGTCCCACGCCTACTGCCTGGCTGCTGGCTGCAACCTCCGTTTTCTCTGCTTTGGGTTGAATCTGCTCAAGGCCTGTAGCTTTCCTTAGGGCATGATCCATGCTCCTGGCTTCTCCAAATTTCTGGGTTCCCCACTGCACCTTAGGCTTCTCCTTTACAACTTCACCCATTGCCTCCCAGGGGCACATTGCTTGGCCACCAAGGCCTTCCTCTGAAAACTGAGTAGAAGCCTCCAAGAACCCATAACTCTTGCACTCTGCAAGCCTGTAAAGCCAGGATCATGTGGATGTTGCCAAGGCCTGCCACTGGCTTAAGCAGTAGCCTAGCCCCTTGGACAAATGCTATATAAGTCTCTGAGTTCTTAGGTGGTTGAGCATTCCAGGCAGATGGGCTCTGGTAGACATTTTTTCCTTTGGCCCTCGAGTACTCTTCTCAGAGCAAAGTCTTTTGCCTCTCCACCCTTGAGTTGATAAAGGCTGGGGTCTTGATGACTTTTGAGATGCCTTCAAGGCATCTATCTGTCTTATAGTCCTGATTATAAGAACTTGGCTTCTTTTTAATGCTAATCTCTTTAACTTCCCCATACTCTTTGGCCCCACCACTACAGGACATTTTGGTCTGCCTCTGCAAACCTTTGATATGATTTTCTCTGCCATTTTTTCTTGTTCTTCATCATAGACGTGACTAAAAGCTACAAACAGCAGTCAAGTGACAGCTTGGACTGCCTTGAAATTTCCTCCACCAGACTAAGTAGTCCACCACCCTTAACCTCAGTTTTAGGCAAAATCTCTAGACAAGAGCAAAATACCAACAAATTTTTTGTCAGAGCATAGAACACTCTGTTTTTAGAACACTTGCCAATACAGTCCTTCCCATCTGAAATGTCTTGAGCCTGGACGTTTCAATCCACACTTCTATCAGCATTCTGGTCTTCTGAGCTCCAGCCAGAATCTACCATCAAGCTTCACTCAGAGCATATACCAAGGCTTTGCCAGCCCACATCCTCAAACCTTTCCAAAGTCCTCCCACAAACCAGTGTCAAAGGCTTTCAAACCACATGATCAGATAAGCAATATCCCTACTCCTGGCACCAATTTCTTTCAGTTATTTATTTGTCACTGTGACTCAATACCCAATATGTACAACTTTAGAGAGGAAAGATTTATTTTGGCTCACAGTTTCAGGAGGTCTCAGTCCATTCACATGAGGGCAGCTGGGAAATGGTGGAACCAGCTACAGGCCACAGCTGGCAGGGCCACAGCCAGAGACAGAGCTCTGGAGACAGTGATCCTCACGACATGGCGGAACAGAGTCAAGTCTGAGAGGAACAGTGGAACCAGCACACGCTCCTCCGGGTCAAGCCCCAAGCATCCACTCCTTCCAGCCAGGCCAACCTCCCAACAGTACACAGTATCCACGGGTACATGAGGCTTTTGAGGGACAGGCACCCAGAGCCATCGCTCTGCATCAGGAAGGCGCACACCACAACCCCCCAGGCAGTGCTGCACTGAATGCCGTCCTGCTACCCTACTTGTGTAGGTGAAGAACTGAAGCACAGGAAAGGTGAGCAAAACACTCAATGACACAAAGGAAGTAAGCACAAGACCTGGCAAGACACACTCCTGAGCCTGCGTTTCTGGCCACATGCCTCCATCCTACCTCTTAGCATAGACCATCATCATGATGCTGAGCTGGCATCTCAAGACATGGGTATCACAGCAGAGCACCTAGGAGGTGGTGAGCCTGGGATGCAGGACTGAGAGCATCATGAAAGGCAAGAGGCTCTGCCACTCACAGGCAAGCATGAGCACACACACGTACCCACGGAAGGCAGCATCTGCCCCACAGGGAAGGGCTGCCAGTCTTCAGCAGGCGGAGGGAGAAATCCAGCCAGGCTCTGAATGAGCCCCTGGAAGCCAATCTCACTTGTCACAAACCAATGTACAGACATCTGTGTCAGAGAAACACTTACAGTTAAGGGAGAGGCACCCAAAACAAGAGCCCACTGTGGGACTTGGGGCACTAAGGAGACTACAGGAGTCTTGGGAGCTCTCAGCAAAGAGTGGCCTTTGCTGCACAGAAAGGCATCTGGAAACCACTTTCTGAGCAAATGCCTCAGAAAGAACACAGTCCCTGTGCCAGCCTGCACTATGCCTGGCCATTGCATCCAAAGGATCCCTCTCAGAGGGAAGAGTGGATGGGGTCTGGAGAAATGAGGGGACAAGAGTCACATCCTCAGCCTGTCTGCTCACTGTTCTATGCTCTTGAGCAAACAGTCCCACCTTCCAGGTTCAATGCCACTGTCACCTATCACATACAGGTATCAGGAGATATATGGACAGAACAAAGTCTGGGTGCCCAGGAGCTCACCACAGGCACTTCCCAAGAGTCAAGTAGGGTTCCAAGAGGTTTTTTTTTCACATGGAACAAGACTGGGAGTACAAATTCATCACCATTTTTTTAATAAATGAGGAAAACCAAGGCATAGAAGGGAAGCAAATGTCCAAATCACACAGCCTTGGGAGGAAGGGAGCGAGGGAGGGAGGGAGAGAGTGGTTGAGCCTGACTTTGGAGCGCACGGTCCTGAGTCAGCCAGCATCCAACTTCTCTCTTCTTTCCAGTCTGCCTTTTGCCACTCAGACTTCCCTGAGGAAACAGGAGCTGTGCACGCTGGGTACATGCTGCTCAAGAGGACAACATAAAGCCGTGAGCAGGGGGCCCACTGGAGGGTGGAGGGTGTCCATGCACAGACATCCCTGAGTCCCACAAAGACAGTGCTGTGCAGGTTCCATCTGCAGAGCCACTAACATACGCAAAGGCTTGTAAGCGACCCTGGAATTAATTAAACACCTCTCTGGTAACAAGCCGCCCATTGTTCAGGGCACTGAGCTTGTGAAAAATGACACTGAAAACGTCTGGCTGGTGTTAGGTAACTGTCATCACCCTGCAGAGCTGCTAAGCCCAGATCCCAGTGCTGGTCCTCCTCCTGACACTTGGCCCTTCAGAGAACACAGAGCAAGCTGTGGAGAAAGGTCACACCCAGCAGCCAGTGCCAGTGCCCCAGAGACCCCACCATCCCATACCCCCGACGCTGGCCCTGAAATAGCAAAGGCAGTGACGATATTGAAGCAGTAGGAGGCACCTTCTTACTGAGAGGAGGGACAAATGAACAGTGGCAGGAGAGCAAAGAATACCTGAGATTGACTCCCGTGATCACCTCCAAAGCAGAGGAGGAGGCACGCGTGCAGCCACGTGGGCCTTAGGCAGGCGCCCGACGCACGCACTCAGCACCCCCGGGCAGCACCACTGCCAGGGCCACGCGGCAGTTCTGGCCAACTCTGGAGCCACAGACAGGCCAGAAACCTGCCTGCCCCCTTCCTAGATTCATCATGGGCAAGTCACTCTTCCTTCCTTGGGACTCAGCGTCTCACCCACAAAATAAGGTTAGGGACAACGCAAGCTCCCAAATTCCTGTGAGGCTTGATAAGTCAGAGCATCAGAAGGGCCTCCTCATGCATGAGGTCACCCATGAGTGCTGGAGGGGGTCATCCCATGACACAGGCACCAGGAGAAGCATGCAGAGCCCCTGGTGCTGCGGAACCTGTACCCGGAATCTCACTAAGATCAGCCCCTCTCCGTCAACCCCTAATGTGAAACTGGCATCAAGAAATAACCCACCCCCTGGGCTGGTGGCATTATAGCTCAGTGATTAGGGCACTTGCCCAGGAAGCACACAGTGAGTGCCAGGTTCAACTCTCCCAGCACCACATAATAGCCGGGTATGGTGATGTACACCTATAATTCCAACACTTGTGCGGCTAAAGCAGGAGGATTGCTGTGAGTTCGAGGCCAGCCTCGTCTCCATAGCAACTTCAGGACCAGCCAGGACTATAGAACAAGATGTTGTCTCAAAAAGGCAAAAAGCCTGCAATCCCAGCACTCTGGGAGGCTGAGGCAGGATGCTTGCTGTGAGTTCAAGGCCAGCCTGAGCCATATAGCAAGTTCAGAACCCCAGCATGTACCTTCAGCCAGCCTGTGCCAAGCACCACCCAGGAGTTGGCTCACCCACAAGGCAAACTTCCAGCTACCCATGGCACTGTTCCTTCTTCAGAGACTCATTTCCAGTGTTTGGAAATCTTGACTCCTCACCTGACTAGTGGTACTGGGTACCTACCACCCACCAGGCTCTGGTTTAAGCACTGTGATTATAGCTGCAAATGGCAAAGACCAAATTCCTGCCCTTGTGGTGTCCACATTCCAGCCAGCTATTCTGCCCCAACAGTGTGGGAACAGGCGAGCAGAGGATCAGTCCCAGACAAAGGCCACAGAGGGGAGAAGCAGACCCCTTCCACTGTGGGAGGCTCTTCTCACCAATCCCCACCCCTGGCGAGGCCACCACACCTCCCAATGCAGGTCTGGTACCACTTCCTTCCTGGATTATTCAGTCCTTCATTCACAGGCCTTCCTTTCATTTAACAAACATGTACTAGGCAACTGTGTGTCAGGCATGATGATCCTGGGTGGCAGTGTGACCAGGACCCCACTCTGCTCCCGAAGAGCCTCCTCTCTCCTGGGAACCCCAAGAGTCAACACTTCCCAGTGGCCCAGCAGGAAGCTGAGTCCCTGGGAGCATGGAGGAGAGGCCTGGGGTCAGGTGCAGAGGCAGAGGGCAGGATGGGGCAGCAGTAGGAGGCAGGAGAGCAGGCTCTGCCCCAGGCCGCTCCCCTGCTGTCCCCAATCTCCTTAGCTATCAACCAGGCATCCATCCTGCGAGAGGGATTTGAAATAAGGTAATAACTGGCACAGGGCAGGGGCTCACGATGGGCAGCTGATTATTATTCTGGAGAACTGACTACCAGACCAGCGAGTTATGTAATGCTGCGCATCTCCCACCAGCTCACGAATTTAGAGGTTTCTCCAGGAAATATTTCACCCTCAAGAGTTGCTTTCCCATTTATTTTGCAGGTGCTAGAAAGCACACAGTTTCATATAAAGATGTAAATTCAGAAATTACATGGTTCTTTGTCATATTCTAATGCCTTCCAGAAATCACAGGAGGCCACGAGCATTTTTAATCATATCCCTTTGGAAGGGATACACAGAGACCTCCAGAATATTTCATCTGCAGCTCAATAAATTACGTCCAAGTTTCAAAAGAAAAGCAGTAAATGAAAACATTAAATTTTATGAGCATCAAAAATGTTTTTCTCCCTTGAGAGTCCCCTTCCTATACCAAAGAACATTTGCATCCAGCCCAAACCAAGAAGAATCCCTTGTGGGCATTCCTGCCCTGTCCCCACTGGGGAGAAGGACACAGCCACCACTTGTGCAAGTTATGATCCGTGTACACAACACCTGTACAGAGCGTGCAGGGGGTTCACTGTACTCAAGTGTAAACAAGAAATGTGGGTCAGTGACTTGGGAGGATGGACTTTGAGCTCAGTGATTCCATGGTGCCATTCACTTGCTAGGTGACCTCGGGAGACCATCTCCACCTTGCTGGGCCTCAGCTTCGGCATCTCTTAAATGGCACCCAAGGAGCCCATAACATCACAGAGCTACCATCAGGACTGAGTTACTACATACCTGGGACTCAACAGGCAACACTGTGATTCTGATTCATACAGTGTTGCTTAATACATGAGAACAGGCATCCCTGAAATCCATCACGGTGCAAAGACAAGATGAGGTGGTTTTAAAACCCAACAGCTACGTGGAATTTAAAGACAGACCGGCTAGAATCTGGGACTGCACTTGCTGCTGAGTCTCATCACTTCTGCCTGGCTGTGAATATCAAAGGCTCACTGTTTCCACAGCAAAACAAAGTTGAAACCCTCTTCGCACAATGAGGGACCATGGGGCATGGCTGAGATCATAGTGGTGAAGTAATGTCCACCCTCCACACCAGCACTAAC
Source organism: Ctenodactylus gundi (assembly GCA_004027205.1). Classification (NCBI taxonomy): domain Eukaryota; kingdom Metazoa; phylum Chordata; class Mammalia; order Rodentia; family Ctenodactylidae; genus Ctenodactylus; species Ctenodactylus gundi. The sequence goes on along the minus strand of PVKB01003580.1, from coordinate 15,443 downwards.
ATCTGTCACCTTCCTTCCTAAGCAGAGGGCACTCTGGGTCCCCAAAGCCCCATGTCATACACATCGAAGATCAGGGCAACAGTAGCACAGGGCTTTCCTGCCAGGGCTGTTCCATCACAGCCAGTCACCCAGTGTGATCTTTCATTGTTTTCTATTACTCCAGCAATTTGTGTTTCAATTTCCCAGAATCTGGGAGAGGGAACAGAGAACTCATGTTTTTCAGGAATATCTATCAAGAAAGGTGGGTTTGGGTAACATTTCCTTTCTTCCTGGCACAATGTACTGAGCTGGAAATGACCTGGCAGCTGTAAAGGCACAAGTCCATAGGTGCTGCGGCTCTAGAATGGGGATGATGGGAACCGGTGCTCACCAAATCAGCTCCTCTTGGTCTCCCATTCTCCTTTGCACACTGCAACACAAGCTGCTGACTATTCTGGCCAATGAGAGCCATGCAGAAGTGACATATGTTGCTTCTGAATCACAACACAGGTCAACTGCTGTTGTCCCTCTGCCTGCCCCACTAAGTGAGAGAGTCTTGTTTTCTAGATTGTGTGTCTACGAGACAGAGAAGCCCATCGTCACACAGAGAGTCCTGAGTCACTGGGTAGACCAGAACACTCCCAACACTGCCCTGGACAACCCATGCTGACCACAGAGAATGAGTGGGACATGCGCTTTATCTTGTTGTTATAATGAGAGTGGGCATCACTTGTTATTGCAGCAAAACCAGCCTTATCCTGACAGACACAAGCTTCAGCTTGCCAGCCCTGTATCTTCCTAGCTGTCTCATAATGGGGCTGAATGTATGAGGCTTGGAGGACAGGCCAAGGTATTTATGAAAGGCTGTCTCACAAGAGCCACAGAAAGCAGGTATCCCGATCCCCTCTGAACTGAGGAAGTAACAAAACTCAGACTTAATTAAATCATGGTTCAAAGTCAAATAACTAACAAATAGTGAAGCTAAGATTCAAACCCAAGACTGTGCGTTCCAAGGCTTGCGTTGTGTCTACTATCGGGGCGTAGCAAGTACTTTCTGGATTCCAAAGTTTGTGAAGGCTCCAAATACAATACAAATGTCTACAAGCATTTGAATAACAGTGATCACAGGTAGGATGTGCTCCATGTGCCAAACATTCTTCTAGATCCTTTATCAACAGCACTGCAGTGTCACAGGCCTGTCTCTTCAAACCATAATGCCCATTTTACAGGTAAGAAGATTCTTTCAACACAAGTCGGAAATCACGCCACCTAAATGGCTACAGAATAGAATACTAGAGGTTCTCTGGCTTTTGATTCACAAAGATGCCTCAAGGCCCAAGATACTCACAGTCAGTGAGCTAATCAGAATCTTAGAGACATTTGCTCTTGGGATGGAGGAAGATGAGAGGGAAAGTAATCCTTCCACTCCCTCCCAACAGTTCTGGAGGTTCTAACCTTTTTTCTACCTGGCCACAGGTACAGGGGCTGGTAATAACATCACAGTGACTCCAAGTCATTCTACAGAGATGAATCAAAGACCAGTTTCTCCAGAACTCAAGTTTCAAACCCAGATCTGTCCAGCTCAAAGCCATGCCCTGCTCACAGCCACCCATTCATTCTCCTGCCCAACCACCCACCCAGCCAGCCAGCACAAATTTCCTGAGCATATGCTGTGTGTCAAGCACTACCGGACACTGTGGATACAACAGTGGACAGACAGGCGAAGTCTTTGCACCCCTCAAGTACATCCTAGTGCACAGGGTGATAAATGTTTGTGGACTCTGAGGCAGTCTCTTGTGCCCAGTTACAGAGAATGAGACTTGGAACAAAGGTCAGGGTTCAAGAAGAATTCTGTTTCCTGTGCAGAATCATGATTCTGCAGTAGAGAAATTAACCAGGATTTCTATATAGATGAATATCACACTGGGGACTTCCTGGGAAAGGGGAAGGATAGATCGTGAAGATGACAACGTGATAATCATGCAGAAAAGATAATGAAGACCAAATGGAGGTAAAAAGAGCCATAGTAGCCAGAGCTTCCAGCCTAGAAATTTTATAGCTGGTCATCTTGCCTGGGACACAGAGCTTAAAGTGATCATCTGCAGCTCTTCGTTTGATACTGAAGGCCCTTTACAAGGTCGTCGCAGGCAGCAGCTCTTCTCTCTGCCAAAAATCAATTCTCCTCTTCTTCGGCTGATGGCGCCCTGCTTGTTCTTGGCAAACCACCTTTCCTCTACTCTTAGCTCCAGGCTGGCTGATACCTCCAATACCCCACGGGCATGTACCCCGGCCTGGCCAGCCAACATACTTCTGCCCCTGGCCGGAGGGACTGGTTCAGAGAGAATAGGAAGTTCCCTCCAGGCCAAGTCTGGGTTTCAAGAATCGCACTGGAGCAGTAAGGAAAGAATATGATACCACAGGAACGGCTAAGCTCATAGAAGATCTGAGCCTGACATTGCAGGAAGCCATCGCACAACGCCCATTAGAGACAAAGTCCATCAAGGACAGCGTCGGGAGATGTGGCAGGAGGAAAGCACGCGACCACGTCACAGGTTCGGCCCTCTGGAAGCAGCCTCGCCTGCAGCTGGCTAATCCTCAAATACTTGGCTCATGACTCAACACACTTATTCTATGAAACCAGCCTGACTTGGGCTTTCTTTCATTTGCATGAGAGTCCTGACTGACATAGCCACCAAGTAATTAGCTCACCTCTGCTTCGACATAGCCAATCACAACAAACACACCACCGTTCAGCTTTAGGTGGCAATGACAGCATGTTCTTCCCTCCACTGAGCTAAGTATTGTCTGTGTAGAGTCCTAGGACAGCCCATGAGGGCCAGGATAAGCTCAGCCCCCTTTTGCATATGACACCCCCTTATTTCAGGGGGCTCTCTAAGCTGGAGGACAGAACCCTAAATTCCCCACCAGGAAACTGTTATGGTCTTGGGCCACACAACGTTCAATCTCTTTCTCTCACCCTCATTTATTCAATGAATATTCCATTGAATGTGGACAATGGGCTCCGGAGAAGGATAAAATATAGCCCCATCTCCCAGACCCCTGCCATCCCAAGTCAGGAGACGATGGAGGCTGAGGACAAGGCCCCCCATCAAGACAAACAGCCATTTCTCATTCACCTGTGGCCATGGCCATGTCCATGCGGACATGGACTGAGGGTTTAGAAAAAAAGTGGTGTGAATGCTACTGTATGACCTCATGTAATTTATACAGCCTCTCTGAGCCCTAATTTTCTTACCTGTAAAATAGAAATATTAATGCTACTTATCTCCTGGAGCTGTTAGGTGAATACAGTGACACCCACGTAGGCCGTCCGCACACACCTGGCACACACAGAGAGCACTAAGAGGAGAGCAGTTTCATTGTTCCTGGAACACATCACAGGAAAGAAGGCCACCAAGGATGCCCCGGTGGGCCAGGAGGACGGCGTGGCTCCTCTGCTGGCTCAGCCCCCAAGGAGCTGCACAATTTACACCTAAATTTCTGAACAGCAAGTTCTTCCCTTTTCCTGTGACTCCAGGCCTACCATGCGGCCTCCACACTGCCTAAGAAACAAACTGTGTGCCTATCCTTCCCCTTTCCTAGAACACAGAGGCCCTGCCTTCCATGGTGCGCAAAGGTAAACAGCACGCCTAAACAAATGATCAACCTCCCACCTCCCTCATGACTCAGCCCCTGGGAACACTGACAAGATGTCTACTTATGCTGAGGGAGAAAAGAAAGCACACGCCCATCCCAGGGGGCACTGAACAGTCCAAACGCAGACACTTGCACAGGCGCAGGCTCCTCTGGAAGCAGCTGCAGCAAGAACACAGGCTGAGCTCCAAGACAGTGCACAAGACGCTGCAGCAGCCAGGCAAGGCCACACAGCATGGTCAACCAAAACCACTGAGCCCCTGGCAATGTCGCTTTCGGTCCATTGGCTCTTTTGGTGCCCCTATTCGTAGGACCTAAAGAGGACTGGTCCAGACTCGTGAGGAGGAGGGTAGATGCTGAAAGCAACAACACACCCCCTGAGGACACAATCCTCTCCTGAGCAGCAGACTGACCTCGTGCTGTCACAGTAAGATGACCTTTCATTCCCCCATTAAGCTCCTGAGCAAGCCACATGCAGATATGGAGACTCACTCGTGTGATCTGAGCTACCAGGAGGCTGAGGTAAAGGACCATAAGCTTGACCATGAGCAGCTTAAGAAAACTTTCAAAAAAAACTAAAGGGCTAAAGGACCAGCTCAGTGGTAAAGTACTCACCTACAGTGTGCTTGACGCCTTGTGTTTGATGCCCAATTCCAAACGCAAAACAAAACAAAAACTAGGCAAATGTCTTAAATGTCTGCAAGCATTCTTGTCCAAAATGAGATATTTAAAACCTCTTTAGATGGCCTTGATAGTCCTATGTTTTAATACCTGTCCACTGGTGACCACTGAGCCCAGAAGTAAGCCGAGCCCCAGAGATGCAGGTTCAAGTGCTCACAGGGCAGCTCCACTCAGACATTTAATCTGTGTCTCCAATTCCAAAATGAGTGGCCCAAAAACCAAACTCCTGGTGTTCCTCCCCAAATCCATGGCTCTTGAAGCCACCCCCATCACAGCAATTGACAACTCAGAGCTTTGCATGGCTCAGGCAAGAAACATGAGGACCACCATGGAGCCTTTTACCACAGCATCAGGCACTGCTCACAATGCCCCAGGGGTGGTCATATCGCTCAACCAAAGCCAAGTTTACACAGGAGCCCGTGAGGCCCAATCTGACTGGGATCTTAGGTCTCTGATTCCCACCAGCAAATTCCCACGGCTCCTGCCCGTCCCGGCTGGCCATCCTGGCCTCCTTGCTGTCCTTTAAAGGCTAGGGCCTTTGCTCATGCTATTTCCTCTTCATGGGACTTTCTTCTCCCAGAAAACTGTCTGTCTCAGCCCCTCCCCTACTCTGGCCTTTATTACAGATTATCTCTGCAGAATGACTTCGTATCTGCCTGGTACACCCCAGCTCTCTCTACTCCACACTCTCCCTAAAGCCTCCTTCTGTGTGTGCACGGCACTCTCCATCGCCTGACACACTACTGCCAATTTCTTCCTTCTCACTTTATCCCCACAGAGGGAAGCAGAAAGAGGGCAGTGAGACTATTAGGCCGCTGCTGTAATCCAGCGCCCAGAAGTGGGCCTAGCACACAATCAGTGCTCAACAAGTATGTGCAGCCCACAGGGAGAGAGACTAGAAATGACCTATTTGTGTTTGTTTTAATGTTAAGAAAGCAAATACCCAAATACACAGAATTCCAGGACTGTTGCCACATGGACGATTTGCTTTCCCCAAACCTCTTATCTACAAATGCAAGTTTGATAATCTGGCTCAGGCATTCTGCTTTGCTCAAGGAAAGCTGTGCCCGCTCTGCCAGGACTCCAGCTCTGGCTCAGTCAGCTCAGCTCAGTCACCCCGTCATCAGTGGGAGTGGCCAAGGAGGCCTCATCTCACTTTCTCAGAGAGGGGCACCTACCCACTTGTTTAGCTCTTTTTTCACATGCCTGTGTCCCCCACCAGCCTGGAGTTGTTGCAACCCAGGCAGGGGTAGGACTGTGTTCACTACTACACCTTTGGGACCAGCAAGCCGGGTCTGGCGTGTGGACTGCTCTCAGAAATCTTCACAGAATGGATCAAGTGGTCAAGCACTACAGACAGTCCAACAGGACCGCTGAGGAGAGTGAGTGTTCACTCTCTCATTCTTGTCTGCTCCGCAGAAAATACAAGGCCTGCTTTACACTTTGTCTATGGGTGTCTAGTAACTTCTTTGGTGATACGTTGTCTGCTTAATACTTTTTCAAAAGGAAATGAAAAGCAAGTATGCGGATAGTGAAAAGGGCACAGCCTTGAAGGCACGTGGGCCTCAAAGGGGATCTCACTGCCTCATTCCCAGCTGTGAGATCCAGGAATCTTCTAAGGAAGAGTAGAAAGGAAGATAGATTCTAAACAAGGGGAGAATGGCAAAGGCACTGAGATGCCCGTGAATGAACTATGAAACTTCAGAGCCTCGGCTGGTTCCCTGAAAAACGAGTGACAGATATCATGATACCCAGGTCATCACCTCGCACACAGCAGGTCCTTTGGGAAGTCAGGTTTCCAAGTGACTCTAAAAATCTCTAGCCAATGTGAGAATTCCAGATCCAGCCACAGAGGCAAAACTCTCAGCAACAGCAGTCAGGCCCCACAGGAGAGGCCCTTGCAGTGGTCACTACAGGGTCCTACACCCAGCTCACTCCCTGTGACAGCTTCTGCCTAATTTCACATCAGGTGTGGTACATGTACACACATACACACACATAAACAATACAGAGAAACACACACCACATACAATGCAGTTCCTGGCAAGGGCACGTGGTCTTATTTGCAAAATAAAAACAGTATCAACATATCTCCTGTGTGAGTCCATAAATTAAGGCAGGGGACCTTTGGCTCCTACTTTACTCCAGGACTCTGTGAGGTTAGCCATGTGTGGAGACAGACTTAAAGTCAGATCTGTCTGAATCCCAAACTGGGCAGCTTCCACAGCCGGATACGACTGTCACAGCACAATGCACCCGTGGGAGGCTGGGCAGTGTGGCAGATGTCCCCTCTCTCTAAGCAGTTTATTCTGGGGAAGAAGCTGGCATGTGTCTCAATACTGACAGACTAATACATACATATGTTGCTTTATGAATTTAGCCACAAACCTACAATAAAGCAGGCCTGTGAAAACAATCTGCTGCTCTTCCAGAGCCCTTAACACAGGAACTTTCACATTTTAACATTCTGATTTCAGGTATTAAGGGAGAAATCATCCAAGAAAGAGGATGGGGTGGAGGTGGAGAAGCTTCATCCTCGTCTCCTACACCTGGGTGCTGGGGACAGGCTGAGCACAGGGGAAGGAGTCACTTTGAGTCAAGGTCCCAGTATGAAAGATAGACGTCCACTTGAGTGGGCACCTACTAAGCCGGACTAGCCGCCCATTTTCTCAGCGGCAAGGACAGGTAGGAGTTTAATCTCAAACAGTGGATGAGTATCTGGGAGGAGCTGATTGTAGTCAAAAGAATTCACATGTGCAAAGCACAAAGCCCTTGAGGGGATGCTGGTCTATGGAAGCGGATGTGCCTGAGCTATACGGCAATAAGAGATTCATTACAAGGAAAAGCAACCTGAAGATCCCCCGACATCCATACACCTCACCTACTCCTAGCATCACCACGCCTGACACTAACGTGTGTACACACACACACAGAAGCACACACGCAGCTTCTACTTTCCACAGAAAGCCCCTATTGCTGTACACTAACTAACTTCTTCTTATAACAGAACCTAGACGTGCCTATAAAACCCAGAAACTGAAAACATGGATATATTTAACGATACAAAAAGTTATTACTTTCATATAATATAAACAGCCATAACACCAACTCTATCTCCAGTCCTAGCTTCACAGGTGTATAAACAAGAGTCACACAGGGCTCGGACTCCAGCAGAAACGGGTCCCACCCTTGGTTGAATGCTGTGTTAGCCATCTTGGGACTTAGCCAATGCACCTTGGAACCGGCGTTCTGCGAGTGGAGCGTGGTGGGTGATGCAGAACATGTTTGAACAGAGGAATATCACATTCTTGAGTTCTCCCTACTCCACCTAGCAGATACCACCGTGCTCTGTCCCCAGCAGGGGGCTCTCTGTGTCACCCATGGGGCAAGACCTCAGGAGTCTGCACTTACCCTTCAAGTATCCTCATGCCCAAGGAAATATGAAACTATATAGCATACAAAACTTTTTAAATACCCTGACAGGCCAGGAAAGAATGACTATGGAAGAAAGAATGACAGCAGAAGAAAGAATGGCGTTTTTAATTCCAATTTTTGAATTATCCTATTATCCTAACTTTGCGCCTGGCTCCGCAGATGATGAAGCCAGTCCTGCATCAGGCCAGCCTCTCACACCCAACTGACAAACAGCAATGCTTACACTACTGCAAGGTGCCTCTCGCATTCTTTGCCACAGGCACTTGATAGGCCAGATCCCCCTCTCGGTGCCTGGTCTACATCCACCACTCCGATCCTCAGTGATGGGTTTGAAGATGGCCCTATTGGAGCTGTAAGAAGGGAATGATTTGTTAAATCTCTGGGAAGAGAAATTGGCTCCACCATGCTCAGACGGTGCAGCCGGAGCTCTGCAGCTGCTGAGAGCAGCACTCAGCCATACACCCTCTGGAAGCAGGATAGAGAGGAGAGCCTGGGCCTCCATGACTTGTTTTCAGTGACTGGATCATACGTGATCTGAAGCTGCCTTTTCCAGGATTTCTAGAAAGGCTACTCTGATGTTAAGGTTAAGAGTCAAACTGGATCCTTAGGACTATGGCTTGATGGAGTTTGCTTACCAAGTGTCCATGTTAGCCTACTTCCCAGAGTGGAGGTCTTGGGAGGTGACGTAGCTTTGAATAGATGAGGCTGGGAAAGGGGTTATCTTAGGTTAACTGAGGGGTATATCCTTGAAAGGATTAATGTATTCTCATAAGACTGTGGTCAATTCTTTGTGTGTTTTGGCAGTGGGTGACTGGGAATTGATTGAGTCCGAGACTTTTACACTGAGCTACATTCCTATTCACTTTGTATTTCTGATTTTGAAAGTGCATCACTCAGTCACAAAGATGCCCAAGTTGAGCTTGAACTTCAGATTTCCCTGCCTCAGACTCAGAGTGTTGGGATTACAGGCCTACACGGCCAGGCTCAAGCTGGACAACTCTTACAGGAGAATTTCTATCAAAATCTGTTCTTCCGCCACTTTCTCCCTGGCTTCCTATATCCACGTATGAGGCCTTTGCCTTCCCATGCTCTGTCATCCACATCCAAGTAAGAAAGCCCAACCAGAAACAAACCAGTGCTGATTTCATGTCCTGCAACCTCCAAAACTGTGAGCCAAATAAACCTCTTCTCATAAGTTAGGAGTCTTGAGTACTTTGTTACAGTAATGAGAAGCTGACTAATATACTGGGGAAAAGTGGAACCTCCACAGATGCATTCAAAGATCTACTTCCAGGGGCTGGGAATAGAGAAATGACAGGGACTGCTAGTCAGAGCGTATAAAGGTTCAGCGATGCAGGATGAGGGACTGGTTTCTGGAGATGCAACGTATACACTGTGGCAGCTACTGCACACAGAATCTAAGTAGGTAAAGTGGATTCAGTACGTCAAGTGTGCTGCAAGTAGCCTAAACATTCCCCCCCACACACACACACACATGCACGCACACACACACACATAAAAGGTGATAAGTTTATGGATTTAAATTATCATATTATGATATATATGAAAACACCACATTGTTTACCTTAAATATATGTCATCTTTATTTATCCCTTATACCTCAATGATTTAAAAAATTTTACAGGTGGAAAGTCTACATCCAACAACTTTGGGCTCAGTCTGGTGGTGGAACACAAAAGGGCTTTGGAAGAGAACAACCAACATAGTTCTGCATCCGGCTCCACTGCCCACCAGCTGGGTGACCTTGGGCAGGTAACTGAGTTCACACACACTCAGTTCCTTACATGGAAAGGATCTACTACCACCTGCTGTCCAACATGGTTAAAAAGATAAAACTGAGAAAAACCTCAAGGGCCTGGCCAGGGTTGTCCCTTAGCCAACACTGGTCTGGTCTCTCTGCCCACAGGCCTCCTGTGGCACCAGTCTTGGAGTAACAACAGGAAAACAACACGGTTTTCTTGTACCTCCATTTTCCAACACTAAAATGGGAGGACAAACGATTCATCACGTGTTGCCCCTCAGAACACACAGAGAGGTATAAGTATGCCCAGTTTAAATGTAAACTCTGGACAAAGAGAACACACTGTATTCTAATTACTTTCCTTCATGGGGACAGAATTTTAAGGTCTTGAGAGATACAACAACACAAGAGTAGCCACCGAAACACACCCACAGGCCCAGGCCAGTCTGAACAATGGCCTAACAATCAGTTAGGTTAGTGCTGACAGTTTCATGTCACCTGTTACAAGGTTCTTTTTTCCCATCCCTGCCAAGCACTCTGAGTGAAAGTTATTTCTGGCTCCTGTACTATAGCAGGATACCGAGCAGACACTGTTTTTAACACCCTGAACTTACTCAAATTATAATGAGATTTAAACCAAAACTTTCTCCCTAAAGCTGGAAGATTCAAAATACAAAGCAATTCCAGGCTTCTGGTAGCTGCTCCACCAGGAACAAACAATGACTCTGGCTTTGTGGCCATGGCCTAACTGAATTTTATTCAAAATGCAAATGCTGTTTTTCTGTGTCCCTAAGTGCCAAGCGGCTATTCTTTTTTGGTTTGATAGTGGATTCTGGAAGGCTTCAGTGCTAGCCCACTTTGACGCACACAGTCCTGGAGAACAATCCTGGCCTTGACTCCAGCAGCAGGGGCAGGGGAAGGAGACGGCACAGCTGCCTGAGTTCAAATCCCAAACACCCACAGTTCCACTGTACCAGCTAGGGCACACAGTGATCCTGCAGGACCTTGACATCTTTATTAACAAAGCGGGGAGAGTTTATGGAGCTATTGCAAGACAGTAAATAAAATACGGGGAAGGCACTCAGCATGCCATCTATCTAGCCCACAGAGCGCAAAGACAATTAACTGCCACCATCATCAACATTACTGCCAATAAACTTCACTGAGCCTTTTTTGATAGATGAAATGAATTCTTCATTCTGTGTATCAACAGTTGCATGTAAAACTGAAGATTCTCCTCCAAATCTGAAAGCACTCCCCGGTCCCCCTTCTTCTTAGATTCCAAGGCCCTTTAAGATCTGGAACTTGTGCATGAAATCTAACCTGAGAGACTATCGTGTTAAAACAACTGGGAAGAGGGCAGGGGGCACAGTGGGGGTGGAGAGTACAATGTCAAGCAGCGGGTCGATGCAAACGCCCGCAGGGCCCAGGCCAGCCAAGGAATGGGAGCAGCAGGCTAGAAGGGGTGGCAGGAATGTGACTAGGACAAGGCAACCTGCAGGGGCCCCAGGCGGGCACAGACCACTATTGTTAGAGCTCTCCTTTTTTTCCTCCCCCCAAGAGAAAAAGAAAATGTAGATTGTATGGGAGAATAGCCTGATTGTTCAACATAGCTAATAAATTCAGTGAAGCCAGGCATGGTGTCACATACCTCTAATCCCAGCACCCTGGGAGGTTGAGACAAAAGGATCACAAGGTCAAGCCCAACCTGGGCAATTTAGTAATTCAATAACACCCTGTCTCAAAAAAATTTTAGATATATTAATAAATAAACAAAAAGAGCTGGGGATGTAGCTCAGAATAAAAGCCCTGGGTTCAACCCTCCTACAAAACAAACAAAAACAAAGCCAAAACACAACTCTGCATTAACCAAAGCAGATTCGTGGACCAGCTGTGTCAGTTTGCCAGATTCTAATTTGTGATTTACAGGAGTCTCACAGATTAATTCGTTTTTGAGGGACGACTACTTTAAAATCAGAGTAGCATCACTTCGCCCATCTGCTTTACAAATTAGGACTGAAACAGTTCTCGAGAAGTGTCTGTGCCTGTCACGTAGTAACATTCACGTGAAGCCTGGGTTATTTTTTCCACTGGCATGGATCCATCAAGACATGGAAACTAGACGTGAACAAAATCAAATCCCCAGCCTTCAGGTTCACCTCCATCCCAAGACCCATGAGGACGGATGAGCCGTGAAAGCTGTCCCAAACTAAGCGAGTCCGCAGAGGCTATGCTCTGTTTGCAAACATCCATCCAAGGGGCCTCCTGACTGCCCAGGTTTCCAGGTGGACATTTATCATCTCACTGCACTTATTATTTTCAAACAATTCAAGTAGACGGCTTGTGAAATGTGACTCCCTACTGGTTCCTTATGAACTAAAAGGAATGAGCCATCTCTAACCTCCCCCACAAGGCCACCCAAACATTAAACGGCCTCAATATCTAATCAACAGACCCATCAGCTACAGAAGGAAACACCAAATATTCCCACAAGATGGCATTCGACACAGTGGACTGGTAAGGACAAAACAGGAGATATGGAAACACTGGAAGCATCCGATCTGGCCACTGTGCATGTCGTCTTCGATCAGGTCTCAGGAAACAATTCAAATGGACTTGGCTAAACATGCTCTCCCTAAAGCAGCCATCCCCCTCACGGGAATCCCCGCCATCCTGCCACGTCCCAGAGCGCAAGCTCCCTGAGGGATCTGGAGAAGCGTGAGGTAAGGCCAGGCCACCTGAGAAGGAGGAGACCCTATCAGGCAACATGCACCACAGAAAGAGGGAGAATCTGGACCCTGAGCCCAGGAGGACAGGAACTGTAGGTCCAGCTCACTGCCCAGCAGCACCAGATCCATCACAGGTGCTTAACTCAAAGCTGCCAGAGGGCACGGAAGTCAACGTCCTTCTCATCACAGACCTAACTGCTTCATCTCCTGAGCTCTGGGCTTCTCCTCTCTCAAACTGGGAAGACTCTGCCGTCATCCTGAAGACTCGTGGCAAAACTTAACTGACTGACTATAAAATACACAGTGCCCAGCCAGCACAGCCCCGATGCTGAATGCTCGCTTCCTTCCTTCCTTCTGACTCCCTAACGTACTCTAACCACCAGGACACGGTTGACCCCAGAGACTCAAGGCAACCTGGGAGAGGAGCCAGGTTAGGGTGTGGGCTCGAAGGGGCGGGGCAGGCGGAGGGAGGAGGGAGGAGGCCAGAGAAGTGGAGGGGAAGTGACCTAAAAGGAGGCAGCACGGTGAGGACCGTCCAGGGACTGGAGTCCAATGGAGAATAAAGGCTGGAAAGAGAGACAGAGCCCGGCAGCGAGGATGGCAGACAAGGCGTCCACCCTGCAGGTGGGCGGGATCCAGAGTGCAGGGAACCCAGCCTGCAGCCTGGGGATGGGCTCCTCAAGAGGTAGGAGCATCTGCGGAAGGATCCTGGGGAGCCCAGAACCATCCCGCCACTCACTGCATCCTTCTCAAGCTTTTTGATGGCCTTAAATATGATCAGGACAGAAGAAGTAAAAGCCTCACTTTACAGGCAAAACGATAACACAGAGAGTAACACATTTTTTAAATATCACCCATAAAGCTGCCTTAACAAGACTTTCCTAACAGGCATAACTAGTCAACAAGCCTTCCCAGCGCGAGGCAAGTGTGACTTTGCTCTGACTCCATGGAGAAGTGCAGAGCTTCACAAAACAGGAAGCCAGAGGCAGCGTGCGGTGATGAGCTGAGGACCCGCATGCACGCGTGCATCTATACACACAGGTACACACATGGGGACACATACCCAGGAATGTAAGAATGCACACATACACACGCTCGCACACATACACACGCTCTCACACGCAGATTATGATCTGTCTGAAGGTTCATCTTGTCTGACTGTCAACTTTCTAAGATGAGTATAACTTTAATTTTGCTAATAACAACTGCATAATAGCAACAAAGGAAACTAATGCTTACAACGACAGTGACGGGGGTCCTACCACTGTAGCACGGTTAGCTGTATTTGATTATAGTTATTGTTTTCCTCAACTAACTCTAAGGTACTTAAAACTTTGATTGTGTCACTCTTAGAGTTAGTTGATTTCATAAATTTTCTATTGATATCCAAAAGCCTGAGGGACATCCACAAGCTAGGAATGTCTCTACATAGTAAAATGAGGAAAACGATAGCTATAATCAAATATAGCTAACTGGGCCACATGGTAGCTTCCATGCACGTCATGTGCAGATCCCCAGCAAGTCTCGTCAATCCTGTAAGCTAAGTATATGCGCCTCCTTATCACCGGTGTGTAAAACGAGATCCCACAAGGTGGTGTCTTGCCCACGGACACTCAGCCAGAGGCCTCTGGGCCAGCCACAGAACCGACACCAGTCTGAGTCCACGCTGCTGTTGTGCCACCAGATGACAACGTCTGAGTGTGATCTGAGAATGTTCATCTCCTCAGGAAAACTGCGGGAGTCAACAGGCCTATGATGTGACCAGGTCCCCCAGCACTCGACAGAATGCTGCTCAGACCTAACTCAAAATAAGCACTCCACTAGTGAGACCTCAACACCTGGCCCAGCTTAGGGCCCCTCCTGACCGGCTCCCAGCATGCATCAGTGGCCCTATGCTCTCAAGTTCCCTGTTCTCCGCCCCACATAGGCTGCACCCCACCCTTCCACAATTCATCTGCTGACATCCAAGCTCTCAGTACTCAGGATGTTGCTGTACCTGGAGACAGGGTCTTTAAGGAGGTAAGCAAGGTAAATACGTGTATCAGAGTGGGCCCTAATCCAGCAGACTGACACCCTGATAGGAGGATGAGTTTAGGACACAGATATACACCAAGGGCAGGCCACAGGAAGAAGTGCCATCTATATACAATACAGAAAGGTTTCAAGACGCCAAGCCCACTGCAGCCCGACCTCACTCTTCTAGTCTCCAAAACAAAAGAAAACACATTCCTCTTGTTTAAGTCACCCAACCTGTGGTACTCTGTCACAGAAGCCCTTAGATACTGAATCACTCCTCCAATAGAGGGAACCCCACCCCCACCCCGCAGAGGCTGATCACCACACAGAAGCCTGAAACCCCTGCAGTCACCACAGAGGAAGCTTTGGGGGTTGGCATGTCATCCATCTCACAAGAGGTTAACATGACCAACACACAAGTCAGAAGGCAGGAGCCGCAGGGACTCTTTTCTCAACTTGAGTGGGAACTGAGAAGCTGGTAGACAGGTCACAAAGGAACCCATGGAACTGGGCCATGCAGTCCCATGTGATCAGCCCGCTAGTTCTCTCACAGAGCAGCCAGGGTCCCAACGGCCCAAGCACCAGCCTTAAGCCTTTCTCACCACCTTAAGCAGCTGCCTCTCATCTCTAATCCAGCATTTCCAAAACGCCTTTGGCTGTGGCCTACAGGGGCATGGGCACTGCTCCCACCAAAGGGGATGCCTGGCCCCCAGGGCCTTCTCCCCATCCTCACTGTCCCCGCACCCAGCCAAAAGGGAAAAGAAGACAAAAAAATTACACATGAATATAATCCCACTGATAAAGAGCAAATCTAACTCTCTGCATACTCTTTTGTTCTCAGAAATTGCCAAGATGTCAACTTCACACAAGATAACGAATAAGAAGAACTTGCAAAGTGCTTCCCAAATATTTAATTAATGTATTTCATCCGCCTCACCACCTGGGAACAATGGGCCACAGGTTGGAAGATGAAGTCTAAACTTTCACATTGAATTCTTGGTTTTATACAGTGCTTGTCACAACTGTAATATTACTTAAATGTAGCTCTTTTCCCCTGTTATTATTAATTAGATTCCCCCTAACAGTCAGTATCACAATTAACCTTCAAAGAAGAGCTGTGAGAACACATTTAAATTTTGCAAAGCAAACCTTTCCAAATCTCCTTGTATTGGCTTTCCAAACCCTCC
>PVKB01003579.1:0-191815 GCA_004027205.1 Ctenodactylus gundi | reverse complement strand
GTCACTGAGACGTCTCTGAAGGAAGTGATGGATTTTTACCAGGAGAGGGGAGAGCCTTCCCTACAGGCGTGAGTCAGAGGAATGAGAGTTGAACAGAAGCATTCCTTCCCCTTGAGAACGCCTCTGAAGCACCCTATCCCTTCCGTTTCAGCCCTGCACATGTGTCGCTATCGACTGAGCCATAATCTTAAAGAGGGAACAGTCTAAAAGTCCTGGATTGAAATCCACTGTGATGACAGAATGAAGAAGCAGGGAGAACAGTCACCCAAGCCCTCATGGAAGGGCTGGACAGTGACTCCTAGAACCGTGTGCGTTACCCTGCCTTCCAGCAATTTCGTGGCTGAGAGTTCCCTGAAGACCATGCCCTGGAACACCACACAGTGCTATAAGGTGTGAGGTTGTTCCTGGAGGCATCAGTTTTGAGAAACAAATCCACATACCCACTTCAGGAAGGCTGGCTGGATAAACGGAGACCCAGTCACACATCAGAGGGAGACACAGCTGTGGAACCAAGTGGGAGGTAGTGACTGTCAGAGTAACAAGAAAAGACAGGAAAGAGAGTGTGCAGCCGCTGCCTTGGTGAACCGAGGAGGGGCAGTTACAATTTTATAGGGTGTTTTCCTCCCAAAAAGAATTACAGGAAAGGAAAAAGTGAAATTGATAAAAATAGTTACTCTCGGAGTAAAGGGAAAGAAATGGTAAGACTTTCCTGAGCCTTTTCACATGGATCTATGGACTATGAAGGTCTTTTACATATTGAAATAATTTAAATAATCTAGAGGTATGAGAATAATGAAACCACATAGATGACTTAAGTCATTATCAAACTGATAAGGCAATTGTAGAGAGAAAAAGATTAGGGCCTAGAGTGTGACTCAGTGAGAAAGCATGTGTTTATTAGCATGTATGAAGCTGTGGCTTTTATCTCTAGCAACAAATAATTCAAGTAACTTTTAAATGTAGTATCCTATTTTTATCTCTTCTTTGAAATCTATTTTAAGACATAAAATGCTAAATTTTTCTTGGTATGGTGGGCTGAACAGTGTTGCCAAAAAAGTAGGTTCAAGACTTCACCCCCGTATCTATGAGAGTGACTTCATGGGAAAGAGGGTCTCTGCAGATGTGATCAAGTGAAGACAAGATCGTAGTGCGTTGGAGGGGGCCCCAGCCCACTGGCTGGTGACTTCATGAGAAGGGGAAGCCTGGCCACAGAGCCACAGGCACACAGGGAGGACGGTGCCAAAGCCAGGTGATGCTGAAGGTCAGGGCAACCACCGGAAGCAAGGAGACAGGCTGGGAGCAGATCTTCCCCATGGCCTTGTCCTGCCCATCACTTTGCTTTGAATTCCTGGTCTCCAGAACCATAGAGGACAACTTTCTGTTGCTTTTAAAGCAACTAGTTTGTGGTACTTCCATATAGAAGTCCTAGGAGACCAACACAGTAGATTTGCTATTGGCTGTGGGATACGTAGAGTAAGTTTCTTCCACGTATATTTGTATATCTGTAAAATAGATCAATATCTTATACTATAGTAATATTGATAGGCAGGATCTTCTGTATTAGAAAAGGAATATGGGGACTAGAATAGCACAGTGGTCAGATGCTTGCCTACCAAGCACAAGGCCCTGGGTTCAATTCCCTAGGACCACATAAACTGGGTGTGGTGGTGCACACTTGTAATCTCTCTCTCTTTGAGACAGGATCTCACTCTATGGACCAGGCAAACCTCAAACATACAGCAATCCTCCCACCTCAGCCTCCCAAGTGCTGGGATTTCACACGTGTGCCATCACACCCAGATATGTGGTCCAGGGGAATCAAACTCAGGGCCTTAAGTTTGTCAGGCAGGCACTTTAACTGCTGAGCTATGTTTGAGGGCCTCTTTTGTATGACACGGGCCTAAAGAGAGCAAACCATCATTGAAGCACTCTAACCACTGGCCATGCAGTGGGCCGGGATATCAGATCTTCTGTGGAATGATTGTTGATCTTAGGTGTGATGTCTGTGTTCTTATCCTTTGATGCTCTGTGCTGGCATTCAAGTATGAAGACTTAGGATGTCTGCACTTTACTTGGGCGTGGGTTAGGAGAAATAAATAAAAGGGAAAGAGAGAATGCCAGTAGGGGAAAGGCTAGTAACTTTCTGAATCTGGCTGGAGGTTGTATGGGAATTCATTGTACTGTTCTTCCATTCTCTCTATGCTTAAGGTTTTTCTTTACAAAATGTTAGGGTGTACTGGGGTTGGAGCTCTTTGGCGGAGCGCTGGCCTAGCTTGCATGAGGGACTGGGTTCAAAGTCCAGAAAAAAAAAAAAAACATTGGAAGAAGGAGACTAAAGTGAAGCAGCACTTGGATGGATGGACAGGGAACCTTCAATGGTCAGTTGGTGCAGCGACGGGGGGAGGTGTAAGGTGCTGTGGTGGGGATGTGGAGGCCAGAGAAAAAGGAGTTTGAAATAAGAAAAAATCCAGCCTAAGTAAAGTTTAAAATCAGTGGACCTGAGCACTGCCATCGTAAGCCTTTCTCTATGCCCATTTCATTGTGTTTCTCAGAAAAGTTCCAGGATATTAACTATAAACTCACGATGTCCTGTCTGATAAGTTCTGCTTAACAGGCCACGATGTCCCTTTCCCAACTTAAAACTGTTTTTCAGGAGTACCGTTGTAACATGTTCCAGGGACAGCGAATGCTTGCTCAAAAAACAGTAGCTGAAACTGATGGTATGGCTCACCTCCTCTGGCAGTTTTTGCCTTTGTAAGCTATTCTCTAAAACTGGTAGGGGTCGAGAGGTGTCTCTAGGACACGAGCCTGCTCCTGCCTGCTGGATGATGAGGGGCTCATAATTTCTCCGCAGTGAGTGGCGCTTCTCCTATGCATTATTGTCTCACTTGGGTACAACAAATTAAAACTGCTGAGCTGGAACTCTGGGCACCAAGGTCCACTGGAATGTGAGTCCCACAATGCCAGGGCTTCCTGTCCTTTTTATTCACTGCTGAATTTCCAAAAACAGATAAAGGCTGGGCAAGCCTTTGTCACCTTATCACCTGCCTCAGTGAACTCTAAGCAGTTCAGTGATAAACCTTGTTTGTCTGGTTTCTGAGTATATTCTTAGGGTCAACTTTTGGTTAAAGATTGGGAGCTTTTGTATTTGATTTTTATATTTGCTTTTCACCTACACTGTGACGTTACAGAAGTTTAAACAGGTTTGTAACCAACAGTGTCTCCCCCTGTACTTTTTCCAAGGCTCTGACATTTTTGGAAATCTGTCAATTTGAAAAATTAAAGAAAAAACAATGTCTTGTTTTATTTTTTCTTTACTAGTAGAATTGATTTATAATACTTTAAAAAATATTCTTCCTTTATGAATAATCTTTTCATTTCTTTTGATAGTTTCAACTTTCGGATGTTTTCGCGTTTTCCAACTGATTTGTAAAGACAGTGTATTGTGTTGTTGGTGTGAATATTTTACATGTATATTTTTAGCAGGACCCACTTTCTAAGAAAAACATTTGTTTTTAAAGGATATGTGAGTCGAAGTATCAATGGAGGCTGATGGGAGCTCAGGGTGGGCCAGAGGCCAGCTTTGTGGCAGCCACCCCAGTTCCTAGGAGTCTTGGCCCATCTTCTCCTAGATTGTGGGGCAGGTGCTGGGGCTCCCCTCTACCTGGGGAAGAGGACGGAGGTGGGAGGTGCCTCAAGCCTCAAGCTCTTTGGTCCCAACTTGGCCTCGATACTGGCAAGATCCCAGAGCTCTAGTCCAGAAAAGACAACCAAAGGAACATGACCTTGCATGACCATGTACTATTGCAAGTCCATACGGTGGAGTAGAGGTAAGGGAGACTCTTTAGCCCTCTGTGGATTCGCACAAGTCACTGCTGGGAAAGCCCCTCACTAACCACTGCCCGTCCTCCTGCCCATCAGAGACTGTTTTATCTGACATTGTCACCATTGAAGCCAAACTCGCTTCGTCTGTCGATTTAGGTTGTTTTTTACTCATATGTGATTGACTTCACATTCTTCAAAAAAAAAAAAAAACAGAGAAGAATGATTGATGAGTTTATTCCGTCAGTTGTTCAGTAACCAATTTATTATTTGCTGAGTGGCTGCTGAGTGCCTGCTATCTATGAAGTCCCAGCAGAAGATCAGCCACAGACCTCAAGGCTGGGCACCATTCACTGTAAAGGACTTCCATGCAGAAAGCCAGAAGCATCTCATTATGAGGTTCTGATAATTTTTTGTTGCTGTTTGTGAGACAAGATCTTGCTCTGGAGCCCAGGCTAGACTTGAATTTGTGATCTTCCTGCCTTAGCCATCAGAGTATTGGGATTACAGGAGCGTGTCACCCCACCTGTTGCCTCTATGCCCTTTTAGTCCTTGGACTCACATACCATTAGGTCCAACTCTCAGTTCGACACAGATGCCAAGTCCTATTCCCACTCGTGGGCAGGGTGGGAGCACGAGGCTGGGGCCACCTGCACACGTGGGCTGCTGCGTTTTCCTTTAGCTTTGGCCAGAAAAGTTATGGAGACAACCAGTGTCACTGTCCCACTTCATGTTGTCGCTCGCCAGAATGGACAGACGCTGAAAACTTCTGCCATGGTTGTGGTCCCTTTGGCCCTCTCCAGGGGCCCCTGAGCTGCCTTCAGGGACTTCCTGTGTCCTCTGTAATTGCTCCACCTGCCGTTTGGGACCAGCCTGGAGCCTCTGCCATTTCCTTTGCTCACGTGCCGTCCCAGCTGTCCTCAGACCAAGGCGGGATGGTGCTCTCTCCCCACGTGGCTTCGCAACCGGGAAGGCCTGAATCCTGGCCGGTAAGGAGACGTGGCCAAAACAGAGCCAGCTGTTAATCCAACCCACGTAGGCGGGTGTTCATGTGAAGGTTTCACCATCACATGACTGGCAATGTCAGGATCCAGGGCGACAGTGCCAATTGCTCATGTCTGAGAGAAAAGGAAGTGGGAGTCCTTCTCAGGGCTCTCTGTGCTAGCTGCTCTCCGGAGCCACCAGCGTGCCCAGGGCCACCTTGATCACTCTTCTCTGCAGCACAGACCCCTCCCATTCCCCCATGCAGGACGGCAATCCCAGACACTGTTTGAGACGCAAACGGTTATTTCTCCCACGGGCCCACGTACTGCGGGAACAATGACAGGCTCGGTGGTGTTCCTGTAGACAGTGCAACAGGGAATTTTGAGTGGCAGCTTTTTATAGCATCTCTTAATACAAGCCGGGGCATGATATTGAAATGCAACTCAATGGAAACGTCTCTGCCAGACTAGAAGGGTGGAGGGAAACACACACGACAAAGTCCTGGCACACAGCCCTGGGACAGTTTGGCACAGAGCAGGGACAAACTCAGAGTCCCCAAGGGACGAATGGGCTGTGAAGGCTTGGAGTGGCCTCTGCACGGCTCTGTTGAAGGCAGAGCGCAGGCTGAAACCCTCAGGCAAAGACCTGGTTGGTCGGGCTCTGCCTGGTGATATAAGGTAGAGCTTTAAGATAAAACCAGAGGTGAACCATCAAGATCTGAAGTAGGAGTATAAACTCCAAGGATGATGCGTAAGATCACATTATGGGAATCATGGAGGAAATTCAACTGCTTCCAGCTCTAGCAGACATTATTTCCTGTGCATCTATGGTGTGGTAAGGACTGCTTGAAATGCCTTGCATATGTTCTTTTTATTGGGTCCTCATGGCAAATCTGTAGAGAAGATATGATGCTTATGAAGTTAAAAACTTTTTAAATTAATGACATTTATCATTATCTTCATCCTCTTCTTTCTTTCTTTCTTTCTTTCTTTCTTTCTTTCTTTCTTTCTTTCTTTTGAGACTGAGTCTTGCTACATTGCTCAGGCTGGCCTCAAATTCCTAGCTCAAGCAATTCTCCTGCCTCAGTCTCCTGAGTAGCTGGGGCTACAGGAGTGCATCACCATTTCTAGCCATTGTATTTTTATGAACATTCCTTTCTTACCCAGCAAACATAAGCTCCTGGATTCCCAGGAATGCGCAGTAGCAAAAGCTGGTCCTGCGAGTAGAGATTGCAATTCTTCTCTCAGCAACTGCTACACTGCCTAATTTTCTATGTGTTAACCCGCACATCAGGTGCTGCCTGGAAGGGCAGTGGTCCACCAGACAACATTTTGAGGGGTTCTGTTTTCTGATACTGTCATTTTCTTGCTAGGAAGTCTTGGAAACACAATCAGTTATCTTGATCATTCTACCTTGGAAAAGTGATTAGTGAACTGACTCTTGTATTGTTCAAAGAGCTTTAATTTTGAGATAGTTACTCTCATACAACCACTGTGCTAAAAACATTAAAGAAATAAAGGCAGAGGGTGATTAACATGCATCCTTTTTGTTGTTGCTGAGTGTAAGATACATTGTCGTTGAATGTGGTTGACATTCATTGTGAGCCTTAGGGAGGGTCTAAGTACACAGTATCCCAATTGCCTGCCTAGGAGCCCAAGGCCAGATCTTCTCCAGACATGGATTCTGGTTTGCTCTGGGACACTGAGTTCTCTCTGTAAGACACCTGAGGTGATTGGGGCCTGCTAACATTCCGAGAAAAAGCACATCTGAGCCGCACCACTGAGGCCCAACAATGAATTCCTAGAACATGGGCTTTGCGGCAGAGGAGACTTCTGGGAAGCTGCATGGCTGTGTGTCCTCCTCAGTCATAGAACAAAGAGTTTCCTGTTAGAAGGCAGAACTCACAACAGCAGAGGTACTCAATAAATATTTGTTGACTGAGCATATCAACAGATACCCCAAGTGGGCAAGAGTATTTCCCAGCAAATAATGATCTTCGTTTCAGAGCAGCTAACAACAAAATACTCATTCTTCCTATTGCCCTAGGATAACAGATCAGAGAGTCCACGGAGGGAATTGCTCATTCATGGTCAGAGCCACAGTGTTAGGCTGCTGAGGCTGTGCACTGCCCTACTCCAGGGCTGCTTTTTACAAAGATCACAGTGTGAATGGAGCTCTTGGGAGCTGGGCCCTGAAATCACAACCTCCACTTCAAGGTGTTTCCTTCCATGTTCTCTGACAGGGAGGCGTGCACCTAGGTCATCCGCTCGTCAGCTATCTTACACCCAGAAGAAGACACCAGCTATAGCACCATCTAGTCCTCAAGTGTCGTCTAATAGAAAAAGACAGACAAGTCACCAGAAAGTTGTTTATCAGGCTCACTATAGGAACTTTAGAGAGCAGCTTCTAACATAGCCAAGGCAGGAAGCATGGGGGGTGGGTCAACGAGGCCTTTGTGGAATAAGCGAAGTGAGACTTTTGGGGTAAATGGAAAGCACCCAGGCAACAGTCAGGGTCAGAGAGAAGCATGTGCCAAGGCCCAGTTGCAAGAGCACTTTCAAATCCAAAGAATAATAACAAGTAACATGTGCCAGGGACCAATCATAGTCTCCGTCCTATGCAGATATTAACTTAGTTTTCTTCTCAGTGCTCCTGTGAGTTAGGTATTATTGCTGTCCCCCATTTAAAGATGGAGAATCAAGGCAATTAAATAATTTGCTTAAGGCCTGGCCCAGAGCCTGTGGAATTTTCTCCCCTGAAAATATTATATATATATTTTTACATTTTTAAAAGAATCTCAAAAAATATTACAAGTGAAGTACTATAAACTCCTTTTCACTCTTTCTGAGTCATTGGCGAGTCTGTTGCTGATCTGACAGCCCTTCATCCTCAAATACTTTAGTGTGGATCTCCAGATATTTTAGTGTGTCAACAACCAAAGATTGGATCCCGTATAACCAAAATAAAGCCATCAAAATCAGGGCATTAATTTTGGCAAACCATCCCCAGTAAACCCTCAGACTTCAAATTTCTGCTTTTGTCTCAACACATCCTTTATGGTGAAAGGAGCAGAGTCCCCCTCAGCAGTCTGCTATCTGCATATTCTTAAACTGGGCATGATGGCATGAACCTATAATCCCAACATTCAAGCCCAGCCTGGGAAGTTTTGCAACTTACTGAGATTCTGTGATTCTGTCTCAAATAAACAGCGAAAAAAAAAGGGTGGGGGGGGCGGTGGGGATATAAATCAGGGCAAAGGTCCTGTGTTTAATCCCTAGTACCATACACACACAGACACAGACACACACACACACATGCACGCACACAAAGCATGACACGCGCAATGAACTAGAATAGCCAAAATAAGTCAGAATAAACCCAGATTGGCAATTTAACAAGTGAAAAGAAGGCAACAGCTCAGGCATTAAAGATGTAGCAACAAGTGGAGAAGTCCACACTTTTAGCTGAGGCCTCCAAAGCTCATTTTTGTTGTCATTATTATTGTTATTTTATTTTTGTGGTATTGAGGACCAAACTGAGGGCTTCAGGTGCGGTAGGTAAGTGCTCTACCATGAGCTGCACATAGGCCTGTTTTTTTTTATTACTTTAAATGTTGGAGTGAGCAAGTCCACGGACGCCGTTTGACACTTCCCCGTCTGCATTCCACATCGGTTCCTGAGCCATTGTCGGGTCACCTCTAGGCTTGGGCCCCTCATGGCAGGGCTGTGCCTGGATGAAGCAGAATACCTGGAGAACCATGTCTACCTCCTAGGCCACACCTGGGAGAGCTGCTTGCCCTTGCCCATGACGGCAAGGCATTGTGGAGTAGGGGGATACGTCCCTTCAACCTGTCCTGGTGACATGGTGACCCAGATTTGCAAAGGCCTTGGCCACTACTGAACTAGTCTCCACAAGAGCGTCATCAAGAGATCAGAGGCTCAGTTTCCCAGGTCACAGCCTGTGCCTGGGTGACTGTGTTCATTCATTTATTCATTCACCCATCCATCATGCGCAAGTAGGAAGCCCTGCAGGTATGTCTCAGGCACACACCCATTGCTCAGGAAGAAACAAAATCTGCCATGGTCCTGCCTTTGAGGAGCCTGTAGTCAACCTGAGTCTAGTCAAGGAGAAGAGGTCATGGCTCTACTAAACTTTTGGAAAAGGGGACAAGGCCTCAGGAGCTAGGATGAAGGTCAACTTCACATAATCTCTTGCCTTTTAATTGTTTAAAAAAGTAAACCAAAGTGGGCTGTGTCTGTAGCTCAGTGGTAGACCATTTCTCCCAGCATGCAAAAGCTTCTAGATTCCACCCCTAGTGACCCTCGAATAGATAAATAAATAGCTTAAACATAAGACTAATTGCCAGGCCCAGTGGTCCAGGTGTGTGATTCCAGCACTCTGGGAAGATGAAACAAAAAAACTGCAGGTTGGAGCCGAGCCCGGGGAAACTTAGCAACACAGCATGACTCTGTCTCAAAATCAAAAATGAGCCTGAGGACATAGTGTGAAGGGCCTGGGCTTGATCCCCAGGACCACTAAGTAAGTAAGTTAATAGAAATTAAACTTACTATAGAAAAATTCAAACATGTGCTCCAGAATAGAAAAAGTATAATTAACACTGCAAATAGTCACCACTCAGCTCTAAGAGTTCTCAACTCATGACCATTCTTTCCTCTCCACTCCCACCCACTCCTTCCCCAGCCTGGATTATTTGGAAGCAAATGTCAGACATTATAAAATATTTCAGAATATATCTCTAAAAGACACTAACAGTTATATATAGCTAAAATATAACCATACTACTATTAGCATACCCAACTAAGTTAATAATTTCTTATCGTCCTCAAATATCTGTTTTCGATTTTAACTTCTCTGTCTTTAAGCCTTCCTCCTACAAGGCGTTTATCTGAAAAAAGGATTCAGACAGGATGTATACACTGGAACCAGCTGATACTTCTTTAGCTCTCTCCCTTTCTTGTTTTTCTCTTAACTGTTTATTTGTTGAGAATCTGGAGTGTACATCCTGTTTGGATTTTGCTGGTGGCATCTGCATGATGTTTAATCCAAGAGGGCACCTGCAAGAATCCCCAGTCTTTTTGGTAATGGGCACTAGCTTCATGGAAGTAATTTTCTCCCTAGATTGGGGGTGGGTGGTTTTACTATAATTCGTGTGTACTGTGCATCTGTTTCTAGTACTGCTACATTGTAACAGGTGATGAAATAATGATACACTGCACAGTAGTGTGAATCTTTTTTTTTTTTTTTTACAGCCTGTCCCAGTGCTTGTATAATCACCCGAGTTCCACCTCAGACATTTGGGCATTACATTCTCTTACCAAGGTGCAGCCTAGATCTCTCATGTGTTAAGCTTAATTCACAGGAGGGTGTGAGCTCCTGTGTGAACCTCATGCCACTATTGATCTGACAGGAGGCAGAGCTCAGGGGGCAATGAGTGGTTGGGTGCAGCTGCAAACACAGATGGGGCTTCACTCCAATTGCTTCACTGACCCCTCCACCTCCTGCTGCGTGTGGGGTGGGGTGGGGGTGGGGGTTGGAAATACCTCGTGTAAGTCTTCCCCTCTCTCCCATGTTTCCTATAAATTGGTAGGTAGAGCTACAGACTTGACCGGAATCCAGCTGCATTTCCTCTGCTTTTCTATTGCCCCAAATGACTGCTAACCACGAAACCCCGAAAAGGTTTCCTTGAATAAAAAAGACAGTTCCAACCTGGCAGTGACTCAATATTTATTCCTCTGTTTACAGGCTCTCTCACTGTAGGGCTCTCATAGTAGCAATCCAAGCTCATGCTGATGGATGTGTGACAAGCTGCCCCCAGGGTAACTGAATGTGCCACTTGTACATTTCCATGGAAACACTTTCAGCTCCAATATGGGAAGTGATCCCTGCCCAGCAGTAGCATTCAAAGACTCACAGTGCCATGTGTGACGCCTTGGTGGCAATAAGCGAATTGATAGCAATGACCATTTTTGAGTTGGATTCATAGGTAATCACAAAGCTTGGTAACTGGGAAATGGCTCCGACCCATTGTGTCAACATGAGGGTTGGCTGCCCTGCTGTCCCAGCTACCCCTCTAAGCATAGGCCTGGCATGATATTCAGCACAAGCTGATGGCCCTTGGAGCGACAAGCTCCTGTGATTCCCTCAGAACGCCACCAGGGAGGAAGAAGGTCTCATCTTAGGAAGGCTGGTATTTGTTCAGTTGATGCAAAAAAAAAAAGAAAGAAAGAAAGAAAGAAAGAAAGAAAGAAAGAAAGAAAGAAAGAAAAATACCCATGGAGATTTTATGATATAGCTTAGGCTTAAATAACAAATATCAATTTATAAAAGCATTCATTAGAAAAAATGTATTTCCCGTCTATACACCTCCTCTACTGTAACTGTTGCCTGCACTGCCACCCATCACTGGCTCACGGTGTGAGGAAGGAGACTAGCAGGGTGCCCTTGGGTGAGCTGTGGACAATTGTAGAACTCTGGGAGAGACACTATTCACATGTCCTCGGTCAGCACCACCCAAGCTTCGCAAAAACTGGGGAGAAGTGGGAGCAACCCACCCGGGGCCCCCTCCTAGAGCTCCTAGTGGAGCTCTTGCCCCTCTATCCTTTGTTTCTAAATAAAGACCTGTTATTCTATACCTTGCCTCCTTTGTCTGCGATTCCATTCTTTGACATCATGAGGTGAGGGAAAAAAATACAGGACTGAGCCTGCACCCATATCTGGAGGCTCTGGAGACCTTTATCCTCTAAATTTCAGCCTCTAGTTCCTAATCTTATTACCTCCATCCGCTTCTTCCCATCTTGTCCTGATTTTTTTCTGGGATTCTCTTGTGTGAGTGACCCAGAATGTAATTACACTACTGCTTGACTGGCCTTGCTTCTCTCAGACACACTCCCTCTTATGATGTGGGCCTTGGAGTCTGTCCTTGTAGCTGATTGGCCCACAGAGAAATATCTGACCAAAGATGACCCACAAGATAAGATGTCTTCGAAAGTCTTTTTCTCTACGAGAAAGGAAAAAAAGAAGCCATTGGCTGTGAAATCATAATGGAGATGTCTGCCTCTTGGGTCATGTAAAAGCTGTCAGCCAGGAAGAGACAGCTGGTCTGAGGAAAGATGCAGAACGGAATAGATCACAAGAGAAACACAGAGGAGCAGATTTTGTGTCTCTGGAGGAGAGAAGTGGCTCCGCTTCCTGATGCCTTTTCGTAGGAAGGGCCTTACCTCTCATACTTGAATTCATTGGCATGTCAGCATTCTCCCAATATCTGTCTTTCATTTGAACAGGTTTGAGTAGGCTTCTGATCTTGGCAAAGGCAGCCTTGACCAAGGGAATAAGACCAGGAGCTTCAGCTTCCTGTTACCACTCTAGTCAACACTATCATGGGATTTTTGACATAGAGCAAGAAACACAAATAAGAGGTGTGAAGAATGGAAAGAAAGAACTGAGCCTGTAGTCCCAGGTGGCAGGATTGTGGGCACATAGAATCCAAAGGCACATGCAAGCAGCAAGATCTGATAGGCCAATATGTCAGGGCCACAGGACACTAAGTGGACAGGTAAAAATTATATTTCTACATACTACCAGTATATTTTGTTTACTAAGAAACAACTGAAAATAAAATTATAAAACAATTGCATTTAAACAGGATAAAAAGCATGAACTATCTAGAAACAAATATTATTAAGATATGCATAGACACTTTACACTAAAATCTATAAATAACCACTGGATTAGTTTTTAAAATAAGTCAATGGAAAGTTAGAACACGTGCACAAGCTGAACAATTTAGGGTGCACCTATTCAGGTGTCAAGGATTCCCCAGAAGTATCTATAGGGACAATGCCTTTCAACTGAAATCTTAATAGACATTCCTTTGGGGGTAGATATCAACACACTGATTCTAAAATTCAGATGGAATAACAAAAGACTAAAATAGACTTATCTTGAAAAAGAACAAAGTAGGAGGGTTTATGCTACCAGATTTTAAGACTTTGCATAAAGCTACAAAAGTTAAGACACTGTGGGATTGGCCTACGGACAGGCAATTAGATCAACGAAACAGAATAAGAGTCCTACGGTAGACTCAGATATCTATCACTGGTGGACTTTAAAAAGCACCAACCTAATTCAATGAGAGGAACAGAAGGCTTTTAAAATAAGTGGTGCTAGAGCAACTAGACATCCAGATGGGCCAGAGAGGCAGAAATGGGAAAGCCAAATGTGTTCGCTTCTGTGACAAGGCAGAGCATCTCCATGCCTTCACAAAGTCAAATATTGCTTAGATAACACAGAAAATGATAAGCAATGAAAGACCAAGACTGATCAACTAGTCTTTATCAAAATTAATTTTCTGGTCATCAAAAGACAGGGAAGTTAAATGATGAGCTACAGGTTAGCAGGAACTATTTACATACATGTATCACATCAGAAGAAGCTATACATTCGAGAATAAATAAATGAATAAGGATGGGCAAATGACTTGAACAGAACCTATACCACCACCACCAATAACAAAAAAGGGATATGTGGAAGGACCATAAGAGGAGGGATTCCGTCAGTAATCAGAGCAATACAAACTGGAACCACACTAAGAAAATGACCATATATTAGCATGAATACCAGTAGAAAGACTGACAATTTCAAGAGTTAATAAGAATCTGGAGCAACTAGATCTTGGATGTCTTGGTTGGGGGAGTGTAAAATAGCACAACCTTTTTAGGAAATTATTTGGTGATTTCTTGTAAAGTTAAGTGTACATCTCTCCTATGGCCTACTAGCTCAGTTCCTGGGGATGTACCACAGAAAAATGTGTGCACACATCCGCAAAGAGACTCTTCTAAGGACGTTCACAGCAACTGACTTCACAATAGTGAAAACTGATGGAACACTTACTCTATTTTCTGGAATAAAATATTGCCCAATTCTAAAATTGAAAAATAAAGCCAGGTAAGATTATTCTGGAAAGAGAAGGGTGTGAACATAGAGGGGCTTCATTCCTCCACTGACCCCCTAATTCTCTCTACCCTGGAGGTAGCACTGCCCACATGTGCTTAGAACAGAGTTTTTTCTGGTCATTGGAGGTCAGAAGCAAATGGTCTCTTTTACTGGGAATTAAAAAGAGCAGCCCAAAGTCACTTATAAAGTGCTATTCCTCCTCTGGTCCACACCCGCCATAGCAGGGCCTCTATTGATCCATCCCCTTGCCGCCACCCTAGCTGCTGTTCAGGCCTCTACGTGGGGCACGTGGTGAAGCTTTTCAGAGATCCTTCCGTGGGGATCTCTACTGGCAAGTCCTTGGTGTGTGCAGAGCTTTCAAAATGGTCTCCCGCCTCTGGTAGGAAGCGCTCTTGGGCAGAGTTCTTTTCAGAGTTGTTCAGAGCTGTTCCTCCGAGCCCGCCCTCACTGGGAGGAATCCGGAAGCTCTGCCTTTAGTGGAGACGCATCATCTCCCACACAGGCTGCTTCTTCAGCCTCCCGTCTCCAGGTCCTGTCCCTGTGTTCTGTGGGCTGCACTGACTCCCTGAGCGCTCCCACCCCCACCATTTAGATTAGGATAAGGAAAGTGGGCCCCATGTGGCAGGGAGGAAACTCACAGCTCCTGACAGTTCTGCCCCAGCAAAACCTGGCAGCCAGCCCCTGCCCTCCAATTTTATTAATTCTGAGAATATGGAAACACTATGTACCTGTTGGCAAGCAGTCTGTCCTGGGCCCTGTCTTCTCTCTAGGCCAGAGACTGTCCTCCATCCCTCTGGGACTGTGCTGCAGATTGGGACCTGGGGGTCAGTGACTTTCACTCTCGCTTCCGTGGATATCCTAACTGTGGGAGTGAGGGGCACTCAGTGTCCTCCTGCTCAGGTGGTCAGACAGTTACAGCCTTGACCTTGATTCTGGGCTTAACCTCAGAGTCAATAGGAAACAATCATCCTTCAAAGGTAATAAGTTTCTCTTTTCCCCACCCGTGTGAGTGTGTGTGTGTGTGTGTGTGTGTGCACATGCATGTGTGTGTATCACCAAGGCCCGATGAGCAGAGGACCTCAGGAAGCTCAGGCTGTCCTACCTGCTTGGGATCCCCGGCAGGCTGCCTGCCTTGCACCCCTTCCCTGACACAGGTATGGGCACATTGTCTCCGTCCCATCCAGGAATTTGTACAGACTCTGACAATGCTTCTAGGATTTTAACTTGAATAATGAAGGTTGAGTATCAGGATTTTGCCACAACAATATTTATTACTGTGGGCTTCCACAACAGTGCCTATCTGACATTTCCCTGAGTTGAAGATTGATGTGGATTCTCCTGTACGCATTTCTCCCTTCTTCCTTTCTGAGGCAATTTCGCGGGTACTGAAACAGACCTGGCTTTGTTTTCATTTCTAGGGTGCTGGGCATCAAAACCTAGAGCCTTGCCCATGTTAGGCAAGTGCTCTACCACTGAACTACATCCTTAGCCCTGGATGTGGCTTTACAAAACGCATTTCCCTGCAAGATCCTCTTGCAGGTGGAAGTGGACATGTGACTTGGTTTTAACCAATGAGAGGCAAGCAGCAAAGGTTGAGTGGGCTTGGAGGAAGCACCTTAGGGAAGGGCAGATTAGGCTGGCCTTGCCTTTCTCCTTGCCTCCCCCTGAACTGTGGTTGTGGCAGCTGGAGCAGGCACCATGGCAGACGGCCTGGAAGAGCTCCAAACTTCTTTTCCACTAGGGCCAAATCAACTTTTATTAGGTTAAGCTGTGTTGTTTGGGTTTTTATTAGAAGCGGCTAAATTCCATGTTAACTAACACAATACCCAAGCATCCAACAATAGAAGCAAGTTGAATAAACCTCAATTGAATCATACTGCAGAAACGTTATAGCCTTTCAATACGTGTGTAGAAAAAGATTCAGTAACACGGAGAGGTGTTCATAGCAGATTAGGTCACAAGACAGATAGAGAAAACTTGTGGAGAGAAAGCATGCATAAAACACATAGGAGAAAAACTCAACCCGCATTTACAGCATACTAAAAACCTCTCAGAGGTGATGGCATAATGACTTTTCTCTTCTATTTCTTAATGTATTGGAGTTTTTCATTTGCTTGGGATTTTTTTTTCTGTGTGTGGTTTTTTTTTTTTTTTGACTGGCTTAGAACTCACAGCAATCCTCTTGCCTCAGCCTCTCAAGTGCTGGGATTATGAGTATACACCACCACGCCCAGCTTATGTGGATCTGGGGAATTGGATTCATGGCTTTGCGCTTGCTAGGCAAGTGCTTCAACCACTGAGATATTCCTCTTATCTCTCTTGACACATATGATATCTAAAATGTCATGGCTTTGTGACAGAAGAATAACAACAGTTTTTTTTTTAAGATAAATATGGCCTCTTTCCACCCAGTAAGATTTCCGAGCACTGATTTCCCGCCAAATCTTTGTGTGAAGCCACCCTTCTTGGTGGCCTGCAGGCACTTACCTTGGTTTCGGAGCACCTGGCTCTGGCTGTGCCAATGTTCTCCAAAGAGAAGCTCTACTCGGGGAGAAAGTCAAGGCCAAGGGCTCGCAGACAGATTTTCCGTTTTCCCGTGAATCTGTGGCATTGAAGAAATGGAGCAAGTAAGAAAATATGCCCCTTCCTTTTTGTAGGCAGTCCCCTCAGGGAGTAGGGCCATAGTGACTGCCATAGGGAAGGAGGGAGTGAGGCGAAGAAGTCCGCCCCTCCTCTCATCCACCGAAGGGATGCCTGTCACACACTGCCCTGGGTTTGGCGACTTGGATGCTCTCTCTCTGGGAACTAGAATTACAATATAAGAAACCTTATATTCATATGTGCACAAATGCACACATGTGTTGGGAAATAGGAACGCTTACACAGACATGAACCTGAGCTGTGCCTTAGAGGACAATAAAGCCACAACAGTTGGTGTCACCATTTCCAGTGGGCAAAAATCATTTGCAGCTTGTCAGCTTTGTGTGTGTGTGTATGTGAGTTACTGGGGATTGAACCCAGGGCCTTCACACTGAGGTATTAATATATCTGCACTCCATTTTTTTATTTTTAATTTTGAGATAGGGTCTCACTATGTCACTAGTTGCCTAGGCTGGGCTTAAACTTGTGATTCTCCTGCTAGACTCCCTAGGGTGCTGGGATGATAGGTCTGTGCCATCATGCCTGGCTTTGTGGAACAAGTTTTATAGTGCTTGAGTCCTAATTAATATTAAATAATAAGTCAAGTCAAGTCACCTTCTCCTAGGATGTTAGCTATGGTTTTGGAAGGTTGCCCTATTTTTTTAATCCTTCCTTGAAAGCCTGCTTTAATCAGAAGAAATAGAAAATGCCCTGCGCCTTCCAGATCCAAATCCCATGTGTGATCCCAGAACACGGGCCTTCTTTCGCCCTTAGGGAGCGGATGGGAAAAGCCTAATGACCATGAGGCACATTTCTCTCTGCTCTGAACAGTCCCATTCTGTACTCTTTCTCATCACAGAGATAGAATCAAACATTTTCCCCTTGAACTTTGGGTAAGAAATGATGGGCAGTCTTGGGAGCTGACTTAGGGAGGAGAAATGAGGGAAACATTTTGATAATAAAGATTTGTGTCTGATGAAGCTAGTTATGGGCTGGGCATTGATGGCCCCTCTGGGGGAAGGAGGCAGTGGTGTGATCTCTGCACTGCTGTGGGCGTTCCTGGCTTGGCCTGCTGGCCACGCGCCAGAAAATCTTCCTCCCCCAGCTCTGTTTCTCCCTTCCCCTCATCTCAGACATGCTCCACACCTACTTTTCCCTACCACAGAAAGACGGTCAGGATTCCCACTCTGGAAACTGCAGGTGATTTTAGGTCTGCTTGAAGTGTTCTTTCCCTGGTTCAACGAGGTGGCCAACAGCCAAAAGTGGCTTTCACACACTTGAAATGCGGCTGGTGCAATTCAAGAAGAACATGTTCTATTTTTTTCAACTGACTTTCTTTCTCTTCTGTCTCTGTCTCTGTCTCTGTCTCTGTCTCTGTCTCTCTGTCTCTCTGTCTCTCTCTTGCCAGGGTCTTGGTCTGTAGTCCATGGTGGTCCTGAGCTTACTGTATAGCTCATTTTGGCCTTGAACTCACAGGAATCCTCCTGCATCAGCCTCCCAAGTACTGGAACTATAAGTGTGCACCATAATGCTTGGTTTACTTCAACTTAATTTTTGTGGTGCTAGGAATGGAAGCCATGGGTTCCTGAATACTAGGCAAGTACTCTACACTGAGTTATATCCCCTGCACCTTTTATTTAAAATTAAATGTAAAAATTGATCTTTGATTAAGTGATTAGAAAACTTCTAATGATATTTAGAATGATTTGAGTATGTAAAACTTTACTCACTGTACATTTTATGAAATCTAAATCCAGTAAAAATTTGGCAAGTCAGTTGAGAGGGCCTGCAATGTAAAACCACTCAACAGATTTTTAGACTTAGTATAAACAAAAGTATAAAATATCACCTGATAATTTTGTATTTATTATTAACTCTATGACATAATAATATTTTGATATATTGGGCTAAATGCAATGCATTTTGACAATCAAACACCCATATCTTTGTAATTTTTCAATGGGACAACTGGGAAATTTAAGACTGCGTGTGTGTCTTGCATTGTATTTCTGTTGGACAGCATGGTCCTACCCTCTTTTTTCTCTGCACAGACACTAGAAGGATCTTCCCTGTAGCCCAAACTAGACCACTCACTAGCTGTGTGATTTTGTGTAAGTGGCTCGGTCTCTCTAAGCATCATTTTTTTTTTAATCTGTAAAATGTGTAGAATAAGAATAGACTTAATACCCACTTAACTTACCCACTGGGCACTTACATGTGCCCAGCCTCTGGCATTACCACTCTGATTGCAGGCTGCAATCCAGTGACACTACATGCTGTTGTGGGTTCCTTGAGAGCAGAGGCTCCAAATGTCTGTGTGTGAGGATGTCCTTTTAACTTTCCTCTTATGGAAAGTTGCAATCACACACAGAAGCTGGGAGAGTAGCAGCACCGACTACCCAGCTTTCCATGAGCTGCTTTCAGTCAGTTCTGGATGCAGGATCCTGCTAGTGCTCGTGGCAGACTGCAGACAACCCTAGATCTTGCTACCACCCATCAGCAAGGCCAACTTCCTGCTCCCTTTGTCTGCATTGGCTCTGTGTGCTGCTTTGACCCACAGAGCATGGCACAAGTGGCCATGAAGTCCTGAGTCTAAGCTTCAGTAGGCCTGGCAGTCCTCCTTGGGTCTCCTGGCCCCTGGGCTGCAGGGATGAGACGGACACAGTGGGCTAGAGGCTGAGATACCACAGGGAAGGGAAAGGCAGCCCCACTGAAGTCCTTTACGCCACTTACTAACCCCCAGAGAACTAAGCAAGGCCATCCCCCACGTTCAGCCTCCACTGACCGTGAAGGCCTGGACAGGGGACAAACTGGCCCAGGCACAAGAACTACGAACCCGCCCCCAGAATCAGGGCAGGCAGGTAGCACTGCTCCAAGACTCTATATTTTGATACTGAAGTTGGTTTCCTGATAAGTTACTCCATACAGGGTTTCACAAATATTTTTTTTAATGAGTTAATGAAGCCCCTGGACCTGAGGCAGGAATTGCCACCTCCAGTACACTGAGGGCAGCACATGGCCTAGCAGTGACTCCTGACCCCAGGGGTCTGTTACACCATCCTATACTCTGTGACTACAGCTCACTGCCCACTTAGCCCTGTGGGAAGCCAAGAGAAAGGGTCTTTGATATGCTCACTTGGCAACAGTTTCTGAGCTTTATTCTGCTTAGTGCGTGTGTGTGTGTGTGTGTGTGTGTGTGTGTGTGTGTGTGTGTGTGTGTGTGATGGGGGATTCAGCCAAGGCCTTGAGTGTGCTAGGCAAGAGCTCTACCACAGAACTACAACCCTAGTTCTTTTTAATTTCTTTTTTTCAGATGGAGTCTAGTTCAGTCACCAATGTGGGTCTCAAGCTTTAACTTCTCCTGCCTCAGCCTCTTATGTAGACATGGATTCCAGGGGTGTGCCCCCACACCTAGCTCCACAAATGTATCTTGAACAGACAAAAAAACACGGTGAGAATTGATCTGTAAGATGAAGGGGTCCTTGTGCAAAGGTTTTCCTCCCACTTACTTTCTAGACAGCAAAATCTCTGACCGTCACAGTAACAGGGAAAGGACAGGATGGAACATCCCCACTGAGGAAGTTCCCATTCCCAGGTGACCACAAACTGGATGGCCTCCCTGCTACAATGTGCACATGGTTGGGGGAGGCTGTTGTCTCTTTGAAACAGAAACCAGTCTTACTGTACAACTCGGGAGTGTGTGCATCATACCGGGGGAATTTGAATTCCTCAGATAATGGTTTCCAACTGTTCTGCCTTGTGGGACCTGACCCTAATCATTTTCAGCACTTTTTATTCTCTTTCATTTAACGAGAAACTGTCAGTACTAATAACTCCCCCTGGATGTGAAGGCACCACGGTGACAGCTGTCCCCGGTGCTGACCTGCCAGGCAGCTGGAGTTCCCTTCGGAGGTGCCTCTGCCCTTGGCTTTGCTTCTGTGTCTCACGGCACGATTGAAGATGGAGTTCCTCTGGATTGGGATGTAGCAGTGGGGTTCTTGGTCCTGGATATCCTGGTCAGCATGGGAAATCTCCTCTTTTTCTGACAGTATCTCAGGCCTCGCCTTGGCCGATTCGCCATCAATTTTCCATGAACTCCAGGGCTTTTCCAAATTGTCAGATTCCTTGGTCTCCATGGAAATAGATCAAATGGTCTCTCCGCAGAACAACAGGAGGGCACTAACCTCCCCAGACTCCGCCAATTTTGAGGGCTTTAGAACAGAAAGGGAACAATTTTCAGTTACAGTCATCAGGCTAAATGTTCCATTCAGAGCGTGAAATTACACTCGCATTTGGATTTGATGAAATTTGGGATAATCTGCACATCCGGCCAACCACATCTTTGTGGAGGAAAAGACAGCTTAACCACAGTAATTCGGATGTATTCATGTACCATTTTATAATTGAGGCTTGTTTATACTATTCATAGGATGCGCTTTGGGGAAAATGATTAAAGTGCTTTGTATAACTAACTTTCAAGTAAACATTTCCAGAATAATTCTAGGGAAAATGATTAACAGAAATAGTGAGAGAATCCAAGGAAGCAACGTAAGGGAACACACACATGTAGACACAGAAAGAAAGGGCAGGAGAGGAATGGGGGATGCGGGGTGGCATCCAGTGACAGGCCTCCCAACAGCACAGTTGGAGATAAGAATGCCTGAACGTCATAAGGATGCTGGACTATTCTGGTGGCCATGCTTCATGGGTAGCACAGTGGCCTCTTTGATAGAACCCTATAAGACAGTTGGGGCAATAGAAAAGTCCCCACCCCATAGCCATCCTCATGGGCTACTCACTGAGTGGCTACCTCCCTCCGTGGTTGACCACCCAACATACAATCCAAATAAAGACACTTGTCACAGCAGAAAGGTCATATGCAGGAGCATTCCAAGACTGTCTGGACCAACCTCAATCCCTCCAAAATAGACTGTTCTTGGGTGGTGAGGGACCAAGTTGACACTTTGAGTGAGTTGCAAGTTGGAGGAACAATGTGCCATTCTGAGAAGTCTACAGGGGTTCACTGTGGTTCCAGCCAAGCCAAGTCCAGCCTCTGGGCAGTAGGTGAGTTCGAGCTCCCATTCTTGTCAAAGGCGAGAATTACAGCTTCCTGGGTAGGGCACTGAAGCCCACTCCGGTTCCCAGACCCTGCTACCTGTGACACAGATGTAGGTGGCCTGCCTAGGACATTGCCTCCTTTCTTTTTGCCTGCAGGTCTGGCCACAGTCTGCTACTGACCTTGCTCATATGTAATCGGCCAAGCTGAGGTGGCAGGTAGAGCCCCACTAAGAAAGGGGCACTGTCTGAGCTCACGGAGCCTGGGAAGCTCTGCTTTTGTTTCCATGAAAGCTGGACTGTGCAGTCCGAGACATCGTGCTACTGTATCAGGTGGCCAGAGAGAGCTGTGCATGGCCAAGATGTTCAGGTTAGACAATTAATATCATATCACTCTCAAGAGTGTTCAGAAAGATGAAGCCTTTCATAAACGTGATTAAGAAGCCTGTTAATAGCATGCCCATTAATGTACATGGGGTGTAAGTTCAGCTTGAGCCAACAAGAAGATGGGGTTAGGATAAAAAGAAAATTGTTCCTGAGCCTTGCAAGAGAATGGGAGAGAGCAGAGTGGTAAAGTGGCCGTAGGGACCAGTAGAGCAAATTTAGGAGGAATGAGATCAGTGTTGTTGCCATCTGTCCTCTGGGCTCCCTGGGGAAAGAGGACTGAAGTGAAAACCGTAGGTGAGGATGGGCATCTACTCAATGTGAAGCAGACACTTTTCAGTTCAGAGTTGTCCCTACGTGGAGCAGGGGCTTAATTCTCCACCACTGGACATGTTCAGAGGGAGGCTGGGGGTTTTAGGGTTCAGTGACACCGACCTATCCTTGTTCTCTCTTCTTTGTCCTGCCTAGTCTACTTCCTGCCCTGACCCAACCCTTGTGCTGAGAGTTTTCTCAGCCTGGACATGGAACAGGAGGGCAGGGGCCCAGGGGTAGGAGGGGTAGACAATGTAGGAATTCATGTGTTCCTGGCCAACCTCTGGAGGTCTTGTTGCTGGCCAAAGGCCCTTGAAGACCTTGATTAAGCAGATGGTGGGATCCCAGGAAATCCTGGACAGGCTGGTCTGGAATACTGTGACTATGCTGAGGGCAGGTGACATGCAGGTGTGGCAAGTAAGCACTTAGACCAGGATGGGGTGGGGATGAGAAAAAGGAGGTTCCAGGATCATGACTCATGATGGCTTTGGGAAGAAAGGGAGCCACAGTGGGGCTCCGGGGTGATGGGGAAGTGATGCTCCTGTTGGTCAGGGAGGCAGGAATGAGGGCCAGGCTGGAGCTTGTGCGTGCTGGTTTCAGGGATGGCTTGGGAGCCACCTGGGAGGAAAGTGCAGCCAAGAGCTGCTGACCAAAGCCAGACTGTGCCCAACTGGGCATCTTCCTGCTCTGCGCAGGCAGAAGTCCTCACCTGGACATTCTTGGCATTCAAGATTTTTACTGTCATTTATAATCATTGCTATTATTTTCAGCCACATTTAAAAAAATTAACACACGACTTGCAAGGTAGAAGGGTTCCTTTCTAGAGTACAGCTCTGTGAGCTTTGACAAACTCACGTAGTGTGTGGGACACATCCCCCCCATAAAGATGCAGAACAGCTTCCCCTTCCAAGGAGCTCCCTGTGCTCTACTGTCATCTGTCCTGGCATGCTTGAGCCCCTTGTGACTGCTGGTCTGTGAGGTTCCTTTCCACTGGCTTCCTCTGCCAGTCATGGAAATGGGACTAGGTGTTAGGTGGTCTTTAATATAGTGCGCTGTGTGTGCAGGTCAGCCTAGCATTGCTTGTCAGTGCTGGTCACTAGGATGCACTGTGCAGTGTCATGGTTGCATGGACCCCCATGGGGTGTGTTGCCAAGGACCCTCAGCCAGGGACAAGGGACATGGATTTGAATCTCCTCTTCCAACTTGCTTGTAATCGCCTGTAGCATTAGGCGAGTGAGATCTCGGTTCCTGTCTGGGATGTCGTGAGTGAGGGTTGTTTTCAGCGGCTCCCTCTAGCTGTCTGGTTTCATGGTCCAGGAGGCTGAGAGCCCTAGTGTGTCTGAAGCCATACCACCTATTTCTTATTTTCTTTAAATAAACAAGTCTCCAAACCCTGAGAAAAATTTACCACCAAATCTTAACCAACTTTAAGACCTCCCTCCCCCTACACGGGCATGTGCACGCAAGAAGATCTTGTAAAAGTATCTGAAAAACAACTCTAATTCTGCCTCAATTACTGACTGCTTCAGACAAATGTGTTCTAAGTCTGAAATTTTTATAATTGCTCTGATTCTTCTGTATCTGTTCACTGCTGGGAAACTGAACAGCCCCCCTCCCACTCACTTAATCTTGTCAAGCTTCCCCTGCTCTCTTCGGTAGCTTTAAGCACCCTGTTTTTCTGAACCAGAGGTGACCTCACAAAACCTGGGACAGCTTCGTGAATGGAGAAGGGGAGGAGGCTTAGGGTGAGGACAGAGTTGCATGGAATATACAATCTTCTATCTACCCAACCAGACATGTACCCGTCATCCATCACCCATCCATCCATTCAGTAGACAATCACTGGGCACCTGCTGGCCTGTGACACACATCTTTGCTTTATGTCCCCCTACACTGCCTGATTCTTAAGGGAAAGACTTGGTCCATTTGGTTCACAGCCACCCTTGATGCACCTTATCATCCTGTTGTTTACAACAGTGAATGAATGGATGAGTGACCTTAGCCAAGTCCCACAACCAGTGCGTGGACCTCACGATACTCAACCTCACTTAGATGGGAGGCTGTAGCCTGACAGCATTAGTAATGTGCTCAAGATGACACACCTCTGAGAAGTGGTGTGGCCAGGATCACACCCGTCTGTCTGAGTCACTTGTGGGGATGGGATCCAAAGACGCTCCTCTGGATACTGGCTGCAGACAGACCTGGATGAGTCAGGCAGGAGCAATCATCTGCCCCCATGTCTGCAGTTTGGCTCAGAGAGTGGGGCCAACAGTGACAGTTAGGCCTCCCAGCAGCAGGCTGAGGGCCAAGGGCTTCTTACGGGAGTCAACGGCCTGGAGCTCAGACCCACAGAGAAGGATGGTAGGAGGAAGTGATGGTGGAGACTGTGGATCCAGCTGTAGTAAAAAGCCCCTTGCTCAGGCGGTGGGAACACAGTGGGCAGGGAGGGGGAGACCAGCCTTTTTAGACTTCCAAAGATGCAGATCCTGGCTCAGGATATGGGGAGGGGGAGCAGAAACTGCATTTCTGACAAATTGCAGGAAGATGCCTGCTCTGCCATCTGCAGACCACCCTCAAGGGAAGTCCTGGAAAGATGGAACCCCTCTGATCAAGGCTGATGTGGGAGAAACCACCTGGGCAAGTGTCCCCCAGATTGTCCTTGCTCTGACTGGATCTGGGGACCATCTTCTGCAGGTCAGAGGCAAACAGAAGTCTTGGCAGAGATAAGAGCTGAGCAGGTGGTAGGGGGGTGGGGGATGGGACAGGAGCACATTGTCCCTTCTGGGTCTTTGCATTAGAATGAAGAAGTAGGAAGGATTTCCCCCAGGGCTGACAGCCTTCAGCAGATCCACACAAGCATCTGCTCTGAATCAGCAGAGCCCTCTCAGTGCTAGACAGCCTCATAAGGCTTGGCCTTCCCAAAGCTCTCAGTGGCCACAGGAGGGAGCAAATGACAAGCTGTGTCATTGAGGTCAGTCAGTCCCTGCAGCTGGGCCTTCAGGCTCCAGTGTGGGCCCAAAAGGGAGCCTGGCCTCAGGGAAGGGCACAGCTCTGGGCCAGGAGCATGTGGGGTGACTCAGCAGGTCACACTGCGACCTGGCCTGTCTCTTTTGGAGGGACTCAGGACTAAATGTGTGATTGTGAGATGCGCTGGCTGTCCACACAGGCAAGTGGCCTGAGTGTGAGCCCTGAAAAAAGGAAGGAGAGTGAGGCCAACTCAGGGACACTAAGAAGGCCCCAAATGTGCCCCCATTCGGTGTCCCTGAGGAGTAGGAGTCTGTGGGGGTGAATGCTCGCTGGGAGACACAGCCCTGGCTAATCCCTGGGCCTCTGAATCATTTCAATCATTTCAAAGTCATTCTGGGTCCCTAGATGTAATTGAGCCTCTTCCCAGGTGAAGGCAGGCTTGGCCTTGGGCTGTCAACAACAAAGCTTTTATTTTTCTTCTGGATCAAAGGAGAGGAGGGGTGTGAAGCTAGTCTGGAGGATTTTAGGCAGTACCGGGAAAACCAGTTGGAGTTCATGCTGCGGTTGAAAAGTGCCTACAAGGAAAGAAGCAGGGAGGGCCGAAGGAATAGCTCAGAGGTTAAAGCGCTTGCCTAACAAGCTACGAGAGTACTAAGTACCCGAGTCTGATTCTCCAGCACCACATAAATTCGGTGTGCTGGTACACACGAATAACCCCAGTAAATTCAGAACAAGCCTGGACTACAGAGACCCTGTCTCAAAAAAAAAAAAAAAAAAATTAAAAAAAAGGAAAGAAAAGAAAAAGGAGCAGGGAAAGCAGCTGAGAAGACCTTTGTGTGGATGCTGGCCTGAGTCCCGAGAGCCACAAACGGAACCACGTCTGCAGGAGTGAAGCTGCCTCCTCACCCCTGGAGTTGGCCAAAGGCTCTCGGGAAGCCGGACGGTGTTGTCTTAGTTACTTTCTCGTTGCTGTGACAAAATACCCAACACCCACAACTTAAGGGAGGGAAGATGGAGTAGCTCACAGTTTTCAGAAGGCCTGCGATGCCCGCAGACCCGCCCGCTGTGGGGCAGCCAGCAAGGTGAAGGCACGTGGCAGAGGCTGGAGAGCTGCTCACCCCACTGCAGGCAGAAGCCAAGTGCGGCAGGGGCACTATGAGTTTAAGCAGGAAGAACCTGCAACAA
Organism: Ctenodactylus gundi; assembly: GCA_004027205.1. Classification (NCBI taxonomy): domain Eukaryota; kingdom Metazoa; phylum Chordata; class Mammalia; order Rodentia; family Ctenodactylidae; genus Ctenodactylus; species Ctenodactylus gundi. Next base: position 165,493 of record PVKB01003579.1, on the reverse strand, counting down.
TGCTTTAAATTCCTTTAATTACTTCAAGCTACCAGTTGCCGCTGTCCAATGTGGCGCCCCTCTCTCACTTCCTGGCCCACAAATCAATAACGAACACCTGAAATCTCTGCACTGGGCAATCTCCAATCTCAACAAATTGACAATCTTTCCAGGTCTAATCTTAAACACCTTCCCCTTCTAGCGGCGACCTACCTCCCAATAACACATAGTTCCAAATACATGAGGCTCTTGGGGGACCCTCAAGATCCGAACTATAGCAAGCGTTTTGGGCATTTGCAGAGACAGGAGGGAGACGGAAGACCCACAGGGTGGGAGCAAAGTTCTTGGAAACAGTAAAAGTGGAAAATCAGAAATTAAGGGGCAAGTGGTAGGGAGAGGCAGGAACAACAGAAAGGGGGCCTGGGGCAAAGCCGAGCCGGGTTTGTATGGGACTGGGGGGAGATCTCTTCACGTCAAGGCCACCTGAGGGCACTACGGGCTTTTGGAGGTAGAGAAAAGGATCTCTAGAGCTGTGGGAGGGGCGGGGCGGGGAATCCTCTAGGGCAAGACCAGGGTCCAGTGCAGAAAGGATAAACAGAGGTCCTCCTAGGAATACCTGAGGTGGGGGCTTGAGTGCAGGTTGCTGAGTTGGGTCACGGCCCTGAAGACCTCTCTGGTATGTTTGAGCTGAGACCTAAAGAAGGAAGGCAGGGAGCAGCAGGGGGTGATGGGAGGCAAACCCTTCCACATGGGATTTGTTGGCTCGCTCTTCACTTCAGGGGGAGAAAAGGAAAAAGATAAACCCGGGGTTTCTGTGCATCACTTTATCTCCAAAAGAAAGCAAAATTTTATTTTTATATTCACAGAGAAGCTGATAATGACGTAATTTTAAAAAGTAGTTCTTCAAGGAACCAAAGAGCATTTAACATGAGATTAGGACCTTTGGATTTGGAGGGCTGCATATTTACACATAGCTGGTGTGGGGTGTAAGAGGTTGTACGAATGAAGAGTGAGCAATGAGGCAGCAGGAAGAAAAATCAGAAAAGGGAGTAAATGGGGAGGTTGGAAGACGCCAAGGATCTCCCAACCACCTCCGCAGTGCGCCGGGCAGGAGAGTCACGAGTCTGAGCCTGGGGAGCTCAGCTACTTAGCAAGACCCTGCCTCAAAAATAAAGTTAAAAAGGTATATGGACTAGGGATATTGCTTACCGCGAAAGCCCTATGTTTAATCCCCAGTACTAAAAAAGAAGAGAAAGGAAAAGAAAAGATGCGACCCATATATGAGGGAGGACTGGTTTGCTTTCCCAAGGACAGCCGGGTGGGGCGAAGTACTTGTGATGCAGTAGGTTGTTGGAGGGTACCTTCGAAACGGGGAGCAGCAGCAGGACAGGAGCAGGGAGCGCAGTAGGGAGCGAAGCGCCACCTTCCGTCAGATCGGCTGCGGCATTAGAACCTAATTGGAGCGCGCTGACAAGGAGGAGGGGCTTCGGCCACAGCTCATCTCCTGCTCACTGCTGGCCGTTTCAAAGTTACCCAAAAACCACTGCTCTGATTGCATGCCCAGGGAGTTAGCTGCCTGTGGCAGGGGAGCCCCAGTAGCACTGTCCTGCAGCCAGCAGTGAGACACGTGGAATGTCTCCTTTACATGAACCGATCACACAAATTCAAAAACTGCAAGCGTTTTCATGAACATAATATAGATTGTGCAATTGTAAAAACAAGAAGAGGAAGAAGAGGAGGAGGAGGAGAAGGAGGAAGAAGCACTCTGTGTGGATCAAGAAAGGATTCTAGAATACCTCAAAAACAAGGACACAAAGTATTGTTTTACTTTTCTATTAAAGGCAAACGTAGATTCAAATCTATTTCGATATGCCCAAAAACTTCGAGGAGAAGTTATAAGAAATTAATATTAATGATTATATATACATGTATTCTTAATGTAAACATTTATACAGAATTTATTAGAATATGGATAGGAAAGACACCCTCCATGGTTGGAGAATAAGAATAGAAGAAAAGGTGATTTTAAAGTAAACCCTTTCTATATCTTTCAAGCATGTAAAGCTATACCAGTTTAGTGATTCATTAAAAGTAAGTCTTTTGAGATTGAATGAATAGTACATAATCTTAAATACAGAACAAATCAAGTCTAAAGGCTGAAGAAGACAAGGAACTCATGAGCCAATAGCCTCAGGAGCCCTCCTACCTGGCAGAGAAGAGAACATGGAAAGGGAAGAGTAGGTAATCACCACAAAAAAACCTAAGTTTCATGTTTATACCTTCAAAAATAGAGATTTCCAGGTAAATCAGACACAGAGTAAGAATAAACTTTCTTTTCCTCTACTATTCAGAGGATGGAACCCAAACACTTTGCATTGAGCTATAGCCCAGCCCTTAATTAATTGATTGATTTTTAATTTCACAACAGAGTCTCACTAAATTGCTAAATTGTCTAAACTGGTCTCAAACTTGCAATCCTCCTGTCCCTGCCTTCCAGAATGCTGGGATTACAAGCCCTCTTCACTGGGTCTGGCTAAGAATAAACTCTTAAATGAGATACTTTAATTCCTTTATTGAAATGTTCCCTGAGTGATTTAAATAAAATTGGAAAGTGGACATTTCAGTTACCTCAGTGCCCAAGCCAAAAAACTCCCACAGAATAACTGCTTATTTTCTCTTCTCATATTGGTTTTTTTTCTCTTAGAACTGCTTATCAAGCCCAGGGCCTTGAGCACGCTGGACAAGTGCTGTACAGTTGAGCTGTATCTTCAGCCTGAACTTTAGCTTTCATTTTTTAATTGACAAGTAATATTGTATAGATTTTGATATCCATCATGACATGTTGAAATTAACACTGTGGAATGGTTTAGTCTCAGTGATTAACAAATACATAACCTCACCCACTTACTATTTTTGTGGGGAAAGCACATTATGTCTACTCTCTTGACATTTCTCTAGACTACAATAGGTTTCCATTGACTAGAGTCACCTTGCCACACAACAGGTCTTTTGAAGCTCATTCCTGCTAACTGTCATTCTGCATCCTCTGACCAGCACCTTCCCGTCACACCTCCCTGGCCACCCCGGCTCACGTAGCATCCTCCACCCTCTGCTTCTGTGAGACCGACGTGCTAGGTTCCATGTGCGAGATCGTGCATATGGTGTTCATCTTTCTGTTCTCGTCTTCTTTCCCTTAAAAAAGTCCTCCAGATCCAACCATGTGGTCACAAATGAAGATTTTTTTGTTTTAATGACTGTATAATTTTTCATTGTCTGCATATCTCACATTTTCTTTATTCATCTGCTGGTGAGTATTTAAGTGGATTCTGTATCTTGGCTCTCGTAACTCATGCTACAATAAACACAAGAGGGCAGGAAATTCTTAGAATATACTGATTTCATTTCCCTTGGAAATATACCCACTAGGGGGATTGGTGAATCTTAAGATAGGTTTATTTTTTATTTTTATTCTTTGAGGATCATATTGAATAGGGAAAAGTTGAGAGCTTTTTCTCTAAAATATGGAATGAAATAAAGATGTCTGTTTCCACCACTTAGGTTCAAAGCAGTGCTGGAAGCCCTACTCAAAGCAAGTACATAAGAGAAGATCAAACTGGATCAAAGAACTAGATATCAAAACAGAAAGACTGAACCTGCTGGAAGACAATATGTAAAACCCTCAGAAGGCATAGGGACGGGAAGGGATTTCCTGAGTCGAACGCCAGCTACACAAGAAGTAACAGCAAGAATCAACAAATGGGAGGGTATTCAACTAAAAAACTTTGGCACAGCAAATGAAACAACAGAGTGAAGAGACAACCTACAGAATGGGAGAAAATCTCTGCCAGTGATGCTTCAGACAGAGGATTAATATCTAGAATATACAAAGAACTCAAACAATAGAATCCCCTAAAATAAGTGATCCCATCAAGAAATGGGCACCTGGAGAAGAACAATCCCATTTGCAATAGCTCCTCCAAAAATTAAATACCTAAGAGTCAACCTAACTAAGGAAGTGAAGAACATCTAAAAGAAAACTACATTATGCTGAAAAAGAAATTGAAGAGGACATTAGAAAAAAGTCATCCCGTCTCCCCAGTTAGGCAGAATTAACATCGGCAAATGGCTACATTACTGTGACCATTGAAGGGATTATGTCAACTTGAGGGGATTAGGAACCACACCTCCATTAGGATGAGGATTTGGGAACCACCCCTAGATTGGGAATTGAGAACCAGCCTGGATTCGAGTGTGAGGGATTTGTGGGCCGGCCAGTGAGGGAAGAGCACCCACCCAGATGTGGGAGGTCCAACTGGAACTCCAGCGGTATAAAAGGAAGGAAGAAGAAAGATTGTTACAGCTTCTTCCCCTGGGAAAGCTCTCGCTGCCTTCCCAGTTGTCTATGGAAGCCGACTTGTGACATATCGCAGATCTTCACCACGGATTTGTTCCAGTCTCGATTTGCATCTGTCTGCCCATCGCTGATCTTCAGTCAATGATCTACAGGCTCCAGTCTTTGCGATTGTTCTTCAAACAACTGAGATTCACAGCAGGCACTGACCTCACTGGCTGTCCTGCAGTACTGGACGGGAGATCTACTTCGCAGCTGAGCAGACATCTTAGACTATCTCTATCCTTGGTTTTGTAAGCTTTTCTATCTTTTTATATGTATATAAATCTGTAAATGCTGTCTTTTGAAGAACCCAAACTAATACAACTACCAAAACTGATATACAGATTCAACATGATTCCTATCAAAACACCAACAACTTTTTTCACAGAACTCAAAAAATCAATCTTAAAATTCATATGCAGCCAAAAGAGATACAGAATAGTCAGAGCTATCCTGAGTAACAAGATGAAAACAGGTAACATTACAGTTCTAGACATCTAGTTATATTATAAAGCAACAGTGATAAAAATTATATAGTATTGGCACAAAAACAGACATTTCTGAGGATGCAGAGGTGACCTCAAGTGACCACAACTGCCTGATCTTTGATAAAGGGGCCAAAAACATGTGCTGGAAAAAGGATAGCCTCTTTGATAAATGGTGCTGGGAGAATTGCTTATCCACATGCAGAAGAGTGACTCTAGACACTCAGCCACCACTATGTGCCAAAATCAAGCCAAGCTGGATTAAAGACCTAGACATCAAAATGGAAACACTGAGCCTTCTAGAGGACAGAACAGGCAAAACTCTTAAAGATGCAGGTGTAGGCAAGGGCTTTCTTAATCTGATGCAAAAGGAACAGCCCCCAGAATCAACAAAGGGATTGAATCAAATTAAAAGGTTTTGCATGGCAAATAAACTATTAACAGAGTGAAGAGAGAACCAACGGAATGGGAGAAAAATTTTACCTCTTATACTTTGAACAGGAAACTAATAACTAGAGTGTATAAGGAACTGAAGAAAAATAAAGTCCTCAGGATCAAAGACCCAATTAAAAATGCGCAACTGAAGTGAATAGACAGTTCTCAGATGAAGAAGTACAAAGGGCCAGTAAATACATGAGAAAAATGTTCAACATCCTTAGCCATTTCAGAAATGCAAATCAAAACATCATTAAGATATTGTCTTACCCTAGTGAGAATGGCATATACCAAGAACTCAAGCAGCAGTCAGTGCTGGCAAGGTTGTGGGGAAGAAGGAACCCTTTTACATTGCTGGTGGGACTGTAAACTAGTGTAGCCAGTATGGAGGGCAGTATGGAGAGTCCTCAAAAGCTGAAAATAAATATTCCATTCAGTCCAGCAATACCTCTCCTGAGTATCTTTCCAAAAGAGTTAAAAGCAACATATAACAGACATACATGTACACCTATGTTGATAGCAGCACAACTAATAGTAGCTCAATTATGTAAGACGCTGAAGTATCCATCAACAGACCAATGAATAAAAAAAAATGTGGTATCTGGACTAGTCTTCCATGAAGACAGATTTGAGGCATTTGTGAGTACATGGACCCAACCTGAGATTATCATGCTTAGTGATGTCAGTCATACTCAGAAGGTTAAATATTGCACAGTTTCTCTGACATGAGAAACCAAGAATATAAGCAGTTTATAGAACAAAATGTGTGAGATGCTGGGAATTGGCGGGAGGAGGGGGGATGGGAGAGTCAAAAGGGAAATGAATTGTAATGATGTTGTGAAATATATGTGCACAAAATTCTTAGGCTTAATGTAGCCATTGTATATCATATATATATATATATATATATATATATATATATATATATATATACACATATATATATCAATAAAAATGGAGAGAAATTAAAAAAAGAAATGGACAGCTGAAAAGAAAAGCAACTTTTCAGAAGAGGAAGTACAAATGGCCAATAGGTGCAATAGGTGTTCAATATCACCTGTCATCAGAGAAATAGAAATTAAAACAATATTGAGGTTTTATCTCACCCTCATGAGAGTAGCCTACATTAAGAATTTGAAAAACAACAATCATTGGCAAAGCTGTGGGGAAAAAAAGGAACATTTTTACACTGTTGGTGGAATTGCAATATGGTTCAACCATTATGGAAGCAATCTGGAGATTCCTTAGAAAGCTGAGAATAGAAATCCTATTTGATCCAGTTACAGCACTATTGGGCATGTTCCCAAAAGAAATAAAGTCAACATATTATAAAGGCACATGTGTATCAATGTTTATAGCATGTATATCAATTTATAATAGCTAAGTCCTAGAAACAACCTACTTGCCTATCAAAAAGAGGAATGGAGGAAGAAGTTATGTGATCTTTATACAATGGAATACTATGCAGCTGTATGAAAGACAGCTGTGAAATATTTGAAAAAAAAGGGTCCACCTTGAATCAATAATGCTCAGTGAAATGAACCAAACACAAAAGACTGACTATTGACAAGTTTCCCTCCTATAAAATTCACAAAAATAATTTCATAGAAAGATCCCAACATGAGAGAGAGGGTAGGAAGATTGGCAGTGGGCTGAAAGGGATGAGTCTCTGAGAGAGGAAGAGGGGAAGGAGTAGGCCAGGGGTAAGATGGAGGGAAAATGAGGCTGCCAGTAGAGTCAATGGTCACTGTCTTCTCAAGCCAAATTTTTCAACATTATTGACTGTAGTTTATGTAGAGAGAGAGAGAGAGAGAATAAAACTAAAAGGCATCCAATTTGGAAAATAAGAGGTTAAATTGTCCCTGTTTGCAAGTGGCATGATCAAGTATATACAAACCCATAGACTCCACAAAAAAAACCTATTAGAATTGATAAATGAATTCAATAAGGTTGCAGGATGGAAAATGAACATATAAACGTGACTAGTCCATCTACATACCAGTAGCTAACTATCTGTAAAAGAAAAACTATTCTATATACAATAGATATAATTTTTTTAAGAAACTGGGAATAAATTTAACCAAGGAGATAAAAGAGTTCTACAATGAAACCTATAACTCATTGAAAGAAACAGGAGACACAAAGTATCCATGTTCCTATATAGAATTAATGTAGCTAAAATGAACATACTACCCAGTGATGCAATAATTCCTGTCAAAGCATCAATGAAATTCTTCAAAGAAAGAGGAAAACCAAGTCCAAATTTTACATGAAACAAGAGATCCTCAATAGCCAAAGAAGTCTTGTCAAAAAGAACAAAGCTGGAGGGGTCGTGTATTAGTTCGGGTTCTTTCAAAAGGCAGAATTTACAGAAATTGTAACAATAAGGATCTACGTGGAAGGCTTACAAATCTGAGGACGAGGACTTCCGGTCAAGATGGCAGCTGAGTAATAGTGCTGCACAATGTCTCCCCATCAACCCACTTAAAAAGTCAAGAATTTAGTTAGAAAAAAATGTGTTTGGTGTAGCTAGGAAAGAGAGGAGCATCCCCAACAACTGAAAGGAGGCCAAGGGGAAGGTCAGAAATTCCGAAGGATCATTGATAGCAGAGAAAAAAAAAAATCTCCATGGCCCAGGAAGCTGCCACAGCCATTTGCAAATGGCTGGAGCCGCAGGTAGCTGCATGGGGAAAGCCCGCATGGGCCTGGAATGTCTGACGGAGCTGGGAGAGGACGGAGCACACAACAAAGGAGAGGAGGCTGCAGGCGGGTCAGAAATCCTGAAGTCACATCAGAAGAGGAGGAGGAAAGAAGCAGCCGACTCGGAGTGGCCCGGAGCTGCTAGCACCCACAGACCACAGACAGAAGAAGGTCTGGAGGCCAAAACCTCAGCCTGAGGTAAGCACAGATCCGGAGAAGTGGGAATTGTCGGCAGCTGGCGGCCACAGCCTCCAAAACACCAACCTGCGGGTTTGTGTATTACAGACACAAAGTACACTCCCTCTAGAAAAGGCCCCGGGATCCCAGATCAGAAACAGGGCTCAGCAGCCTTCACAGGCAGTGATGTCGGCAGGAGCCATTTTAAATAGAAGGAAAGAAAAAAAAGATCAAGACTGAACCCTTTAGAGTAAAAGAAAGCTCAGAAGAGCATTCCAGGGCTTTGGGACCACCCTTAAACAGTGCCTAGGAAGACACTGGCATAAGTGGCAGGAAGAGGAGAAAAGAGGGGGGAAAGGCTGCTGATCCCCTGAATGGCTAAGGGCGCCTCTGCTCCGAGGGTGGAGAGCACCGCCCTGGGAAGCCAGGACAGACGGAGAGCTGTGCTGAGTGGACCAAGGGGAACAAGACACCTCAAAAAGGGGGATCATCACCCTGTTCCCCCAGCACGTGCCAGAGGCTTCTGGTTCACCGCCGCCCTGCACGCCAGAGGCATCTAGGACTAGGAAGTCCATTGCCTGACCATGACCATACAGTGGAAGTCCATCCCACGACCCAGAGGCTTCCAGAGGCTTCTAAGGAATTACATCACCCTGCCAATCCTGAGCCCCAGAGGCTTCCAGAGGCATCTAGGACTGGGAATTCCATTGCCCTGTCTGTCCCTTGGGCCAGAGGATTCCAGAGGCATTTGGGACTGGACCTTCACCAAACCCTTCTTTCCTGCACACCAGAGACACTCAGAAGTAGCAGAACCATGGGGAAACATGGTAACAAATCTCCTACAAAAAGAACTGACACCCCAGAAGATGATACCAGGGATACCGAAATTGTAGAATCCAAAGATGAAAATGACAAAAATGATGGTAACTTCTGGACCCAGATATTCAATGAATTAAAGCAGAAATTAAAGCAGGAAATAAAACAGACAGCGCAAGACCTATACCAACACATAGCCAAGCAAAAAGCAAATCTTGAAAAGCAACTAGAGGAGACCAAAGAAGAAATATACCAGAAGATAATGAAGGCAATACAAGAAATTAGAGAAGAACACAACAGAGATATAGAAAAATTGAATGCAGATATTCAGGAAATGAAAAACATGCAGGAAATAATAAGCAACCACTTTAAACAACTTCAGAATAGAATGTCAGACCTAGAAAATAAAGTGACTGAGCTGCAACATACAGGCCATGAAGAACACAAAGTAAATAAAGAAAGTGAATCATTACAACAGCTGATAGATGATTCAAGGAGAAACAACCTCAGAATTATGGGAATCCAGGAGAAGATGGAGGACAAAACAAAAGGCTTAAAGGACATGTTTAATGAAATAATGGAAGAAAATTTCCCAAATCTAAGAAAAGAAATGAACATGGAACTATTGCAGGTATATAGAACACCAAACAACTTTGATCAGAAGAGATCCTCACCACGACACATCATAATTAAAATTCTAGAAACCCAACACAAAGAGAAAATACTAAAAGCGGTAAGAGAAAAACAGAAGGTGACCTACAAAGATAAGCCCATCAGGATAACTGCAAACTTCTCAATCCAAACTCTAAAAGCAAGGAGATCATGGAGCAATGCCATCCAAGCACTAAAAGAACATAAATGCCAACTAAGACTGCTATATCCAGCAAAATTATCTTTTAATTTAAAGAGAGAACTTAAAAATTTCCACGACAGAGACTACTTAAAGGAATCTGAAGCCACTGAGCCAGTATTGCAGAGAACACTTAAAAGAAACTTAGAAAGTGAAAGGGAGGCCAGCATCACTAATGACCCCAAGAGGAAAAGCAACAACAGCTAGAGGAGAATGAGCTGAGAAAAAAGTAGGTTAGTAATCAGTGAAATATGAGTAAATAAGTTATGAAAGTTAAAAAATTCTGAAATAACTAAATTTGCCTTCATATCTGTCACTTAATATTTATGTGGTATAGATTTAAGTCCATTTAATGTAGCAATGTGATATAGTTTTAACTTTGTTTTATTGTAGCAATTCACTTATTAGGTAACTGATGAAAATTTATCCCAAGAAAACTGATTGATGTAATGATAACCCTGTGAATGTGCAAGTATGTACCATCCAGTATTCAGATAAGGCATTTGAAATTTAACTTTTTTTTCTTCTTTCCCAAATTTACTAGTCTTTTGAACTACATGCTTGTAGTTATTTTCTAATGTGAACTGGTGGGTAAGGCCAGGTTTAAGAATAACAACAAAGATATAGCAAAATATAGAAAAAAACTTTTGGTAAATATCCCAATAAAGGGATTGGTTGGATTCAGAGAAGAGGTATCAAGATTTAACTACTGCGAATGCATTAGAGGAATAGGAAGCAGAGTTAGAGTGGTGACTTAAGTGAAATGACTTAGGTGCGGAAGATTAATATGCTAAACACTGTATGGTTTCTTGGACTTGGAAAAACCCAGCACACAGACATTCTTTGGAACCACATGAAGTGATAGCCAGAGTTGGGGGAAGGGATAGGGAGGCTGTGGGAGGGTAGAAAATGGGAAGAGATTGTAAAGTTGATACGACACATATGTGTACGAAACACCCAAATTCATTGTAAATAATATGAATTACATTTATGTAGTAATAAAAATAGTGGGGAAAAAAACAAATCTGAGGACAGAGACAGTCCAATATGGTGGCCTGCATGTGCGAGAGCTGGAGTGCCTATGGCCACTCAGCTATGACGTAGAACTCCCAACTGGGCCTGCAGGACAGCCGGCAAGAGTCTGCTGCAGATATTGGTTGTTCTAAGAACAATGGCAAAGACCCAAGACTCAAGTTCAGCAATAGGCATACAGCCACAAGTCGAGACTGGAACGAATCTGTGCTGGAGATCTGTGGTGTGCAGTAAGTCAGTGTCCGTGGACAGATGGAAGGCAAGAGCTTCTCCAGAGGGAGAAGACGTGACAATCTTCCTTCTTTTTCATTTTATATGGCTTTGGTTCTCAAGTCCCAATCTAGGCATGGTTCCCAAACCCTAATCCAGGCATGGTTCCTGATTTATGTAGCTCAGTGTAGAGCACTTGCTTGGCATGCATGCAAACCTGGAATCTCTCCCCAGCGTTGCCAAAAATAAAGAAGAAAAAGAAAAGCAAGCAAGCAAGTTGAAGACACCACACCCGAGTTCAAACTCTCCTACAAAACTCTAGTAACCCACACGGCATGGCACTGCTATCAAAATAGTCAACAGACCACGAGAACAAAGAAGAAAGTCCAGAATTAAATGTAACATTTACAGCCAACTGATTTATTAAAATGAAAGTACTAAGAACAAACATGGGGAAAAGGATAGTCTTTTCAATAAATGGTGTTGAGAAAACTGGCTAGCTATATCCAGAAGAGTGGAGTTAGGCTTTCCTCTCTCTCAGCGTAAACCGCAAGTAGCCAACTAAAAATAGATTAAAGATTTAAATACAAGTCACTGAAATAATAAAACTACTAGGTAAAATAGAATTGTTTTATGAAATCGGTTTGGACAAAGAAGTTTTCTCTTTTGGATAAGGCCTCATAAGCACAGGCAACAAAAACAGAAACAGACCAATGGGATCACATCAAACCAAAAAGCTTCTACACAGTAAAGGAAGCGACCGATAGCACGAAGACACGACTTAGAGATTGAGAGAAAATATTCACAAACTATGCACCTGACAGGGGCTCATATCCAAAATGCATAAGTAACTCAAACAGCTACGGAGCAAAACAAAACAAAAAAACAAGTACTCCAATGGGAAAAAATGGGCAAGCAACCTAAATCGACATTTCTATAGAAAGAAGACATGCAAATGGCCACCAGGTGTATAAAAAAGGGCTCACCATCACTAATCAACAGGGAAATGCGAATCCAAAATACAGTGACAGGTCATCCACCAATGTTAGGACAGCTATAAACAGAAACAGACACTGGGACCACTGTTGGTGAAGACGTGAAGGAAAGGGAACCTTCACACGCTGCTTGTAGTACAGCCACTTTTGACAACAGTATGGAGAGTCTTCAAGCACATAGAATTAGAGCACTCACAGGGGACTCACCTCAAGGAAGACCCACAGCCGTCTTAGTACAAATGGGAAACTTGCGCAGTGAAAGGGGCCTCACATGTGGAAGGAAGCATAGGTTTTCCTGGGGTAGGAAAATGGAATATTAAAAGTAAATCAGTCCCCACTAGGGTAATGTGTAGTTTTAGTGCCGTTCCAGTAAACAAACAAACAAAAAGTGTTTTTACAAAATGACATGAGGTTCATTTGTAGGGCATACAGGTAAGTTTAGCTCATGTTTTATTTTTGAGAAGTGTAGATAATAAAGACAGCCTTCTTCTAGGCATAATGAAATGCTATGATGATAAAAGAAATGTACAATCGGCGTGAAATGGCCAACCTAGGAATGAATTCTTATCTACAAAAAGTGTTATTTTATAGAAGAAACATTGCTAGAATAGAAGAATTATAAAAGTAGACCCAAACTGGAGGAATAGCTTAGTGGTTAAAGCACTTGCTTAGCAAGTGCTGAGTAATGAAATTCAATTCTCCATATCCACAAAAGCTGGGTGTAGTGGTGCATGCTTGTAATCCTGGCACTCGGGAGGCTGAGGCAGGAGAACTACTGTGAGTTTGAGGCCAGTCTGGGCTACATAATGAGCTCAGAACCAGCCTGGACTACAGAGTAAGACAATGTCTCAAAATATAAATAAATAAATATAAAAGTAGACTAAGCATGTTATAAGAAAACTGTCAACTACTAGCTCTTATTAACATATATAAATATAGAAGAAAGTATCCTCAACAAAATGCTAACAAACTGAACACATCAATATATAAAAAGATTATACAAGTAGGATTTATCTTAGGAATGCAATGCTTAATGCAAATTATACTAAGTCCATTCACAGATATAATATTGTGTATTAAAAATCCTAAGGAATTCAGTAAAATAAAGCTATTAAAACTAAAAAAAACAGGTTCAACAAAGTTGCAGGATTATATACAATACATAAAAATCAGTTGTATTTCAATACAGCAAGGAGAAACAAAACAAATAAAATTTGGAAGTTAACTGAATTTCAAATGTCATCAAAAAGAATAAAGCCCTTAGGAATAAATCTAACAAAGGAAATACAAAACTTAGATTCAGAAAACTAAACAGTATTAAAACTAAAAAAGACCTAAGTAAATAGAAACACACCACATCAAGTTTTCATGAATCAGAATAATTAAAATTATTAAGGGTAATAACTCTGTCAAACTGATGTACATATTCAGCACAACCAAATTAAAATCCCAGGTGGTTTTGTAGAAATTGGCAAGCTTAAAAAAATATCATCGGGAAATTCAAAGATCCAGGCCAAACCATCTCAGAAAAGGAGAATCAAGCAGAACTAACACTTGGTGATTTCCAAACCTCCTACTACAAAGTAACAGTATTCAAGACTGTGGCACTGACGAAAGAATTAATAAGTCGATATAATGGAATTGAAAATCCATAAATAAACTCCTCCACCTATAGTCAAATTAGTTTTGATGAAGTGCTAGGAAAATTCATGAGAATAGTTTTCAACAAATGTTCCTGGAACACCTGGGTATTCACATGTCAAAAACTAATTTGCATCCTTCTCACACCAAGTACAAAAGTTAACTCAGAAGAGGTCTAAGTTCTAACTGTAAGAGCAAACATAATAAAACTCTTAAAAGAAATGAGGCATAAGTGTATTTATTTTTTGATTGAACGATGGTTTCATAGATACAACACCAAAAGCACAAACGCAAATACACACAATGAATTGGACATGATCAAAATAAAAACCTTTTGTGCTCCAAAGAACACCATCAGAAAATTTCTCACGGAATAGAAAAGATATTCTTGAAATTATTTATATGGCAGAGGATATATCTAGAATATATAAATAGCTCATACAGCTGTCTTGGTCATTCCCTCACTGGTGGCAGGAGCTAGCATAGGGCTTTCTTTTAGGACCTCTTGTTCCTCCACCATCACATAGCCAGGATCCTAAATTCAAGGGTTAATAGGACCATGTAGAAGGCTTTTGACAGAGGAGATTTTAGAAGAGTTCTGGAAGAGGGGTGGACTGTCCATCTTCCCCGTGGTGGAGTTTTGATGAATGTTTGGTGGAGATTATCTTGCAATTGTGAATATTATTCTGGTTTAGAACTGGAATATCCCCTAGAAGCCTCATGCATTTGAAAAATGACCCAATTATGGAGGTTAATTGGATCGAGTTGATTGGCCCACTAGTCATTTTATGTGCTTTAGGAGGTGGAGTCTGGCTGGAGAAATGGGTCACGAGGGCGTGACCTGAGGGTGTGCCTCCCTTGCCAGCTCTACTCTTGGAGCTCTGCTCTGCATTGCCACGTGGCGAACAGCTTTCCTGAGTCTAGGCCCTTCTAACCCTTCCTCCATTTCTAACAACCGTGAATGGATTGAGATCTTCTGAAACTGTGAGCTAACATGGACCTCTCCTTTAATTTATGGGTGGCGGGAAGTATGTCCCAGCAATGAGACACTGACTAAGGCAAACCTAGATGCGTCTTCTGGGTGGGGCCTGTTAACCAGCAACTTAAAAAAAAATGGTATTGGGGTTGAACCCAGGGCCTTTATATTATATTGAGCTACATCTTCAGTCCTGTTTTATTTTGAGACAAGGTTTCAGTCGGTTGCTGAATTACCCAGGGTGGGCTCAAATGTGTGGTTCTCCCTCCTCAGTCTCCCGGAGCACTGAGATTACAGGCCAGCATGCCCAGCTAATTACTAACTCACCGTAGGCAAGGGGGGAAGTGAGGGAAGGGATGGGAACCTGAGGAGGACCAGGCAAGAGCCCGTAAGCAGCTCTGAGCCTGCTCTAGCATGTACGCAGATGGGCACTAGAACCACAGATTTCCATTTCAGGGTGTCAAGGCCTAGAAAACTCCTTGGCAGGAGACCCCAGATTCTTTTGACTTCCCACTGCCACTGTCCCCCTCGCAGAGTAAAACACACACACACACACACAGTGTCACCTGTACAACGTGGCTTATTAGTATCCCCCAAGATAAACTCTTTGTGAAATCCCCACCTAGGTGATTGAATGAAGCAGCTTGTTCTCCAGAAACAGTGACCATAAAAAGAAAAAAAAAAATGGGAGCAGGAGTATTTACCAACAGTGTCACTGTTGGTTTTGATTGTGTTGATCAATAGTTTCTTCTCTCTGATTTTTATTAGCCAGGGTGTCCTGTTGTCCTTTGAGGCTGCTTTGGGGTTGAATTTGCAAAACCTTTCAGCCAAGGATGAATGAAGAGCAGGGAGGGAAAATGACCCCCAAGTCACATCCACTAGATTTCAACTGATCGTTAGGCTACACAAGCACTTCTAATTTACCCTTAAGTATGGTTAAAATTTTTCAAAATTTTAGGAGGGTACAGAAAGTGCCCATATTGAGCGTTCAGATTGCTGAATGTTTACAAACCAAACACGCTTGTGTAACCAGAACCAGATTCCAAAGAGAGCAGTACTGCCGCTCCAGAAAGCTTCCCAGCGCCCCCTCGCTGTCCCCATGGGATCTGTTTGCTGTTTGGTAGTTCATGTGGCGGAGTCATTCAGAATGCTGTCTGGCGCCTGGTTTCTCTCTGTGACATGATGCTTGTGAGATTCATCCACATCGCTATGTGCGGCTTCATCGCAGTTGATTCTCATCCTCTGTAGCAGTCGTTCTTATGCAGGCCTCAGAGTCCCCTTAACACACGGGTTGCTGGGTTCTGAGTTTCTAACTCAGAAGTCTTGGGCTGAGGCCTAAAAATGGACATGTCTAAAATATTTTCAGTGGCTGCTCCTGTTCTGGGAACCATGCCTGGAGGGTCCCTTTTCTCTGGAAGAAGAGCCTGGTTTGTCACTGTTGATGCTTGCAGACATTGCGCAGGGGCAGTAAACATTGGAAGGATGGACAGTGTGGAGACTGGTGCCTCCAAGGCCAGGGACAAGACCAGCCCAGCATCTTGTGATGGGGGATACTGGCCTCTACAGTTAAGGCAGAGAAGAAGATTTTAGTTCCCTGCCTCCCTGTCCCTTGGGCCCTTGGGGCTTCCTGGTTCATATACTGGGCCCCCAAGCCCTTCTGCCTTCTACAAGAATATGCATTCTCCTTGGGTCTTTAGTGGATGTTCCTTGAACACTACCTGAGTAGAGCCCATCCAGAAGGCCTCCAATGTCCTGCTGCAAATAGCACCTATTGGTTCACCCCACACCTCCTATGGCACTGTTACCTACTTGGAGAACAGCAGTACCTGGGGTCAGGGGGTGGTAACTGAGACAAACCCATTTGGAGGGGAAAGGCCCTGAGCCAGACATACCCTTCTTTCCAGAAAGTCACAGCTGTTTTGTTTCTGGAGTTTTCCATTGACCTTGCTCCTCACTAGGGACTAGGGAGCAAGTGACTAATATTGGTCCCCTATTAGAAATGAGGAATCTGAAGCTCAGAGACACTCAGTAGCTTGCCCAGGATCACACAGCTAGTAAGTTGCAGAGGCAGGATTGGAACTCCAGTCTTCAAGATCCTGGGGAAGGGCAGGATATTATGGCTTGCATATGGAATATCCCCCAAAAGTCTCATGTAGTTGGATGTTATGGATTATCTTTGAAATTCTGTGCTGTTAGGAGATTGAGGCCTGGTCTGGAGGGGTGCATTATGGGCATATGGTAGATTATAGGTGTGTGTAGAAGACGGGCATGTAGTAGATTATAGATTACAGGTGTGTGGTGGATTAGAGACTTAAACTTGGAAGTGGTAGAACACTGAGGCTGGATCCAGAAGAGGTGGATCACTGGGACAGGACCTGGAAGGATGTATTTATTCTACTTCCTTCTTTCCTTCCTCCTGGACTTGACCTATTTACAATGCCGTGAGGAGCTGCCTCCACCTCTACCTCTAACTCTGCCATGTGCTTCCACGGTTCCCAGCTGCCCATGAAAAGACTGTGACCACCTGAAACTGAGCTAAAATAAAACTTTCCTCTCTAAATTTGCGCATGTTGGGTACTGAGTCACAGTGACGAAAAAGTAACTAAGGCAGGGGAATACACAGTAGGCAAGGGGGAGGGTAGAGACTTCTGCTGAAGAGGTGCAACTGCCTTTATCAGAGAATGAAGACTGGGGGTAGAAAATGCAGGAGGGGACCGGCCAGAGGCTGAGACAGACCTAGCCTGACTCTCTTGGGAAACTGAGCTGCCGGGCTATCTAACCACAATCTATTTAGCAAGCCCTTCCCTCCACACTGTGAGGACCTTCCACCTGGTGGTCCCTAGGTGGTTTGGGGGACAGGGGCTCCAGGCAGGTGCAGATGATGGCCTTCTCCATGGCTGGCAACATCCCTCCCCCACTTCTCAGTGAATGTGACATGAAGAATGAACAATCGTCTCTCACCAACCCAGTAACTGTGAGAAAGTCTGTTTCCTTCCTCCTTTGCCTAGACTGGGCTGTAGCTGAAGGATCCCCAAGGTCAGGTGGGTGGGGCAGAGTGTGTACCCTAGCACACCCTGGCAGGACTTGGGACGAGGTATTCAACTCGCCCCTGGAGCCTCAGTGTCTACCTGCTGGTGATGCCACATGTCTAGTTCAGTGCAGGTCCTTAGTGGGTGAGCTCTGTCCACCCACACTGACTGCAGCTGTGTCCATCAATGGGACCTATATAGCACTCTCTCTCAGGGACCCTGCAAAGAGGGCAGAAGTGAATTTTATAACATCCACATCATCCCAAATGTCAGCAGGCCCCTCCCTTTGGCTTCTTTGCCTTCTGGAACATTCTGTCTGTACAGTGACAGTGCAAGGATTAAGTGAGATCTTGGCGCCTGGCAACGTATAGATAAGCTGTAAACATTTCTCCTAAGATCCTCTTTCTTTTTGCAATTAAGTGAATGCTCTGCTTATCTACATTGCTTTTAGATTTTGGTGTAAAAAAGGATCAGGGATTATAATATATACATAATGCTCAATATAAAAACACGTGTAGAGTTCAAGAAAATAAATGAATAGGCCACCAGAGCCTCCCTTCAGGTCTGTCCCAGGAGTAGACTCTACGCTTGCTCAGATCACTGGCTGGTGCAGCTGCTGAGGATATGCTGAGCTAGGAGACAGAGGAAAAAAGGGGCCACTAAAGTGAAGTCCTATCTGCACCAACGTTCTGCTGATCCTCTTCCATGTGTTCTGTTGTCAGACAGGCTGTGAGCCATAGGCGGGAGGGAGACAGGGACAAGGGTGGCGCCTAGGGCCAGCAGCCCCAGGCCACCACCCTTGGCAAGCTCCTGGGCCACCTGTGGGCAAGGTCTGCTGACCCAGCCAGAAGGAGGAGAGCCAGGCTTGCTGAGAGCTCAGTCACTGTAAAAACAGACATTGTGAAAGTGGGCAATGTCATTTCCAGAGCCAAACAGAAACACTGTGTAGGGGAAATTGCCTGCCCTACACTGGGTCTTTGTTGGATTCTGGTGAAGGGACCGTTTGCCTATTGGAGTTGCTGTGAACCTATTCATCAGCCATGTTTAAGGGGATTTATAAAAAGACCTACTAAAAATGGCACTGCCAGTATTGGTGTTTTAGTCTGCTAGGGCTGTCATAATAAAGCACCATAGACGAGGGGCTTAAACAACAGAGATTTATTGTCTCACAGTTCTGGAGGCTGGAGCCCAAGATTAGAGAGCTAACATGGGCCAGCTCTGGTGAAAGCCTCCTCCTGGCTTTGGGCAGCCAGCACCTTCCGGCTTTGTCCTCACATGGCTTCTCCTCAGTGTGTGCATGAGGGGATCAAGGAGATCTCTTTCTTTCCTCTTCTTATAAGGACACTAATGCCATCACTGGATGAAGACTTATTCCCCTGTCCTCCTCTAATTCCGAGCACATCCCCAGGTCCCATCTCCAGATACTACTGTGCTAGGGGTGATGGCTTCAACAAACAAATGTTGAGGAGATGGAAACGTTTAGTTCATGACTGGGAAAAGAGGGAAGGTTGTACTTGTGCCCCTGTTTAGGAAAGTCTCAGGCCAAACTCATTTCTTAAAATGGTGCTGGAGAACCAGTATCAGTAACCAAAAGTCCCCAAGGCCTCCGTAGCACCTTCCTAGGGAGTTTGCACATCTTTAGCCCTGGAGGGGAGGCACACTGGTGCCGCTTCCTGCAAGACCCTGGTAACAGCTCAATGGATCAGAACATATCTTTTGACCCAGATTTTTTTTCTCAGAGTGGCATGAACCAGATTTATTCTTTCAGAGTTGAAGGTTGGGTGACCTTGAGCACTGGACCAGGCCCTTGGATCAGAAGGAGCCCTCTGAGGGCCCAGCAGACAGGCAGCAGCAATTTCCTAACATCCCTCAGCATGCTAAACATGCAAGTGCCCTTCCGGACTTTCTTTCCCTCTGAAACCTTCTTTCCTCTGTTCAATGGCAGATGGATTCAGAGTCTCCACATGCATCCTGGCCTGGTCCCATGAGTCTCCTCCCAGGCCTATAGAAGGGGAAACGAACTTAGCCCTGGGGAAGGGTTTTCACAGAGATAGAGTAAACTGAGGTCAGAGCCAGCGTTTGTGATCCACAAGGATCAAAACCTGTAGAAGTGCCTGGGTCTCCGCAGTGGCAGAGAGGAGTGGAGGAATCACATGGCACCAGAAGGCTTGGAAGGGACAGAAGCCACAGAGTCCGGGAGAAACCAGGGCAGAAAGTCTTGAAATTTAGTTTTGGTTTCAGAGAGCAAATTATTCAAGACAGACTTTTTTTTAAAAAGTAAATTACAATGGTAGCAGTGTCAAGGGGCTGTGGTTTCTTTCAATTGTTTCTCATTTAAAACAATCGTAAGTTTTGGGCAAATTGAAATAGTCCCCTATCCTCCTGATGGCTGCATGGGGTTTGAACCTATGGCTCCCAGGTGACTGTAGAAGTTCAAATGCTCAAACATTTTTTTTAAAGTTACGTATTTTGTGTGTTCTAGAAAAATCCAATTAGCACATCAACTTGAGGCTTCATAAATATTAATACTGAGGCTGAAAATAAATAAAAGAGGGAATTTAGTTTGAAGCCAATCTATGGGACGTCTTAGTGGGATGGTGGTACACAGATACGTGAAAAATTGTAAACTGGGAAAGCAAGTGGTCAACATTAGAGACTGTGAAGGTAGAAGAAATTCACAACAGCAAAGCAATATGAAAAGAGCTTCTCATTTTCCATTCTGTAGATACAGTCTCTCCTGTTCTTTCTATGGGTCTTGTAACCTCTGTTCCTTCTCAGCATACTACTTTCCCTGCCTTCCTCAGGACCAGACCTTGTGACTCCAGAACTGCAATTCCTAAGGCCACTAATAATATGCTTTTCACTTGTACAGCTTCTCAGGTTGATTGACAGAAAGTCCTGGGTGGGACCAACCTGCCTGACCTTTGTCCTGAACTCAGGTGCCTTCTTCTCTGCTGATCTTGGGTTCATGCTACAGTACCTGAGCCTGGAGTTACTTATTAAGCAATTCTTACTGAGCACTTGATGCATGCTGGATGCTAAGATGTTGGCTCCCCAGTGAAGGGACCATTTGCCTATGACTGTGTCTAGGGCACTGCTGACAAACAGCTCCTGACCCAGGCAGAGCCTGGACTGTGCCCCCCACCCCCCTTTATGTTCGGAGGCTCTGATTCACCTATACCACTTGTTCCCAGCATGGAGGCTGCCACACCTGGCCCCTGAGGTGTGGTTTCTCTCCAACATTTGTTTTCCCCCTGCACATACAAGTGGTGAAGTTCCCTCTAGGCAGACTGGGGTGCAAGGGGGAATAATGCCTACTCAGACTGGTACCAGGCTGAAGAACTCCCAGGATCACTCACCATGGCAGGACTGACTGACCAAGGATTATCTCAGGGCCAGGGTACTCGGACATGACACGTGACAGCTTTCACCATCTGTGACCCAATCATTTACTCATCTGGAAAAAGCTTAACCAAGCCCTTTCGTTTGAAGACAAGGAAACAGAAATGCCACCAGTGTAGCTGTTCAAGGTCACAAGATAAGGCATGGCTTGTTTCCTGGGTTTCCAAACATCTCTCTGCACATTACCTCCCTTCACTTCTCCCCTCGACTGCAGAGAACTGAACTCCAATTGCCTTTCCCTGTTTCTTTGCCATGACAGACATTGTAATCATTTGTGGCATTCCTTCTCTTCAGCGTGGCTTGAGTCACATTGATCTTAACCAATTGGCATGGATCAAAGCCAACACATAGGACTATCTTCTTTGCCATTCTGGCAGATGGGTCAGTAATCTGGTTTCTTTTTGGGCTGCCAGAGCCTGGTACTCAATTTCCTCCAAAGCTGATAAACAAACTTTGTCAGCCTTTCCTGAAACTTTCCTTTCTTTTAAACGTTCTCTCCCTCACCCCCATTCTACTCCTGTGGTTACAATAGGAAGGGCTGGAACCATGGGCAAATATGTCCCCACATAGCGGGATTGAGTCCAGATCAATGCCCCTGGGGCTGTCCCTACAACCACCCCAGAAGCATAGGCCCTGAGACTGATAAAAAGCAGGTACATATCCACATGGGTTCTCCAGGTTCTCTGCCGGGAGGTGGTAGAGTTTCCCGACCTCTCAGGTTGCAGCACCTGTGTGCTTGCACTACAGTCCTCCGCAACAGACCAAATCCTAGAGAAGCCATAGACCAAACTCCTCAGGCCTTGGAGTGCTGGGATTGGGTTAGAATCCCCCTCCCCCTCCACATGCTCTGATGGCAGGAGAGAGATCTCAGGTAAACATTGGGATCTCCCAGGGTTTCAGCAAAAAACAGCAGATGCCATTGAACCAACACATGCCAATCAAAGTTAAAAATAGATATTACAATGAACAGAATGTGATGGGAAGTTTCTTGCAAGCAATCTACATTGCATCTTATATTTTACTGTTAATTATGTGCTTTTGAGCAGTTTGAAAATTTTCAGAGTTATTCATTGCTTCCAAATCTACCAAAGAGATTTAAGGAAGCTCTAGTATCTCATAGTGGTAACCTGCATAATGCCTGCCCAGACTCAAAGATGTGCCAATCCTGATACCTGGGATCCGTGAACTCGTGAGCCCATGCAGCAAAGGGACATTGCAGATGTGATGAAATTCAAGATCTTGAGATGAGAGATTGTCCTGGATTATTCTAGTGGGCCAACTGTAATCACCAGGCTCTTTATAAGAGGAAGGCAGGAGAGTCAGGGAGAGACTGCAGGATGCTACATTGAAAACTTTGGAGATGGAGGAGTAGGTACGAGCCGAGGAAGTGGGGCATCCTCTAGAATCGGGAAAAGGCTAGCCCACAGGTTCCCCTCAAAAGCCCCAGAAGGAAAGCAGCCCTGCCCATGCTGTGGTTTAAGCCCTGTGGCCCATTTTGGACTCCTGTCTTCCAGAATGGTGAAACAACACATTTGTGTTGGCTAGTTTGTGAGTACTCATCATAGCAGTGATAGAAAGCTAAGACACTCTTCGTATGAAAAGGGCACAGAATCTCTGAGGTTCACCACCACTAACTTTCCCAGAATTCCTTCCACACCAACATTTGCAAACTCATTTTAAATTTTTTTTGGATCATTCAAGTTTTGCTAAGGGGGAAATAAAGCCTTTACTTATGAAGGATAACCATTTGCTAGAGGGAAGCAGTCCCTCTCGACATCTCAAGGGGGACTTGGGGATGGATGAGGTCCTAGGCTTGAGTCGATCCTTGCAGGAAAGGTTTTCTCAATCAAGCTTAGGTCACTTGGAGCAGGTCAGGTGACGTCTTCAAAGGCTGTGAGCACGCTTTATATTTGAGGGTCTTTGTGCATACTTTCATGTTTATGCTCAATTCAACTATGTGAACTCATAAACTCTCTCACTGCTACCTAAAATTAATGTTAATATTGAAAAGGGATGTTTTCTCTCTCAATGCATGTCAGAAAACTAGGAGCCAAATTTTTTTGTGAGCATCAAGGGCTTTAAAAACATCACCTGATAGAGCACACGAGGTGATTCTATATAATGTTGTTGTCCTTGTCCTATTTTTCTAACTTTTACAGAAGACATAGAGGCACAGATATGTTAACCGACTCGTTCAAGGTCACATAGGCAGCTGGCAGGGTTTGAATCAAACCTAGACTACCTGGTTCTGGCAAAGCGATTAAGAGCATAATTCCTAAATGATTCTTTGACATCTTTAATTTAAAGCACTCTGACTTTAGCAAACAGTCTTTCCCAAGAAAGTAGTCCTAAGAGATTATGAACTCAGAGAGGAGGCCAAGGTAGGCAGTGACCCCCAGGGTGACAGAAGGATGGCTTTGGCCCCCCAGCCAGCGTTGGCCAGCTCTGTGTGGAGGTTGTGGGACTCTACCAGAGATAGCTGAAGCATAACTGGCTCCCCAAGAAGGTTGAGACAGGGAAAGGAACACGCATAAGGACTTGACCTAGCGGATGGAACGCTGCTCGCCTCGAGGATTCTGGCCAACCTCTCTTGCTGCTTCAGCTTGGTAATTTCTGTGATATTTCTCCAACAAATACACAAATCAGCTACAATAATGTTTCCCCAAACACAGCCTAGGTGGTTCTGTTTACCTTTGAATATCAAGACAGCTTCATTTGGACCCCGAGCTAGAAACTCTCCATTTCCTTGCCTGTACTTGGCACCCAACTTTGCCGATTGCAAGGTTGTTGCTTTTGACGCAGAACTGGCTCCAGAGAGGCCAGAAACCCAAGGAAAGCTGCAGGCAGCTGCCCTGATAGCTCAGGCGCTGGAGAGACTTGGACCTGTGCCAGATACCCTTTTTAATCCAGAAACAAAGAACTCAAGACTCATTTTAAGGTTCAAAGCTAACTTCCTGAAAAGGAACTCGGCAGAAAAGAAGGTTTTCCTTCAATGCCCAAGAATCCACCAAGGAATGTTTTTTATCACTTGGATGAGAACAAAACAAGTCTTTATAGAGGTCCACGCTTTCCTGAGCGGATTCATAACCAGGGTCATGAGAAACAGAGCTTGGGTACCAGGGTTCTAAAAGCTAGCAATATTTGAAACATTTTTTGTCCCCCTGAGTAAGTGGGAATCTGTTTGAGTGCAGGAATGCTGAACGAATTAGCTCTGGTAGGAAATTGGAATTTTCTTTTTTAAAAATTTACTTATTTGGATAACAGGAAAAGAAGAGAAAGCCATTTAGGGGCCTGAGATGTAGGTATGGAAATTGGGAGAGTAGTAGGGTGTCAGTACCATCACATCCTTGCAGGAAGAGGGCCCCGGACACTGTCCTTCCTTGCCACCTGGCTGAAGGACGTATTGTCTCAGACTAACTGGTTCTTGAAGTTGAGCAGTACAGCCCAAGTCAGTCTGATAAACTCATCAGA
Source organism: Ctenodactylus gundi (assembly GCA_004027205.1). Taxonomy (NCBI): domain Eukaryota; kingdom Metazoa; phylum Chordata; class Mammalia; order Rodentia; family Ctenodactylidae; genus Ctenodactylus; species Ctenodactylus gundi. The sequence goes on along the minus strand of PVKB01003579.1, from coordinate 140,902 downwards.
ATCCGGAAAATTAATAATGAGAGCTTCTGGCCACTGGAGAACCCAAAGCTAAAAGAATAGCTGCCCTGGCCATGAGATCAAGGGGTGAGTGTCCTCCAAGACCTGGCCATACTGAACCCCACCCAGACCTTTGTGGATTCTCAGCATCCAGGTGCCATGGGTGGGGGCACTGCCCACCTTTCCTCTGTGCCAGCCAAATTCTCCCCCCAGCATCTGTAACTAGGCCAGCAAGGCTCCCCTCTCACCCTGTCACTGTCCCTTTCCTGGGAACGTGCCACCTGAGCATGTGTGCTATTTAAAGAATTTGCAAAGTTCAATTTGGGTAAGTGTGAAAAAACTGCTACCTTATTTTCAAGTTAGAGAATATCATTTATAATGCATCAAGCCATACCATTTGGCTCTCCTCCTCTTGTGAAATGATTAATAATCAATGGAATATTGTTTAATTATGCCCAGCTCAAAGGACACCTCCTCTACATGGGCCTCCCTGGTTACCTTTTTGATAGTACCTGTGCTCCTTATTTGAACATGTGAATTTTTTTCTATTCCAAACATTAAGAAAATTGAGGTTGAAAGTCTGAGAGACAGCTTGACCTGGACTCCTAGACCTTGACTTAGATCCTTCTTCAACCACACAAGCTATTTTCCCAATGAAAGCAGGCTGAGGGATGCTCCCCTTTGTTGATATCCAGACCCCCTGTGATCTCTCAGAGACCAGTGTCTTAGTTGCTATCAGCTGGAGGCAGAGGTGCCTTGGGGCAGCAGAGGCCTCCCTGGGTGTCTCCTGTAGTTTTAGGACATAGTCTCATCTTTCTTTGTTGTCTCTAAAAGTAGACAAGGAGGCGAGGCCAAGAGGAGGGACTTCCTTCTTTCTGATGCACCAGGGCTGTTGGGCTCTGCCACCTCCTGAGGGGCACAGGAAATCCAAGAGTCTCCACCCCACCCTGAAGGGGCACAGTGGGCTGTGAAGAGAGATGTCCCAGGCTCAGAAAGGAGGCTTGGCTCAGTCAAGCTCTTCTCAGCCCTGTGACCCATCCTTGGAGCGAAGCCACACCCAGTGCTTCCCTCGTAGAGGTGGGTCTTCAAACCTAAAGGCCATAATTATTCTATGTCCCCAACCTCACAGGGCTCAGTACCTATTTGATGAAGCATTTTGTCATTGGGTGGTGCTAGGGAGTGGTTGACGGCATCTCAGCAGATTCCTTACTGGGTAGGCAACGGACTCATACAGATGGCAAAGAATGCCAGTGTGTGTGTATGACTGAGGGCTGGCAGGCTCAATGGCTTTCTTGGGATGAACAGTGGCTCCTGTGTCTCTCGGTGGAGCCAGCAGGGTGGGACCACTAGATCTGGCCTCCTAGGAGACTCTGGGCAGCCACACACAGTCTGAGCCTCTTTGTCCACAGTGTGTCCACAGTGTCAGCTTAGGGGGCTGCCCAATTGTCTCTGGCAGCGAAGTTCACAAGGCGAGCGTCTTCCTCAAGGCTGGGGGACATTATTTACCGTAGGTTCCCAATGTGGAGTGCCTAGGGGGCAGCTTCTAAGGTCATCTGGACTCAGGAGGGGTTAGGGTAGAGAGTGGAGTTGAGGAAAGTGATCTGTGACCTCTTTTATAGACAAGAAATCTCAGCACTCCCCGGGAAAGGCTGCTTTTATTTTTTAAGGCTAAGCAGTGCCAAAGGGCAGCCCAAGACATGGGCGGCGGTGAGGAAGAAAGGAAAGTGGAAGTGGAAAAGCAGAGACACAGAGCAGGAGGAGAGGACAGGAGAGCGAACGCACAGGAGCGTCCCCACCAGCTGTCTCACTGCATTCTGATGCATTTCCCCAAAAGGCAAAAACAGGTTTGTATCTAGCAGAAGTCAGCAGAAGGGTCAAAAGTACAGGCTCTGCGCAGTCTGTGGCTGTGTAAACACCCCAAATACCAATCAAGACGGAAAATAAGAACTTTCCACCATCATATCCAATAAAACTGTCCCCATCGGAGTCATGCCTGGCTTTGGCTTCGTGCCAGCCACTCACACAAATCTGGAGGATTCTCAGAGGTGAGGGGTTTCTTGTGAAATGGGCCTCCGAGCAGGAGGAGCCGGGGGACACCATGGCAGCCACATGCGGTGGCACACGCCCCAAATGTGCTTCTGAGCCCCAGAGCGGGGGCACGCAGGAGTCACAGCGCCCGGCATCCTGCTACACATTCACTGCCGGGGTGGACACCACAGGCAGGCAACCTGTGCCGAACCGGAGCACTGTTCTCAGAAGGTCTCCTTGCTCGGCTTAACATTACCCTGCAGTCATTCGATTCGGAGTGACCGTAGGCCAGGGGCCCTGCGAGTTACGCAGCTGTTCCCATTGACTGTCTGCGTTGTGCCCGCAGCCACCGTGCACGAGGAGCGGGAAGGAATTGTTTCCCCACACAGGTGCAATGAGACCAAAATCTAGGAGGGGGAGTGGCTAAGCCAGGACCGATGGAGTCCCGGAATGTGGGCCAGGCTGCTCTCTCTCTCTAGCTGTCCTCTCCCCGTGAAGCCAGGTGGGGTACCTCGCGCTCCTGCCCACCCCAGCCGCGCCTCCACTGGGTCTTAGCTTTCGTTGTGTTTCATTTAAAAATACCCAAGCTGCCTGCTCACCTACCAGCAAGGAGGTCCCGGGAGCTCTTCCTCTCTGAACCACGTCCTGTCCAGGTACCTCAGAGCGAGCCAGGGTATCCCCAGCCAGATTCCAGCTCTTCACTCCGTCTCAGAGATCCGCAGTCCAGCGCTGGATCCTCTCCTGCAGGTCTCTCTGGGGAGCATTCCTGCCTGACCTTCAGACCTGCCTCAGCCCACAGCTGGACCTGCGCCGGCACGGTCACTTCCTGGCTGGGTGTTTACCTTGTTGGCCTCACGAAACACCTGACCCAGAGGCTGTGTAGGAGAGAAGGCGCTCCTGCAGGTGAAGGCTGGCAACGGCTGGCATGGCTGGCGTGGCCCCCTCGTGCAAGGGAAAGCTGGTTGCCCCGCGAGAGGAGCAGCCCAGCCCTGGAATGTGAGGTGTGGGAAAGCTTTGGTTTTCATAATTGTTTTGTGCATATCAATCTTTCTTCTTATTACAAAAATTAACTCATATTAATTGTAAAAATTAATAATCTCACTATGCCACTTCCCTACTTGCATAGGACCTTTACCAGATGTCCCCACCTCAACCCCTTCACTTTCCCTTATAGTCTCTTGTCTTTTGGGTTGTCATCCTTTTCTTTCCCCTTCAGTGGCCACATATGATAGAAATCACGACACTTGTCTTCCTGAGTCCAGATACACCCCTCAACGTGATCTGCAGTTCCACCCACTTTCCTGCGAAGGAAATGATTTCATTCTTTATGATTGAATAAAATTTCATCGTGTATACACACCCTATCTTCTTTCTACATCGTCAGGTACTTAGGCTGATTCCGTAATTTAGCAATTGTAAGTAGTACCACAGTAAAGACAGGAATGTAGGTGTGTGTTTGTTTTTTTTTTTTTTTCTTTCCTTATCCAGACTGCTATTTCTTTCTGATATGCATCCAAGGAGTGATATGGCTGGGTCATGATCATGTGGTAATCTTTTCTTTTCTTTCTTTTTTGTTTTTGTGGGGGTGAGGGGGGGGTCTTTTGACAGAGTCTAAATAAGTCACTTTGTTGCCCAGGCTGGGATTGAATTTTCAATCTTCCCGCCTCAGCCTCCCCAGTGCTGCGATTACAGTATTGCAGGAATTTGACCTTCAAGATGCCAAGCACAAACTCTGAGGGTTGGAGAACTTAGTTTATTATGCTGGTGGGTCCAAAGGAGTTAACTCTCCGAAGTCTGAACCCAGAACAGTGGAGGACGCCCTTTATATACAATTTTGGCCTTTTGCCTCCCCTCTATCTAACAGGTAGTTGTGATTGGCTACTGTAAAGTTGCTGAGCAGTGACACTCAAAGTGACAAGGTGGGGGCTGGAGGAATAGCTCAGCCATTCAAGCGCTAGCCTAGCAAGCACTAAGCAAGCGCTATGTACCGAAGTTCAGTTCCCCAGCACCACATAAGCTAGGCATGGTGGTGCATGCCTGTAATCCCAGCACTCAGGAGACTGAGGCAGGTGGGTTGTCCTGAGTCCAAGGCCAGCCAGGGCTCCGTAGAGAGTTCAGAACCAGCCTAGACTACAGAGTGAGACCCTGTTTCAAAAAAAAAAAAAAAAGTTACAAGGTGGTAACCCAGTGCTTAGTTTTGTTATTGACAAGGTCATGCTATCTTCCTTTATTGATAAAGCCTGGAGTGAGAAGGGAGAGGACAAAAGGACAGCAGTAAGGTCAGGGTAATCACTGGGGCTAGTCCAAAATTCACTTTAGATGAAGAAAGGGAGCTTTTGTGATGTGAGAGGCACCTGCCACCGTAGGTGCAGGAATCCCCCTCTAGCAGGTCTACCTCAGACCTTGGAATTTTTCTAAGGGAGGGGGAGGCAGCTGGGAGCAGGCAAGATGACAGAAGCAGAAGGCACAAGTTTTTGTTTTACAAAAGATCAATTCAGAAGTTAAGAGACACAGCTTTCAAACATTTGTTTAGCAAGATAATATTAGGAGGCTGATTTAAACAGGGACTGCCTAGCTTTTATATTTTGATCTATTGGTAACAAATTTTCCCCTTCAATAGATGTGTGCTATCATGCCCACATCTATTTTTTTTTTAAAGAAAACTTCTTACTGTTTTCCATAGTGGTCACACTAATTCACCTTCCCACCTACAGCCTGTACATATTCTTTCTTTTCCCACATCTTCACAGCATATGATAGTTTTTGGCTTTGGACAGTTGCCATTCTGGTTGAGATAAGATGGAGGCTCTCTATGCAGTTCCTGTTCAAGGCCTTCAGTTCTCAGCTTGAACACTTCTGCCCAGAAGACACTTGCTGCCTTCTAACGAATCTGCTTTATTATCAGTGGCATTATTATTATTGCTAATAGCTTCCTTCTATTCAGCGCTTACTACCTAACAGGCACTTTAAAACCTCTTTGGGTAATTCTGGGCTCTCACTTTGCACAGAGCATTACGCCCATTTGTCTTAGAAACTGTCTCGTTGCTGAGACACAGTACCCATCATTCACAACTGAAAGGAGAAAAAGTGTTTTAGCCAAAAAAAAAAAGTGTTTAGTTCAGAGGTCTCGGTCCATTCATGATGAGTTGGAAATGGGAAATGGTGGCACGGACTAAGGGTTGGTCTGGCTGCTCATGGCGTTGCAAAAGGAAGGATCAGAGGTTGGGCAGAACCTAGGGCAAGACTTTATCCTCCCAGACCACACCCTCAGGAATCTGCCCATCTAGACCAGACTCTATTTCCTAACAGCACATGAAATTCATAGATAATCTACAACATTCAAGTACATACAGCGTTGGGGGGGACATTCTGTCATAACATTCCACTCCTAGTACCCAAAAGACTCATGTCAACCTTCTTATACAAAATGCATTTAGTCCATCTCTAAGAGCTCCTGAAGTATTAATAGTTCTAGCACTGCTACAAAGTTCAAGTTCAAAGTTTACTCTGAGACTCAAGACTCTGTGAGCTCCTATAAAAGTCGAAAAAGAATGCAATGCTTCTGATATACAGTGTCACAAGGTAAACATTCCCAGTTCAAAAGGGACAAATAGAAGGATAGAAAGCAATTGGACCAAAGCAAGAGACAAACCCAGCTGGGCAAATGCTAAATTCTGTAGCTCTGTGTCCAGTATCCACCACAAACTGTGGCCAAATGTGAGCTCCAAAGGCTTTAGGTGGTCCTTCTCTGCCCCTGACTGTAACTTCCATGACTTCTCCTGGCTCTGCTCATACCCTGTGGCCCTCCTTTGCAGACATCCATGTTCCTGGTACCTCCAACTTTCCAGGGCCTCCACTGCTCTTTCAGCTTCACAACTTCATGCACTACCCTCTCAGGGACGTACTGCCTGGCCTCCAAGGCCATCTTCTGAAATCTGGTTGGAGGCCTCCATAACCCCACAACTCTTATACTCTGCATGTCTGTAATACCAGCACAATGCAAATGACACTAAGGTCTGCCACTGACGGGAGCGTTGGCCAGGCCCCCTTGGCCCAGGGGCACAGAAGCCTCTAATTCACAGATGGTTGAATTTCTTGGGGTTTCATCTTCCTACATTTCTCTGCAGGATACCCTGGCACTTTCTTTTCAAAACAAAGTCCATTGTCTTTGCACCCTTGAACCAGCAAAGGCTGGAGTCTTGCTGATTCCTGAGATGCCTTCAAGGCACCTTCCTACAGTCCTGATACAAGATACGTGACCTCTTTTTTTTAATGCTGATCTCTTCAATAACCATGTGTTTCTTTGATTTAATTTTGCAGTGACTTTCTTTTGCCAAAACTACAAACATTTTACATTCTTTTGCAGTGCCATTTTTTCCCCTGATTTTCAGTGTAGAGCTGGCTAAAAGGCACAAGCAGGATCCATGTGACAGCCTGAACATTGGGCTGCCTTGAAATTTTCTCCATTTGGGGTTGGAGGAATAACATAGCAGATAGAGTGCTTGCCTAACAATCACAAGGCCCTGAATTTCATTCCCCAGCACCACATAAACTGGGCATGGGGGTGCGTGTTTGTAATTCCAGCACTGAGGAGCCCAAGGTAGGAAGATTGTGGTGAGTTTGAGGACAGCCTGGGCTACATAGTGAGTTTAGGACCAGCCTGAACAACAGAGTGAGATCTTGCTTTCAAAAAAAGGGGAAAGAAAGAAAGGAAGGGAGGAAAGAAAAAAAGAAGGAAGGAAGAAATTTCCTGCACTGGATTAATTGCTCCACCACCCCTAATCCCAGGGTCAAGAGAATTTCTCAGGACAGGGCAAAATGCTAACACACTTTTTGCCAAAGCATAGTATGCATGACTTTTAGGCTAATTGCAGTTGAATCCTTTTTCCCATCTTATACCTCTTGAGCCTGGCCTTTTCAATCTGAAATTCTATCAGAATTCTGGTTTTCTGGTCTCTCACCAGAGTCTCCCATCAATCTCAGTTTATAGTGTTTTAAGGCTTCTCTAGCTGGCATATGCAAACCTTTCCAAATTCATCCTGCAAACCCATTCCAAAGAACTGCAAAGCCAGTTCTCTGGTACCACTTTCTATCTTAGTCACTTTCTCATTGTTGGGACACAATTATATCCAACCCCCTCAGCTTAAGGGAGAAAGAGTTTATTTTAGCTCCTGCTATGGTTTGGATCTGGAGGCCCCCCAAAGCCTCACTTCCTTGGATGTCGTGGGATAATTACACAACTGTGTGCTATTTGGAGGTAGGGCCTGGCTGGAAGGGGCAGATGCTAGGTGCTTTGTTTTGACCTCAAAAGATTGTGTCAGTGTGTTGAGATTCCTGGGGGAAGGGAGGCCAGGGCAGAACTTTCAGAAGTGTGTGTTGCCCTGTGGGCCAGGAAGTCAGGGAAAGGCACCCACCTGGCAGGGGCACCCAACCTGGGCTTAGGGGCCAGCCAGGTTCTTGTACTGAGTAAAGGAAGAAGAGGAAACATTGTTACAGCATCCTCCTGGGAAAGCTCTAGCCTTCAGTTGGCTTCTGTTTGTAATGGGGGTGAGTGGCTCTCCAGCCTCTGCCATGTGCTTCTATAGTTGCTGGCTGGGTATGAACAGACCGTGTGAGACCTTCTGAAACTGTGAGCTAAATCAATCTTTCCTCCCTTAAATTGTGGATGTCAGATATTTTGTCCCAGCAACGAATAAGTAACTAAGACAGCTCACAGTTCAGAGGTCTCAGTCTATTCATGGTCAGCTGGCAATGGCAGAAGAGTCTGGTGGAGAACAGCTACTCACAGTAAAAGAAAAGGAAATTTCAAGAGTTGGGGGGAGCCTAGGCAAGAGTTCTTCTAGGCCACCTCCTCAGGAATCCACCACTCCCAACCAGGCCCTGTCTCAAAATGATATGTGAAACCCATAACATTTAAGCACATGAGGTTTAGGAGGACTTTCCAGGTCCCAACTATAACACCATCAAAAAAAAAAAAAAAAAAAAAAAAAAAAAAGCCTGTAGAAGTTGATCACCTTACCCAAAGCCACACAGCTAGAATTGTGGGGGTCTGGGATTCAAACTGAATCCAGCTGGCACTAAAACCTGGGCTCTTAACCACCACCATCACTTGCCGAGTTTAATTGCTGTAGTACCTCAGCTTTATATGAAATTCAAGTGCTTGGTTGTTCAGCTATCTATTGCTGGTAACAGATTAACCCAGTGCAGCAGCACATAACGACACCTTCCGGTAACCTCCGTTTCTGTGGGGCAGGAATCTGCTTGGCTGCATTCTCTTTTCAGAGTTTCTCCCAGGCAATGATCAAGGTGACAGTGGGGCTGTGGTCTCCCCTTCAGGCTCCACTACAGAGGACCCATTTCCAGCCTCATAAGGCTGCTGCCCTGACTGAGATCCTTGAAGGCTGTGTCCTGAGAGCCTCGGTCTCCCTGCTGGCTGGTGGCTGGAGGCTTCCCTTGGTTTTGCTATATGGGCCTCTCATCCACACAGCTTGCTTCATCCGAGCATGCAATAACGAGTCCAGAAAAACAATAGTCGAAGTCTCTTGTGCTCTGCTTATGAAAGTGACATTCCATTAGTTTTCCTGTACTGTAATTGTTAGAAAGGATGTCATTAGGGACAGCTCACATACGGAGGTAGGAGATTACACAGGGCTTGGATCCCAGGGGGTGAGAATCACAGAGGACCGTTATGGAAACTGTCTACTCCAGCATATGATTGCCACAAAATTTTGGCTTGAGTTTTGTCTCTGAAAGCCAGTTGGGAACATTCTCGTATCTGTACAACTGCCCATCCATCCATCCATCCATCCCATCTTTTCATTTGTTTAATAAACATTTGATTATACCACACATTAGGCTCAGAAGAAACCAGAATAAACAAACCGAGTTATTCCCTCTTCTGCCTCACTGCGTTGCCATCAAGGGCTCCCTGCAGAGCCTTCACATACAGGGCCCGGGGAGTGTCCCTGGGTGTTCTGTCCTTCAGGAACTCCAGCTCTCTGTCTTCCCATTGGCCATCAGATGTTGCATTTCTGAGACCCTTGGCCTTCTGCTTGCACTCTTCGTGTGTCACTCATTTAAAAATAAAACATTTTGAGCTCCTCCTAAATGTAAGGAGTCATGAAGGAATGATAGCTGGTGTGTGTGTGTGAGTAAGGTAAGGAGAGTTAGAGGTGGGACACAGACACACAGTGCCCAGGGTTTTGTGTGCAGTTGTATACTGCTGGGCTGTCTGGTGGAGGAAGAAGTGAGGAAGAGCAAGAATCATTCCTCATTCCTGGGTAGGCAGGCAGCAAGGGCACACAGGGCAGACTGACTCCCTGACTCACCTACCTGTGTGCCTGTCCCCTTGCCTCAAGTCCCCAAGGCCTAGGACCCAGACAGTGGAGCTGGTGTTTGGAGGTGCCTCTTGGGATGTCTTTCACAAGGAAGACCTTTCCAATTTATACATTTACTGAACAACTAGTATGTGTGGGACTGTGCCAGGCCCTAGGACTACCACGGAAGCTCTTCTAGATTGAAGGAAAGCCAGGCCTGGTGGTGCAGGCCTATAATTTCAGCACCCTGGGAGGCTGAGGCAGGAGTCCAGCCTGGACAAGCTAATCATTTAGCAAGAAGCTGTCTCAAAATTTATATGTTAAAAAAAAGTATAGTGGGGAACTGGAGATGCAGCACAGTGAAAAAACTCTGGGTTGGATTTTCAGAAACACACATATACATGCGCACACGTGTGCACAACACACACACACACACACACACACACACACACACACACACAGAGAGAGAGACACATATACACAAGAATAAAATGAATCTAACTTCGTTTTTTCTCCTCCACACCATCTTACTGCCTCAGAAAAGACCCTTACCACTCTTACTGGATGATCACAGCATTGTTTAAAGTATCTTATCTCCAGTCTCTTCCAATTGCTCCCAGCCCTCCCCACTTACCCACCTCAGTATTCATGCAAATGTGCTGACATAGACCAATCCTGTCACTTCCTTGCTCAAAAACATTTTACATTCTGCTAATGGTTTCATGAGTATCCTTTCAGAAATGTTCTATCTATACATCTCTCTCCCTCTCTTCCCACCACCTTTCTTTCACACACGTGTATGTTCTCTCTCTCTCTCTCTCTCTCTCTCTCTCTCTCTCTCTCTCTCTCTCTTTTGTATCCTTTGTCTTAACTTAGGGAGGATCATAGCACCTACCTACTATTTTGCATTACTGTCTTGGTGTTTTTCCAGTTCAGCACACTTTGAAGTTCTTCACTGTGTTTAATGACTGTTTGCTGTGCTGTAAGAATCTTTGGGGATGATACTGAGAAATTCTTTTTAAGATCTCTGTGTCCTTGACAGGAAGGTTTTATGATGCTTTTCTTTCTTGGGTGATATTTTTTTGATAGATCACTGGTGGCCTTAACAATCAGAAGTCAATTGTTTTAAAGTGATTTTTATAAAGTAATATATTCTGTGCTGACAGAAATAGAATATTGAAGTATAATAAGTTTAATTCATTATAAGACAATTTATAAAAATGTTAATAACTTCTCATGTTGAAATTGTTTTATGGTGGGAAGTGAAGAATCAAAATGTTTGAAGTTTTTTTCTCCATAGTCATTTTTAAAATCAAATTTAACCCTATATAGGTACTAAACCACACTTGCTCAAGAAAAAGAACTGAACTGTAGCAGGAATACTTATGAAAGCATCTGTTGACCATCAGTGAGCTAGATTTATCCTAAGCACTCTACGTGGATTAGCTTATTAAATCATCTCTATATTTTATGACGAGAAAGCTAGATCTAGATATATGGACGTTACCTAATTTGCCTAAGGTCATATAGATTTTCCTGAATACGTAAAATGCCGGATGTATTTTTTGTAATGTAAATACATATTACAGTTAAAAAACAAGAAAGGTAAATCTCTGAGCACCACAAATGAATAGGTCATTGTGTGTTTACCCTGGTGAGCTGAGTACTTTGGGGACCATAACCTACAGTCCCTGTGGTGTTCATTTGCTTTAAATGAGCACAGTAATGCGGAGGCTAGAACCAAAGCTTTTGGATCTGCATACAGCAGGAAACTTAAGGAAAGAAAAAATGTCACAGCCATGGGTATAAGAACAAGAAAGTGAAAAAGATTAGGCTGGATCCACACATGAGATCTAAATTTTAGCCATTCATGATGGTGTAGAAATCCCAAGTTAGAAACTGAGGAAGACAGTTGATAGTCAACAAAAACTTAAGACTTACAGAGGGAACCGTGGCAGGATCTCTTCAATCTGGAGCACTATCAGGAACAATTCCATGAATCTTACCTGAAAAATAATTCTCCACTGCAAAGGGGCTCGCACGCAAAAGGAGCAAAACATTCAAGGAAGATCACTAGGAAGGACAAAATGAATATAAATGATTAAAAGTTACGATAACAAACTATAAAAGCATTTGAGAAAGCCCAGCCTGATGGAACAAAAATGGGAGAGTTGACAAATGAGGAAATAGAAACAATTAAAAATGCACATTTCAAAGGCAGATGTGTGAAATTATTTAAAACTTTATGCAATTCCAAAGAATGTCAATTAAACTGCTTCTGTTCTCTGTCAGACAACAGCAAGGTGAGCAAGCTAAGCATCCACAAAGACTGGTGCTTGGATGGAGGAAAAAGTTAGAAAACATTTGTGTGGAAAAAAGGCAAGTGGGCTGGGTGTAGTGGTACACACCTATAATCCCAACATTCTAGGAGGCTGAGGCAAGAAGATCACAAGTTTGAGCCAAGTGTAGGCAACATAATAACTTAGAATCTGTAGGAAAATAAAAATAATAAAATTAAAATTAAAAGGCAGGAGATATAGTAAAGCTCCTGGGTTCAATCTCCAGTATTAAAAATAAAGAAAAAATAAATAGAAAACAAATTTATTGCTAGAGCTGCCATAACAAAATACTGGATGATTGCCATTGGTCAGACATTCTCCCCCCCCACCCCCGGTCAGGCATTTAAACAATTGAAATGAATTGTTACATGTGCCAGAGAAAGAGAGAGAGAAAGAAATTGTCTCGTAGCTCTGCAGGCTAGAAGTCCAAGTTCAAGGCACAAGCAGGTTAGGTGGCTTCTGAGGCCTCTGCGCCTTGGCTTGCAGATGACTGTCTTCTTTGTGTCTTCATTTACTTTTCTTTTGTGTTCTGCATGTCTTTGTCTAATCTCCTCCTATAAGGTCACCAATTATATTGGACTAGGGACCCTCCCAAGTAGATCATTTCACCTTACCTCTTAAAGACCTATCTCCAAATACAGTCACATTCTGGAATTAGATCTTCAACATAGGAACTCGGGAGTTACACAGTCAAGCCCATAGCAGCCCAAACTACTTTGCTTCTACTTTCAAGTTTAATTATTAATTACCAATTTGTGACCTTGGGCTATTCCGTAACTACACTTTGCCTCATTTTCCCTAAGGTAAGGTGGGAATGACAAATAGCACCTGTTTCCCAAGGTTGCTATCAGAATTATACAAATGAATGTACATAAAGCTCCTTAAAATAGGCTCGAAGTACTTAAAGAAATAAGGGAGTAAGATCTGTGAAACAAGAATAGGACATTTTGAAAATTTCTAAAGCAAATTCAAAGAAGTAGAAACTGTAAAGGAAAAATTTTGCATAAAATATTCGAACTCAACATAACTTTAAATTTAGTGAGATTTAGTGATTTGAAAGATACACCTGAGAAAATCACCAAGAATTAAGTGCCAGGAGGTAGAAATGTAAAATATGAAAGAAGTTTAAAAATGTCTACAGAATAGATCAAGAAAACCCAATAGGCCCTTAACAGACTCTTCCGAAGGACAGGGCTGAGTGTGGAGGAGAAAAGATATTCCAAGAAATAATAGAGAAAAACTTTTCCAGAATTGAAGAATGAGACGAGTTCCAACTTTGAAAAGGTGTGAAGAGTCCCAGGGTGGGTAAGTGAAACAGAATCCACACCCGGGTGGTGGTGCTGCAGAACCACAAGGACAAAGAACATATCGAAAAGCTGTGAAGAGAAAACAGATGCTGTTGCAGCGATGCTGGTCCCAGCAAGCCAGGCCCTGTCTCATGGCCCTGCAGTTCATCACAGTTTCTCCTGCACTTCTAGGACCCACACAGTTTCCCACTGTGTTCTGGGCTCTGAGCTCTCCATCTCCCAAACATGTTCTGTCCCTGCTTCTGCATGTTTTACTCTTTTTTCTTTTTTCTTTTCTTTTCTTTTCTTTCTTTCTTTTTTTTTTTTTTTGAGACAGGGTCTCGCTCCGTCGCCTCCGCTGGTCTTGAACTCACTGTGTAGCCCAAGCTAGCCTTGAACTCAGTCTCCCGAGTGCTGGGGTGACAGGGGTGCACCATCACTTGTTTACTCTTCTTTCGGGCCTCACCTAAGTCTCATGCCTGCCTGTAAGTGTTCTTCCTAGTTTCCTGTTGTTCTTAACCACCAGGAATTCTCAGAACTAGCAAGCCCAAAGGAACCCAGAGCAGGCCCTCCAGGAGCCCCTCTAATCCAGCGGTCTGAGGGAGGCAAGTGACCCAACTCCTAGGAAGAAGAGCCGAGCAGGTGTGTACTTGGCTCAGAGCCAGGGCCCCATTAGGAGCTGAGCTAAAGATTCTTTGAAAGGACTTGGTTCAGTGGAGGAAAGGGGACAAAGAAGGCAACCTCCCCACCTTGGGTTCAAGGCTAAGAAAGTGTGCCCCGAACTGAACCTGACCACTGTTCGATCACTTTCGGCTTCTGCAGCCTCACTCATTCATGTCTTCTGGCAGTGAACTGGAGTGAGATGACTTATGTTTTCCTACTGTGTGTCAGCAGCTGACCTGTCCACCTGGGAATGGCCTATGGGGCCTTGGACATGGTTACAGTGGTGACAGAAGAAGAGCGTTTATCATCAGACGCTAACATGGTCCCTACCACGAGCTCGATGCTGAGTCAAAGATTCAGAACGCATCATCTCCTGCGACCTTTGCATCCTCCTGCCTGGAAAGGTAGCATTCTGCTGATCACTGATGAAGGTTTATCAGACTCTGCCCTACATGTGAGTTGTGAGGCAAACGAGACGACTAAGAGAGAGGGAGGGAAGGAGGGATGGAAGGAGCAAGAGAGAGAGAGAAAGAGAGACTGAAAAATAACGTGACGTATGCATTTGGGAACTGACATTGCTAATAGGAATATGTGTGGGCTTGTTAGAAAGGGCAAAGGGAAATTGTAAAATACAGAATGAAAAGGATTACATAAATTACTTTGAAGCTGTAATCCTTGCCTATAACCAGGGTGGTGTCAGTCCAAAGATGGACAGATGGAAGCTGGGTGTGGTGGCGCACACCTGTAATTCTAGCACTTGGGAGGCTGAGGCAGGAGGATTGCCATGGGTCCAAGGCCAGCTTGGGTTCCATAGTGAGTTCAGGACCAGCCTGGGCTATAGAGTGAAACCTTGTCTTCAAATAAATAAATTTACAAAAACAAAGTTGGACAGATGGTTCCCAGGCAGATGCCTTGCAGCAGCACGTCTGTGTGAGGTCATGCTGGCCTCTGGGCAAGGCTGTGGTTCTCTATCACCAAAGATTCTGGTGACAGTTCTTGTTATCAGAGGCGCAAGAATGTGATTCCTCTTTCATACAGCCCCAGCTTGGCTAGTGTTATTGTTGTTAGTGGCTGTTTTAATTCTGACAGCTTTCACGTAGCTTAGTCTATCGTGAGGTTTTACCATCATTATTCAAAGGAGGAGCCTGAAGTCCCAAGAAGTCATTCAGCTAGCCGGTGGCCTAGTCAGAAGGGCAGATCAGTCCTGAGTGGCTTCAGCTGGCTCTTCTCTGTCTCCACACTCTCCCAGACCCGGAGGGGTCTGTTCCTACTGCGCACATGTGTTGCTCAATGGTCCGTTTTTAACAAGCACCCTTGACTCAGGCTACCCTGGCTCACCCTCTGATTCAAGCATGACTGTGTAGGCAGCTGGAAGATTTATTCCTGACTAATGAGAGGCAGAGTCCTAATTGGGCCAGGGCAGGGCCTGGAAACTGACATTGTCCCTGGCACACTCTTGGTCAGATGAGTGGGAGGCAGATAGGGGGACTCCCTTCCGTGTATATAAGCATGGGCCAGCAGAGCGGCCTGAGATGGAGGTGAACCTGGGGAGTGCAACAGCTACAGGACTCCCAGAATCCAGGTTGCCACTGCCCCTGCTCACGCACACTGACTACATGCCCAGGCCTCGGGATCCGGCTTGGAACACTCTGAGGTATGGCTTATCTCTGGATTGACCCATGAATTCCACTGCTGACATTAGCAAGATTCTTCCTAGTAAATAATTACTAAGTGATGGTGTGATATTTGACAAAGCTTTTGAAGGTGACAATTTTGAAGAGCATGCCACCTCATGGTACCTCAGCTCCTACTGGTCAAACATCCCACTCAGTACTTTATGTTCATAGGATGTGGAGGATGGGAATGTGTGGGAAGGTTCAGATCAGTGGTTCAGGGAAACAACTGATTCTGCCTTCAACTGAGTGCTGGTCTGAACTTCTGAAAAGAAATTCAAGTGAGTGCTGGTCTGAACTTTTGATAGGAAGTTCTTTGTCAGTGTGGATGCCAGCTTGCGAATAGTATCCCAGCAAGTACTAGGTCTAAGCTGAGTTGTTGAACTCTCTGGAAAATGACTTTTTCTTGGGAAGGAGACTGGCCTTGCTTTATAGGCTGGTGGCCCTGGAGGCTGGTGTGGGGCAGCTGTTGGCTGGCCTGAGGCCAGTAGCTACCTGATCACTGGCAGGTAGCATGTTGTCCATGCAGGAACCAGCAGGTAACTGACTCAAGGACAAAGGCTATTCCTTTGAGGAAAACATCAAAGTGTTTCTCTTCTTTGCTCCCCATAATTATTGGCTCTCATCTGTTGTTGTGGGAATCCTGTAAGGCAGGGACAGGCTTGGTGTTCATTTGTTTCCCAGCTCACACAAGATGCTCCATACCAATTTGCAAATTGTCAAGCGTCTCTCTGGAATCGGCGAGAGGATGGCTGCCAGATGGTCTCAGCTCTGCAAGGTACCACCAAGGTGTGTGCTCCAGCAAGAGAAGGCGAGGAGGCAGGCTTGGACCCTCTACCATGTGATCTTTGGGAGAAGATAAAGAGTTCCGGCTGTGGGTCTGTTGCAGGAATGCCCAGTGTGGGAGTGTGGGTTGTGGAATCTGGAAGATCCAGGATCAGATCCACCCACCTCTACTACCCCAGTTTAAGAGCTTCCGGGGAAGTCATCTATGGCCTCCTGACCTACTTCTCGGTTTCCTTGCTTCTGTGACAGGATGCCTTACTCCTTCCTGCCTTATGGGGCATGAGAGCAGAAAGGAGCTTCCTCAAGTAAGATCCTTGGCTCTGGGATTGGCACCCACATGGATACAAAAAGCATGAACCCCTGTGACTGTATAAAGCATTATGTCAACTTGAAGGGATTAGGAAAGGCCCAGCTGATCCACAGGACAGAGTTTCAGGTGTGAGTGATTGACATATGGGCCAGCAAACTGAGGAAAGAAGATCCGCCCTGGATATGGGTGACCCATCTCATAAACTGGCACCTCGAATTAAATAAAAAGGAAGGAGGAAGAAAGACTACATAGATTCTTCATCTGGAAGAGGTCTGGTTTTTGCTGTTGTCTCTAGACGTTGATCCCCAGTGCACACTCGCTCCTGTCTTTGCATTGTCAATCTCCAGGGCAGACTCGCTTTAGTCCTCAGGTCTTTGCTATCGCCTTTGGATACCCATCTACAGTGCAGATTCCCACCAGGTATCCTGTAGTGATCGTCCATACCTTCCATATTGGACTGGTGTTCTTCCATCCCCACATCTGAGCAGCTCCTGGACACTCCAGCTCTTGTATGTGCAGGTGGCCATTTTGGACTCTCTTCAAACTCTGTAAGTCATCCTAATAATATAATTTGTATTAATTCTGCTTTCCAAGAATCCTAATGCCCAGGACAACGTAAAATCGGCTGTCAGATGACTATTTATGACGTATGAAGTGTGGTTTCTTTAAGTTCAAGCTTATTTATCACTTCTCTCATTGCCTGGCTGCTGCAATATGAGACTGAGTGGGGCAGAGTCCCTCTCCACGGTTCTGGCCACCCCCATCCAAACTCACCCAGTATCAGTTGAAGGAGCGTCTATTGCCACCTTAGCCAGCTCCCTTCCAGCCAGATGAAGAGACGGAATCCAGGGAGAAAGATTTTTTTGTGTCCAAAGATGCACGAGCTGCTAGTAGACTGAGGCCTAAATTCAAGTTTTTTGCTTTCATCTCAGTTCTATTCCCACTGTATCAGCCTAAAGTGGCTGCCAGTGTCAGCAGCCAAGGAGGGGAAAGGTGAGCCAGCTGCCTGAAAAGGGTCCAGATGTCCTCTGGAAACTTATTAAAGAGCAGGAAATGTCATTTCCCTTTGGCAATAAGTCCTGTGTGGTCTCAGAAGGGCCTTTAGTCTCAGCTTGACCACTTGAGGCTTAAGCAAGGTCAGATTTCTTAACGGTGCAGTGGAATAATGGCATGTGCTTCATGGGGTGTCACAAGGATCACGTGAATAAATATTTATAAGCTATATTGTATGTAACAAAATTTAGCATTTTTAGAAACTATTGACAATTACCCATCAGAGAGTCTAGCACTTTAAGGGCCATCTGAATGTTCTAAGGTAGGTATTGTTGGTGGGGTGAGTTTGGGCCAGCACAAGGTAGCTGAAATGATATAGAAAACACCTCGACCTGATCCCAAGTTCCTCTTCCCTGCCTCACGGAGCCCAGCCTTATCTCTAAATCAAAGAGGACACATGCTAAGACAGACTAGGGGCTTGAGTAGCAGTTGTCATTAGCAGCTGTCCGCAGCCCTCCTGCCTCCATGCTGAGATCTCTCAAAAGGGGACTGTTTTGAGTCTCATAGACTGTATGTATAGGAAGCAGGTCGTTGTGAGTCAAATGAGGTAGTCCCTGTCAAGTTTTCAGATGAGTCCTGCCCTTACAACAACCCTTTTATTCCCGATACAATGCAAACTCCACAAGAGCAAAGTTCTTGGTCTTGGTCTTAGTTACTTTTTTGTTGCTGGGACACGATGTCCAACAACCTAAAGAAGGAAATTTATTTTAATCAGTTTCAGGAGGTCTTAGTTCTTCATGGGTGGCTAGCAATGATGGAAAGTTGCATTGGCAGAGGGCCTAGATGGAAAGAAGCTGTTTACGGCCTGCAAGACAAGAAATGGAGAGATGGAAGGGCAGAACTAGTGAAGGAGTTATATAGTCTTCTAGGCCATGCCCCAGTGATCCACCCTTTCCAGGTTATGTCCCACTGACCCACCCCTTCTGACCATGCTCCAGCTCTTATCAGTACATGAAATCAATGGATTAATCTCTACGATTGAATCACCTTCCAAACATGAGGCTTTTCAGGGACATTCTAGGTCCAAACCATCACAGAGCTTTATTCACGGAATATCCAAGTTTCTAGAGTGATCCTAGGCATATATCAGAGCACAATAACTACTTGCTTCATGCATACATTTGTTGCCTCCCTTAAGGAAGTTGGAATCTAAGGAAAAATCTGGAAAGATGTTACAGACATTGTAAAAATCAATTCTTGACTCCTTCCTAATTGGCCTTCTAAATCATATTGACTTTGTTGCCCCCTCCATCTCTAGGAGAGAGGGTCCCTTCGATGGCCTCTGTCTCTGCTTTAGCCAGGATTTTATCAGCTCTTACCTGGAATTTTGCAAACCCTCACTGTGACTACTTAGAACGTGATGCCAACTTTAGGATAGATTCAGACATGCTCGCCTTTTGTTGAGTAGAGTTTTGAGTGTGTCTGTGGATGGCTGACATTCAGGCCCAAAACCTGAGGAAAGAAGAACCACTCCAAGTGTAGGTGGCAACAACAAATTGGTAGCTTGAGCTGAATAAAAAACAGGAGAAAGAAGAAAGTTTTCTTCTGCCGAGGGGAGAGTTTGACCTTCACCATCGCCTCTAGCTGGACGTGGATTCATAGTGCAGACTACCTCCTATCTTACCTTCTCTCTGGACACCAGTCTCCAGGGCAGGCTCTCTCCAGCTGCTACAGGGTGAGCTTCCAGCCCTTTGGTCTCAGACAGGCATTCTTTCATCTTCACATCTGAGTATCTACTGCATTTTCCAGCTCTCCCCCATTAATTCTGGTTTTTTGTTTTTTTTTTTGACACAGGGTCTCGTTCTGTGGTCCAGGCTGGTCCTGAATTCACTTCAGAGCCCAGGCTGGCCTTGGACTCATGGCAATCCTCCTGTCTCAGCCTCCCGAGTGCTGGGATTACAGGCATTAATTCTGTTTTTCTAAGAACCCTAACTAATACTCTTACTTTTAACTGTCTTCCCCTTGAAGATGAGAGAGAGAGAGAGACCTTCTAAAAATAAGCTAGGATGGATCAGTTCCACCTAACAGCCTTCCCATCGCCTCCAGGCCACAGTCCAACTCCCATGGCCAATCAGCACATGACAAGATGCTCAGCATTATTAGTTATGTAGGAAACACAAATTAAAACCACAGCGAGATCCCCCTACATGCATAGCAGGATGACTCACATTAGAAAGACACTGCGGGAAGTGCAGGTGGCAGTTTGGAGAAACTAGAACCCTCTTCACCGCTGGTGAGAATATTCAGAGGTACAGCTGCTGTGGAAGAGTCTGGTGGGTCCACAAAAATCCAAGCAAAGAAATGTGCCCACTGGCCCCACGTCCAGGAGCGTACTTGCAAGAAGTTAAAACATATGTTCACACAGGGCCTGGGCACAAATGTTTATGGCAGTGTTAGTCACAGTATCCCAAAGTTGGAAACAGCCCGAATGCCCACAAATAAACCAAATGTGGCTGTTTTAGTCTTCATGCTACTATAACAATACCACAGACTTTGTATATAATTATGGCTTATAGTTCTAGAGGCTGCAAAGTCTAAGACCAAGGCTCCGGCAGGTCAGTGTCTGGTGAAGATCTGATTTCTGCCTCCACGATGGTGCCTTGTTGCTGTGTTCTCCAAAGGAGATGAACACTCTGTCCTCTAATGGCAGAAGGGATGGGAGGGGCCAACCTCACCCCCCTGATCCTTCTCATGAGGGCTAGGATGTCATCCAAGGACATAGTCCTGCCTCTTCCTGTGCTTGCATAATGGTTAAATTCCGATGTGAATTTTGAAGGGGACTGAAGCATTCCAACCAGACCAGTGATGCTTCCATTCGATGGGGTAACATCAGCCACGTGGGAGCCCCACGCTAAGTGAAAGAGGCCAGGCACACAGATCACACATGGCACTGCTGTATTTATGTGAAATGATCAGAATAAGCAAGTCCAGAGAGATAGAAAGTGGAGCGGAAGTTTTCAGTGGCTGAACAGACTGGATATTGGAGAGTGACTGTTGATGGGTATGTGAATTCTCTTGTAGTGGTGAAGATATTCTGGAATTATATAGTAATGATGGTCTGAATCATATACTCTTTCAAAAGTTGATTTGTGTATTATGATAAATTATGTAATAATTTTTAAAAAGGACTTGGCCCACTTCTGTTGGGTGGACCAGCCAGGGGGTTTAATCACTTGTTCTGTCTAGAGTCTCCCCATCCTCTCCCCTATCCCATCTTCCCTTCTTTCTAAGCCATAAGCTGTCATCACACCTCACCGTGCCCACCAGGCTCTTAAATAGGCTTTAGTGTAGACTCTGCTGCTCTTGTTCTGAAATCGCTTCCCACTTCTTGACCCCAAGGATCGTGCTCCCATCATCCCCTCTGATTCCTTCTGAGGACTCCTCTGTATTCCTTTCTCCTTTAGAATTTCTTTGAGAATGTTCTCTGCTAATCTCCTCTGTTGTATATAGAAGGTCGGCCCCCAAAGTCATTTCAAGTATAAATGTTTTCATCTGATTGTGCCAACACCATTGAATTTTCCACCAAGGACATGCTTTTCAGAGCAAGGCCCATTGTGCAGAAATAAACACTTGATCCGTTTTCTAAGAGAACACAATTACACTGCAGGTTCCTCCTCTATTTTCACTTTTTAAAACTTTTATCATATTTGTTTCTTTCTTGTTTGCATTTTATAACAGTTATAACCACATCTGTTTTCTTGGATTACAGTCTGCGGGGCTAGATTTATCCTGAAGACTTACTTTCTCCACCCATGTTCAGACAATAGCATGTGCTTCCCCCAGACCCTGTGTAAGCACCTTCCACTTTCTGGGTAAGCTGGTCACATCACATCAGCCCTGCCTGGGGACGATCTTGGAAGCACGTAGTTTCAGCAGCGGGCAATCTGCTCAGCTAGCTGTCCTTCAGTGTCCCCAAGTTACGTCCTGCCCCTCCCTACCCTTTCTTAGCCAAAAAAAAAAATTTCCTTTTCCTTTACCTCTGGGGGCTCATCCTGCCTGAGCTGGCAGTCAGGAGCTTCTCTCTCTTTGCCATGGCCCCTCCCACCCCTGCCTGCCTCAGGGTGGAGCCCACGCAGCGGGGGCTGCTGGGCCTCAGCCTCAGGCAGCCTGGGAAGTAGAGCCTTGAGAATTGAGGCATTTCCTTTCTTTTTTCTTATCTTTTCTTTTCTTTTCTTTTCTTTTTCTGAAACGACTTTCTAGGGCTCTGGAGTTATAAAAAGCTGCCATGTGTCATTTCCTGGCAGTCGGACAGCTGCAGAAAGCCACTCGGGGAGCACTCCTCTCCCACCCGAGCTGCACCACCTGACTGGTGTGTTGGCTTTGGGAAAAAGGACCTGAAGGTTATCATAAATCTGTTGAGGATGTTGGTTAGCTTACAGCAGTAGCCTAGTGCGCTTTTGCCAAAACCAGCATCTCCTGGGGGTGGGGTGCTGTTAGCTCCAGGGAGGCACATGCAGAAGTAATAAACAAGGTCTTGGGGTTCTAATAAAGGAGGAATCCCACGGGGTTGGCTTGCTCGTGGCTTGCATCACCTGTTGTGGTGGACAGCTCCAGTCCTGATGTAGGCAAGACCACAGGTGACGCATCTCTTTCTTCCTGTCCTCCCAGCCCCATGGCCGCTCGTCCAGTCCTGCAGAAGGAGAGACTGTTCCAGGCAGAAAACCATGCCTACAGAATTCCTGCTCTGCTCTACCTGCCGAAGCAGAGGACTTTGTTGGCCTTTGCAGAAAAGCGGAGGAGCAAGAAGGATGAGCACGCAGACCTGATTGTCATGCGCAGAGGAGCCCACAGTGTGTCTTCCCAGCAGGTGCAGGTAAGGCCGAGTGTGGCAGCACTTGCTGCAACAGGATTGCTCCATACGCACCCCTCTGCTGGTACAGGTAGGGAAAACCAAGCCAGGATTTTATAGAATGCGAGGGACCTTTTATCCTCCATTGCTGCAGTCTGGGGACAGAGAGAAAAGATGCACTGAAGCTCAGGAAGGAGCAAAGGTATCCCAAGGGGTCACACACCTGGTCCTCACTTGGGTCCACCTTGAGCAAATCCTGCTGGCTTGGCTGCTTTATCACATAACCAGCTGAGTTTGCCAGCATCCTTGAGAACCCGAACGATGAGCTGTGTATCATCACACGACTGGGGTTGCCACCTTTGAGTGAGTAAGCTAGGGAGCCAGGGGTTGGGGCGATTGCTTATCCTGAAGTTTCAGCTTGTAGGTGAATAATTAATTATGGTGAAGATACCCAAGACTGGCTTGTCATGTTTCAAGGACTAACATTAAAATTATCATACATTTGTGGTCATTATACATGGTATTAATAGCTATTTGAAACATGAGATTGAATCTTTGTTTTGACTAATGTAGAACAATTGTACATAGCCTTGGGATTTGGAGCAGATGGGCCTTATTTGGGTCCTAGTTACACCACTGATTGGAGGGATGTGATGGCGATGGGCAACTTGTCTGCCCTGTCCAGGTCTCTCTCTCTCCTTCTGTAGTGTGGGATGGAGCTAATAACATTTGTCTCCCAGGGATGGGAGATTGGATCATGGATGTATAGATTTTTGGCTCAGGATCTGCCTTAAAAATCCCTCTTTAGGGATAGCTGTTATTATTGAATGGGGATAGGTAGCATGAGTAGTGGCATATATGGCACAGACTTGGACATTATGGAGTCCTCAATACAGGGGCTGCACCCTTCTCAGTGCTGCCCTGGTCAGGCCATCTGGATCCTACCCAGGCTTTGTTTTTTATTTATTTATTTATTTATTTATTTATTTATTTTAGAGCTGCAACTGGCCTGGGCAGGTGAGTGAAAGGAACCAGGATGAGGATGAGGATGGCTCTGCCCGAGGCATTTTTGCGTCTTGGGGTCTGGTACATCCTGGGTGCTCTGTAAATGTATGTTGATGGAAATGAAGGTAACAGGGTAACAGAGACATTCAAGGGACAGTACGCAGCCTCTATGGAAGCAAGAGGAACATCTGGCTCCTGCCACTCTGGGTTGAGCATGAGCAGAGGGCAAAGAGAGCTCCTCATGGCTCTTATCTCTTCCCATAAAACATCATCTCAAATCTCTTCCTCAAGAATATAGCTCCTGTCATATCACCAGTTATTTCAAGGTTGTTTTCCTTCTTTTCTCTCTGCACATTCAGTGGCAAGCTCTGGAGGTTGTAGCCAGTGCCCAGTTGGAGGGCCACCGCTCCATGAACCCATGTCCCTTGTATGATGAACAGACAGGAACCCTTTTCCTCTTCTTCATCGCCATCCCAGGGCAAGTCTCTGAGAACCATCAGATCCAGACTAAGGTCAATGTGACACGGCTGTGCCATGTCACCAGTACTGATCATGGGAGGACCTGGAGCCTGGCCAAGGACATCACTGACTCAGCCATTGGCCCAGAGCTCCGGGAATGGGCCACATTTGCTGTGGGCCCAGGGCACTGTCTGCAGCTGCACAACGGAACCCACAGTCTGCTGGTGCCAGCCTATGCCTACCGCAACCTGAAACCCCACCAGAGGCCTTCCCCCTGGGCCTTCTGCTTCCTCAGCCATGACAATGGACGCACATGGGGTAGAGGGAGCTTTGTTTCCCAGGACACCGTGGAGTGCCAGGTGGCTGAAGTCGGAGTTAACGGGCAAAGGATGGTGTATCTCAATGCTAGAAGTCCCCATAAGGCCAGGGTCCAGGCGCACAGCATCAATGACGGGCTGGATTTCCGGAACAGCCAGGCAGTGAAAGAGCTTGTGGAACCTCCCAACGGCTGCCATGGGAGTATAGTTAGCTTCACCAACTCCAGCCCAGAGTCAAACTCCACAGGCAAATGGCTGCTCTATACTCACCCCACAGATCCCAAGAAGAGGTTCAACCTGGGTGTATATCTTAACCCAGAACCACTGGAGCCCACGGCCTGGTCAGAGCCAGCCCTGCTGGCTGTAGGCAGCTGCGCCTACTCAGACCTGCAGAGCATGGGGACTGGCCCTGATGGCTCACCCCAGTTTGGGTGTCTGTATGAGGCAAATGATTACAATGAGGTGGTCTTCCTCATGTTCACCCTGAAGCAAGCCTTCCCTGCCTTGTCTTAGGGCTAGTGAGCTGGCTGCCTCTGGGGAAAGACTTCCCTTTCTGCCTCTGGGCACTGAAAGAGAGGGCTCATTCACTTGCTTTGGGCTTTGGAGGCCAAAGTTAGAGTCCCTCATTGAGCACACAGAGAGGTCCACCTCCTGGCTCTTTGCGGCCTTCATTGTTTCAGTCTTCAGAAGATTCTATTTTCAGCACAGAAACCAAAGGATGCTGGCTTTCTCTAGCCCCTTGGCAGGGAAGGCTGGGACAGTTTAAGCAATGACCATCACTCTGCACAGCAGCTGTCACAGTGCAGGGCTCAACCTGCCTTGCTCCCCCACCCCCAGCTTTTGTGTAAGTCTTAATAAAACACCTAACCCAGCCCATTTCCTCTTGGGAGGTGCTCACTGTGCTCCTTGGAAAAACTGAGCCGAAGATGATGTGAATTACCAAGGAGGTGTGCGTGCGTGCGCGTGTGTGTGCGTGCGTGTGTGTGTGTGTGTGTGCGTGTGTGTGTGTGTGTGTGTCCTTGTTGATGCTTTAAAGCAGACAGCAGGAGGAGACAACAGCTGTGCAGAGGCTACTCAGGTCTAAAACAGCTTGGCTAGCTTAATTGTACTCATTTTCTAGGTCTGCCAGAACAAATTTCCTCAAACTCAGTGGCATAAACAGGAGAACTTTTACAGTTGTGGAGGGCAGAAATCTGCTTGTGGTTTGCTTCTTTTGAGCCTCTAGAGGAGTGTTGCCTCTCCCAGGTTCAGATAGCTTCCAGCAATCCTTGCTATTCCTTGGCTTGTGGCTGCATTGTTCCTGTCTCAGCCTCCATCTTCTTGTCCCTCCTCCTCCTGTTTTCTCCTCTGTCTCCTCTGAGGATCCTTGTCACTGGCTTTGGGTCCACCAAGGTGATCCAGAATGAGGTCATCTCTGCGATACTTTATCAGTAACTGCAAAGCCACCTTTTCCACATCAGGTCACATTCACAGATGCTGGGGGTTAAAGAGATCATATCTTCTGAAAATCACGATTCAACCCTCTACAGTCATGACAAGAATTTTGGATAGGTGAAGTGGCTAAAAGTTGGAATGAGTCTCAGGTGGTTTGCCTAGTTTGGTAGAATCTGAAGCAGATATCAGGGGTACGGGCCACTGGATGTGTACCATGATGCAGGGCTGCTTTGGGACACTCGGGGTTTGTGAGAAGTCACAAGAGAAGAGAGAGGAAAGGGATGCTGGGCTTATGTGGTTCTTGACATTAAGAGCAGAGACAAGGCCTTCCCTGCTTGTCTAGAGGGGTAACAACAGTCTTTGGTCCCTGGGTGGTATCCTTGGCCAAGCGTGGTGAGCAGGAGGTATGGCTTTGGTTGTGGGGAGTCAGGCCTCCCTTAGAGAGGCTGCTTCTCCTTGTGGGGTTTTAAGAAAGGCAAATGGAATTAAGAGGAATTACACCTTGGAGTGATAAGTTAGGATGGCCCTGGTGTCCTCCAGACCACTCCAAGGAGGTTAGGGTAGAAGTGGAAGCTTAGCCCGGGAGTGTGCAGAGTTGTTGGCACGGTAGCTGGGCGAGCAGACCCTCTTAATCCAGAAGGATTAAGACAGGTGATCTTCTGGGTCTTGTCTAAATAAGAACACTCTGGGAATGCAAAGGGGGCTCTATTAATAATTACACAGGGCAATAATCATTAACCAGGACTGCCATGGGGAAGCTGGGGTAAGGATAGTGGAGAACAGTTAAGATAAAAACCTACCAAACACCAGGCCAGGGGCTGTATCATTTACTCCCCCGGAAGAGCCACTCACCTGTAAAGTGAGAGATGAGGCAGGAATAGGCTAAGACAGCTGGCATGGCCAGGCAGGATATCTGCCCCTGGACTGCAGGCATTCAAAGGATTCAGAGCCGCTTCCTCTAACTGCTTGACAGAATTCCCTGGGAAGCCTTGCAATAGTTCTGATCCAACCTCTGCCCTGACTGACCAACTGATTCAGCATCTTAGTGGTGGGTCCCAGCTGGGGTTATATCTTCCGAATGTTTTCAAGTTATTCTAAGGAATATAAAAATCAAAAAAAAACAACTGGCCTAGATGATCTCTAGAGTCGCTTTTAATTTTAAATGTATTCAAATACCAAAGTCTTCTGATTTTTTAAAGCAATGATTGATTTGATTAAAGCTGATCCACTCATTAAAAACACAGCTAAGAAAATGAAAAAGCCGTAGATGGAGAGAAGACACTTCTAACAAATATTTCTGATCAAAGGCTTGTAGTCAGAATATACAAAAAAATCCCTCAACTCAATAAGAAAAACACAATTGTCTTAGTTACCTTTCTGTTGCTAGGACAGAATATCTGACATCCACAGCTTAAGGTAGGAAAGATTTATTCTAGCTCACAGTTTCAGAAAGTCTCTGCTCATTCATGGGCAGCTGATAAGAGTAGAAGCACATGGAGCATGCGTGACTGTTCACAGCATAGTGAACAGAGGCCAGCTCAGTGAGGAAGGGCAGAACTAGTGTATACTCTTCCGGTTCCTGTCCCGGCAATTGCCTCTTCCAACTTCAGCCTCAGTGTTCCACCCCTTCCAGGTTAAGCCCCTTTCAGGTCACAGGCCCAGTAATGTCCCATATACCTGCAATCTACAACAGTCCCCTAATTGGCCACATACCTATAATCTGTAATCTACCACATGGCTGCCTTCCACCATACCCATAATCCCCCCCTCTTGACCAGGACCCATCTCCTAACAGCATGTGGTTCCATAGATAATTCATGACATCTGAACACATGAGACTTTGGGGGACATTCCAGATCCAAACCACAGCAACTAATCCAATAAAAATGGGCGAAGGACTCAAACAGGCAGTTCACTAATAATTACATTTTAAAAGTCTGATAAACACATGAATAAATGCTTAATACATTAGTCATGAGGGAAATTCAGATTAAAGCCATGAGGTACTTATCTTCTGGAATAACCAAAATTTAAAAATTGACAGTATCAAATGTTAGCAAGGATGTGGAACCACTGGAACTCCCACACATTTCTGGAGAATCACTGGAGTAACCACTCTAAAAGGCATGGATAGAATTTCCTGCAACTAAGCCTGAAAATTTCCTGAGACATAACAAATTCACTCTGAAATATACACATTTATATATATCCAAGAGAAGCGAGTGCATAGATCAATGTATACACAGACATGTCTGTAGCAGCTTAACGCATAAGTAAACATTCCATCTAAAAATAGCTGACATGTCAGTAAAAAATAGAATAAGTAAAAGGGAGCACATTCATGAAATTGGAATATTACACAACAACGAATGAGCTACTGCTACACACGATGGCACAGATGATTTTCACACACCGTGCTAAGTCGAAGAACTCAACATGGGACATACTTACCAAAGGAGTACATTCTTTATTTTCCTTTTATGTGAAGTCCAAGAACAGGCAAAACTAATCCTTAGTAAGTAAATCAGGATGGGGGTGGCTTCTGGTCGGAGGAACTGCTGACTGGGAAGTGGCAAGAGATTTCTGGGTGCTGGAGACATTCTGTGGTGTGTTCTGGGGTGGTCATGTGGGCGATTCCATATGCAAAATTCTGTAAGGTGTACATTTAACATTTGTGCCTCTTACTCTGTGTGTGTGTTACGCCTTCATTAAAAAAAACAAACTGA
Organism: Ctenodactylus gundi; assembly: GCA_004027205.1. Lineage (NCBI taxonomy): Eukaryota > Metazoa > Chordata > Mammalia > Rodentia > Ctenodactylidae > Ctenodactylus > Ctenodactylus gundi. Next base: position 112,721 of record PVKB01003579.1, on the reverse strand, counting down.
ACTGTGGAGTGAATTTGCTAATTTAATTAGGATAGCAATATATTTCTTGAGTTTTAAAACTTTGAAATGGAATTTTTGGAATAAACTTTTTTGCAGGAGAATTTAAGATTTTACAGAAAAGTTGCAATGATAGAACAGAGCATTCTTGTGACACCCCACAGCCAGTTTCCCCTAATGTTAGCATCTTACATAACTGTGATACATTTGTTAAAACTCATAGACTAACGTGGTAGAGGACTATTGACGGAACTCTAGACTTTATTAAAATTTTGCCAGTTTTTCCACTACATTTTCTATCTGCAGGATACAGTTAATGAGGTTTTTTTTTTTTTTTTTAATTTGAGACAAGATCTCACTCTGTGTTCCAGGCTGGTCCTGAGTTCACTATGTAGTCCAAACTCATGGCAGTCCTGCTGCCTCAGCTCCCAAGTGCTGGGATTACCCCCATGTGTCGTAGTGTCCAGTTTATATGGTGCTGGAAAACTGAACCCAAGGCCTTGTGCTAGCTAGGTAACCACTTTAAACCTTAAGATACATCCTCCAGCCCTAGTGAGCATTTTTTTTAACTGTAAAAAACTTTGTAACTGTAGAGATACATATGTGCACACAGATGGATATACAGGTCCAGCAGGCCCTCCCGTCCCCTACCTTCCTCTAGAAGCAACTTTTAAGACAAGCAAGTAAATAAGAAAATGCAAATAATGTATATATTAGAGCAAAAATCACTGGTGTGCAAATGTCATGGCTAGTTTGGTCTCTGGAGTCAGGAAGGTGGTCCCCAAACAAATGACACCAGAGCTCCAGATCAAGCTTATAGTATAATATCAGATATATATATGTGTATGTGTGTGTGTGTGTGTGTGTGTGTGTGTGTGTCTGTCTGTCTGTCTGTCTGTCTGTCTGTCTGTCTGTCTGTCTGACTGTGTGTACACATACATGCATGGCCATTGCTTGTCTGTCACCATGCCCATACTCAACGTTGGTGGGCCAGACCTGTTCCACATCCTGCCTGGTGACCTGACAGCCATGGCACAGATACAGCAAGGACCAGAGAAGCCCATAATTTCCCAACACAGTTCCTTCTGCACAGGCCAATAGAAGGGAAGTGGACCTCCAAGTTTAGGGCCACCAGTATCCTGGTTTCTTCAGATAGTTGACTGAGGGCTGCAGCTGTCCACCTCAACTCGGGGCTGCTACTCCTGTGTGGATCTATTAGGAACTACCTTTAATCTCACCCTTTGATATGGCTTTTCAGGCCATGGTGGAAGCCATCATGGAAGGAATTCTAGAGGTTGTACCAGCTGGTGTATCTGGAGAGGACCCAAGGCCCTGACAAGGACTGTGTGGTCAAATAAATAATGTCCTTCCAAAAAATATCCACTTTCTGACCTCTGGAAGCTGTGAATGTTGTCTCACATGGAAAAGCAGACATTGCAGGTGTGACCATGTTAATAGCAAGATGGGAAGATTATGCTGGATTAGCTGGTAGAACATACATGTAATCATGTTGTCCTTATGGGCAGAGGGAGAGTTGGTTGGAGAAGGAGGCAGTGTGACCCTGAATAAGATACTTTACTGCTGGCTTTAAGAATGGAGAAAGTAGCTACAGCCTGGGATGGCCAGGGACTTAGCTCTTGAAGTGGAAAAGGCAACGAGGATTCTTCCCTGAGCCTCTAGAGGGGAGTGTGGCCCTGCTGACCCTTTGACTCTAGCTCAGAGAAACTGAATTTCTATCCTTCCAAACTATAAAGAGGAAATGTGTGTTGGTTTAAGCCAGCAAGTTTATCAGGCTTGTGAAAACCATGACACATGGACTGACATGAAGTCATCCTGATAAAGGAAATGGCCTGACATTTGTCAAGACAGAAAACAAAAGGCAGCTGACGGTATCTTTTGGTGAGGCCCATGGCAGCAGTAGCAGATGAATTTTGATCATAGGCGATATACAGGTGCACAAAGTAGTCAAGCTCAATGTACTAATTAATTGGGGGAAAATTAAATAATTTTGATTATTCCACAGTCATGCACGCCCACAAGTGGACACACAGATGCAAGTGCACACACATGTGCACACACACACACTTATGGAGAGTTTCTGCTTCTACCAGCTACTCTCCTTGAAATGGAAAAAGCAAGGAGGATTTCTCCCACAAGGACCTGCTTTTAGTGTGACTTCAGGCCAAGACTGGGCCTCCTAAACAGTTTTCCTGGCTGGATACTTATACTGACCCCTCCCTGAAACAGCATATAGCGCCAACTTGGGGAGAACCTTCTCTGCACTGAAAACCTGAAGGGGGTAATTCTGGGAGGGAAGCTGAGGTCAGGAAACATGTAAGATTTGGAATAGGAGAGAAAGAACTTCCAGCGTGGTCACCTTGGGAGCTGCACAGCATAGTCGTGGAAGAGAGGAGGTCAGTGGTCTCCTAAGCCCGGCATGACGACAAGAAGGCTCTGCCTCTTCCACACGGCCAAGACTAAGTGACATCAGCATGGCAACCTCAAAGACTAACCTAGAGTTCTTGGTTTTTAGAATTAAGACCAGATGGCAAGACAAGAAATGTTAGCCCTTTAGGAAAGGACATAGCCTTGAAGTCTACGAAGCCTGACTTACTCAATTGGCAATGGGTAAAAGGGGTCTCATGGGTCCTCTTGACTTTCCCCATAGTATGCAAGTTAGAGACAGGTCAGGAGAGAAGCTGGGTTGGTATGTTCCTGCATCTGTTCTGGAAACCTTCATGGTCCGTCTGATTACCCATGAAGCACAGTGGTCTCTGTGTTCTGGGATGTAGAGCCTTGTTCGGCTCGTCTGCAGAGCCTGTGGCCTGCAGCCCTGGAAACTGTACCACTGTCCTTTCCCTTCCCTCTTCTCCTCACTGAAGATGGCAGCTCAGGCTGTCAGCCCTTGTCTGCAGGTTTGCCAGCCTCAGGGGCCTGGACTGAAAGGCTCTCAGGACCTGAGATACGGACTCATCCTCTCTTGTCAGCAGCCTAACAAGACGGTGACTGCCAGAAAGCCAAGCAGAGCTGGAGAGCTCCATGCTCAGCAGCCCATCTGCATCGTGAGAAATCGGCACTGGGTCCACGCTGCACGGCTGCTCCTCCCCAGCAAGTGAGGAAGAGACGGAGAAATCCAGGATTCTGATGTGCTGCTCGAAGAAGGGGTGAGAAAGCTGACTGTACTTTTGGCAAGGTACTGCTTTTTCTAACTCCATTTTTGTACTGCTTTTAGAACAGAATTTCAAAGCAATAGATGCCAAACATTTGGAGGATAAAGAGCCAGAAAAAAAAATCACCCAGAATCCCACTAAGTACATTTTCTTCTGGTCTTTTATCTGTGGACTTTCCTTTACCTCCCAAACAAGATCATGCTGCAAAATCAAACTAGCATCCTGCCTCCCCTCCACTCGACATGGTGCCCTGTGCACTTCCTATAGATTATTTGCCTGAGAAAGGCACTATGTCAGAAAGACACACTTAATAAGAGACATAAACTACCAAGCTGTCCTTTAGTATCAGAAACCCAGTCACCTTCCCATTTTTTCTGTTGCAAACAATACTGAAGTGAACATCTTTATCTTTGTGAGTAAATCTTTGTCTTCATTAGGGGCTATTTCTGTAAGTGGAGTTCTAAAAGATACTCTTGAGTCAAAAGTGAACATTCGAAGTCTCTTGCAAGGTGTTGTTACAAGTGCAAAGTACAAGTACCAGTCGTGAGTTAAAATGCTTTAAAATAGTTATTTCATCTGTACTTTAAAGCACCTGAGGGCTGCAGGTGTAGTTCAGTAGTCAAAGTGCTTGCCTATTACAAGCAAGACCCTGAGTTTGACTTCCCAGCATCACATAAAGCTTAGCGGGGCACAGTGGCATATGTCTCTAACTGCAGCACTTGCAAGGCTGAGACAGGAGGATTGCCGTGAGTTCAGGCTACCTTGTGTTACATAGTGAGTTCTGGGCCATTATGGACTATGCAGTGAGATCCTATGTCAAAAAAAGAAAAACAAAAATGAAACACCTGAGTTCTCAGAGATATTAAATCATGTATGTGTGCTGTAATTCCTAACTCATGGTCACTGCTTTCACCCTGATGTGCTTTCCCAACCTACATAAGAGGCCATAGGTAAGAGATACAGACAATTGTAGAAACACAGAGTCAGAAGAGGCTTGAGTATCACCTGGCCTAATTTTGTTGATGTGACAAGGGTTGAAACAGAGGCCTGGGAGGTGAGGTGACTTGCTCAAAGTCATACAGTTCTGGTGCCTGAAGGCCCCTCTCTGACTCTACCTTGACCAAATCTCAAGGATCCCAGCTCTGACCTCTGCCCTTCCTTTTCTTTCCTCCTCACCTGAAGGATCATGGGTCAAGCAGTCAGGGTCTTTTTCCCCCATGAGGCTCCGGGCCAGAAGGTGCTCAGGTAACTGTTGTCATCTGAGCCATGTTTCTCCCCTGTGTGGAGCATCTCTCATCTTTGTGGATCCTTCAGGGACATTCCAAGTGTAGTTTTATAATATCAGGAACACGCGTTTTCTCATAGGGGTTCAAATTGTAATGCACCAACTACTTAGACTGTTTTATCCATTAATCCAGACAGAAGATGTGTGTTAGATACTCATGCACACTGCCCTGTGCTGAGGGCACATAGCAGGAGTGGACATCTTTGGTGCACCGCCTGTGTGCCAGGCACTGCACTGTTCTCCTCTATTCTTCATAGCCCCCTAAGAGACTCTTACTACTAACATCCCATTCCAGAGGACAGAACTAGGACAGAGAAAGATGGAGCCATTTACCTGTGACCACAAGCTGGTGAGACTCCAGGTTACAGAAAGAAGGGCAGATCGGGAAAGGCCAGAGTGGTATGGAGCTGGAGGAGCTTCTGGTGACTTCCAGAGAGCTCACAAAGCCATCAGGGGTTGAATTTGGCAACATAGCAGCTTTTGCTTTGCATTTAGGGAGAGAGCTGGGGTCAGAGTCAGAGCTGCAAGCATGGTGGGAAGGAGCCTGGTGGAGGCTGGGCTGCGGGAGTTCCTCTTGAAAGAGCCTGAGGACCAGAGATGTGCTGGCAGAAGGGAGGCAGGGCCCTCAGGCTGCAGCCAAGGAAGTAGATTCCAAGGCATTCCAGAAATCGATAATCCACAGGATGTGGGTGGTGAGAGAGGGGTGGAAATATGGATGTCACCCTCTTTCTGGCTCTGGAGAAGAGAAGCCAGTTTGGTGGCAGTAGTCTTGGTAGGTGATGCATGTTGAAGAGCAGGTTTTTGGTATAAGATGGGAAATTCAGATGAGGGGGGTATAAGCACCTAAAGATTATCTGCATACGCAGCAGTCAGAAACTCGGAAATGTGGCCAGGGCCAGAAACACAGGTAGAGAAGATACCCTGGGAAAATGTGCAATAGACAGAAGTCAGAGGTACCCATGTACCAAGGTACCTGACGGTGAGGAAGGTGTTAGTGAGGAGAGAGACAGAGGACTGGGGTGGGTGGGGAAGAACAAAAGAAGGGAAGGTGGGAGAGGCCTTTAGGGCTACCTGGGTGGCAAGGACCCAGGTAGGAGAGGGTTTTGGTGTGGCTTTAGAGAAGGTAGGCCAGATTACAGGAGGAGATAGTGACCTTATGATCCTGAGTGAGGACAATTTATTCAACAAGCTGGTCAGTTAAGTGGAGAGACAGAGCGACACCCAGGTAAGAAGGGAGCAGGGATGCTGTGGTCTGCAATTGCTAACATCCCTAGGAGTCATTGGGGAGGCCCAGGCTTTCCTTGAAGATTTCTGTTGGATCGGCCTGGGGCAAGAATTTTATATTTATAGCAGAACTGAGAGCCTCTAGGAGGGAGGCTTTTAGTTTTTATTCTCTAAGATGGAAAAAAATTTTAAGAATGCTTAGAAGATGAGGGGAAGGAACATGTGGGAGAAGAGGGAGATAATCCGGAAGTGTGGGGTGGCTCGGGGAGTTGGCGCCAGCTGAGCAATGAGCAGGGGCCACTGAAGGGGGCAGAGGTAGACAGGATGAGGGGAGGTGGCTTCGAGGGGTTTGAATTTCTGATGATTTTTGGAAGTGAGCTGGCCTTAACACCTGGACTCTTATGGCTGGGAACCAGCACCCAGGCCTGGGTCCCAGCAATCTCTTCACTTGTCTAGTTCCAGCAATGGTCTGATTAACTAACAATGAGGGCCACAGCTATTTCCCAAGAGAGGTTGCCAGGTAAATTCAGGTGAGCAGGGTGAAGGCTCTGGGTCTAAGGAATTTCATGGTCTAGTATGGAGCTCCTCTCCCCTACAGCAAGCAGAGTGGCTCTGAGATTGAGCAGACATGACGTAGAAATCTCAGGTGTGCCACTAACCTCAGGCAAATCGTGTAACCTTGCTGGTTCTCCATTTTCCTGCCAGTAGAATGGAGCTAATAGTAGAATCTCCCTTGTGGCATCTCTACGAGGACCGAATGAGGTGGCGTCCGTGCAGCACTCAGTGCAGAATTGTACCTAACAGCTGGTGGAGAGATAGTAGGTGTTGAAATCAGCAGATGTTATGGAAGGAACGATGTCTTCCAGTTTGTATGGTGAGGCTTTAACCCCCGAATCGAAGAGGCAACTAGGGTCAAAAAAGCTTATAAAGATAGGGTCCTAACGTATAGGGATGGGTGTGTGGGTGTGTGTGGACTGTAAGAAGGAGGGGAAAGCCCACAGGAGGGGGAGGACATGGTGGAAAGGCAGCCACCTGCAGGTCAGCAGACAGCCCTCAGCAGAACCTGATCCAACATCCAGCTTCCAAAGCTGTGACAAATAGATGCCAGTTGTTAAAGCCCCCAGTCTGCGGTGTTGGTTGTGGCAGCCTGAGCTGACGTGGTCAGGTACCCACTTCACGGCAGTGCGGCCAGGTGATGGAGGGATGGTGCAGGGCAAGTCCCAGGAGAAAAACACTCTGGGAAAAAAGTAGGCAAGCTTGTTCAGGCTGGGTGGGAAGCCGAGAAGGCGAAGGGGAGGGACAGTACTCAGCAAAGAACCGGAACACCTGTCACTATCTGAAGACTGAAGAGCCCAGCGAAGAGACAAGGAAGCCCCGGCTGAGGTGGTGGCCGGAAGGCGGCTGGCCGGCAAGAGTGGAGAGCCACCTCAGAGATAGCTTCCTGCAGTTGCTGGGGGCTGATCAGCACAGCCCAGGCCTGCTGCGCACGAGGAGAGGGCAGGGAAGGGCATGCTGGGAAGGAGATTCTGACGGAACAATGCAGGAACAGCCAGGGCAGGCTTTTGGCACAACATTTCAGGAACTGCTGGCTGAGGAGGCAAAGAGGAAGAGGAAGAGAATGTGAAGGAACCGGCACGTAATCACCACAGAGAATGAGTGGCTGTTGGCAGAAAACGCATTCAGGAGGCACGGTAAGGGGCCCTGCCAAGGGAAGTTTTCGTGATTCATGCTCAGGAAGTACTGGAGGCCAGAACACAGGCTGGAGGAGACACGGGGCCCTGGCACAGGCAGGTGGCAACAGCAGCTTGGCCGCTGTGGTGGGCTGACCCGGGCTGGCCCATGGCTTGGCATGGGGCCTGGCTCAGGGGAGACTTAGGGCAGGAAGGCTGATGTCTCTGGAGTGGGGAAAGAGCCAAGGGAGGGTGGCCATAGGGTGGCCACGTTGCCACACGGCACAGTCTTGCAAGCCTGCCTTGCTTTATATACTAGAGGTGGGCACAACTAACGCGTAAAACCTCAAAGATACCACAAAGCCAACGCTTTCATGCTCAGAGGAAGAAACAGACCCAGGCAGCTTTGTAGAGAGAAACATAAGCATCTTCTTTAAAAATCAAATCCTACTAGAAACTCAAGGAGTAAGCTCATCCTGAAATGAGTGTTGTGATGAAAGTCAATGATCTGTTTGAAATACAAATCATTAAAGTTTAATTAAAAAAACTAAAACCCTCTGTTTCCTAAGGAGGTGTGCTAGGCAGCTTTTCACTGCTATGACAAAACAGCAGAGTTGATCAACCTATAAAGAGGAAAGATTTATGGTTCCAGAGGTCACAACCCAAGGTCACAGAGCCCAGTGGCTTTGGGTCTGTGCCAGCACTGTACGTCATGGTAGGGGTGAATGGCAGTGTATCTGCTCAGCTTCTGGTGGCAGGAAGGCAAACAGAGAGACAGGAAAGGGTCAAGGTTCCGATATTCCCTCAACAGTCCCATTCTCAACGACCTGTCGTCCTCCCACTAGGCCCACCCCTGAAGTTTTCAACACCGACCAGTACCGTCAGAGGCTGGAGACCACGCCTTTAGTGCATGGACTGATGGGATTCCTAAAGTGGGATGCCCCGGAACTGCCCCACTGGATCTAATGAAATATGAAGTACCAGTTCTCATCCACAGTAAGTATGTAAATTGATGCAACTGCTTTAGACAATAATATGGAATGATGAGCAAAACTAAAATACACACACACAGACTTTCATTACTAGGCATCTTGTAGGGATTTTTCTTGTAGATGTACTGACCAAAAACTGGAAACAACCTAAATGTCCCTCAATAAGTAGATTGGTTAAATACATTTTATTACGGCAGAAAGTAGCATGAACGTTTAAAAGAATGTGATAGATATCAAAATTCTACAAAATGTTCAGATATTCTCTTTTAGTGAAAAAGCAAGGTGTCCAATAGGGTTTAAAAAAAAAGAAAAGAAAAGAAAAGAAAACAGGTGGTATTAAAAAAAAAAAAGGTCATATATGCATAGAAAGTTTTGAGAAGACTATACCATATACTGGCCCTGGTGAAAGAGAAGTGAGGTCTGGGCTGGCAGAAACACTTTTTTTTTTTTTTCATTGTAAGTCCTTTTTGTTTTGGCCGAACTTCTACTGTGTGTATGTGTGTTACTTTTAATTTAAAAAAAAAAGATAAAAGAAAAAGAAAGTCCATTTCTTTCTTAGGAATATTGAAAGATGTAAGACCAGGTTAGGGGCAGGGAGCAGTATTTCCTTAGAGAAAAATCAGGCTCCTTTACTGTGATTTTTAAACATACCATCTTAAACCAGACTGCCTTTAAGTTTTATTATTATAAAAGCAGTATGTAGTCACTAAAGAACACCTGAAAAAGTGGAAGAAAGAAAAGAATTGATCATAGAAATACCACCAAACACAGCCTCTTTGTAGAATTTTTCTGAAATAGTTTTTTCCATAGTTGGAATCACAGTGTATCACAAATCAGTTTCCTGGGTTTTTTTTTTTTTTCCACTGAACACTGTATTACAAATATTTTCCTGAGTCTTCACCAATCCTGAGGGGAGGCACAGTCATTTTGTGGATATGGCTCTCCCTTACCCAGTTCTTCCCAATTTCAGTTCCAATTCTCCTCTTAGCAGTTTCAGCTTATTTGATTTTTGTCATCTTCAGTGGCAGGCAGAACTGCTCTCTGCCAGGCCTTCCGTTTTCAGGGGTCTTCTCAAGCACTGTGAACTCCGAGGGCCCTTGACCTCCTTAGAAAATCCCCTCTATTCCTGGTGGCACTTTTCCTCGCAAAGGGACCCTACTTGTGTCAAAGGACCTATGAACTCTCTTCATGGAGACCAGAGTTTAAGGCGCCTCCTAGTGGCCCCAAACTGCAATGTTTGGACTGTAACCCAAGGTCTTGACCAATGAAAGTAGAATGCTGTGATGTTGTGTCCTCTTCCAAACCAGGGTTATGAAAACAGTGGTGGAGCTTGCTGATACTGGCTATCCACTGACGCCCCCTAGCATCCACCAGAGGCCTCCAAGGCTCTGTCTAGGCACAGGTCAGGAGAGCTATTGGGAGACCCAACTCCTCTTGAGCATCTGCCTAACACAGGCCTGGTACAGAACTTCACACACCCAAGCACAAGTGTTGTCACCTCTATATTATAGAGAAAAAAACTGAAATTGAGTGACAGTGAGTACTAGTGGCCAACCAGGGATTCAGACCCTGGCCTATGTGTGTCTCCAGAATGCTCTAACTCCCAGAAGCCAATGCGTGAGGGCCTGTGGAGAGGACAGCCAGCTCTACAAGTCCGAATGCAGTGTATGTCCATGGGGCCTGACTGGACCTGGAAAGGCCACTCTGAAGATACAGGAGCAGAAAGGGAAGTGGAAATGGACTGGGGAGGCAAGCAGGTCAGGCTGGGCATCCTGACAGAACTCAGGGGGCAACAGGGGAGCGGGAGGGGCAGAGAGAAAATTGGATGGGAAGAGAGATGGGGTGAGAGAGGAAGGAGAGTGGCGGGAAGATGGGGTGGGGAGGAGGGCTTCTGCCTGCCCGGCTGACCGCCAGGGGTACAATTGCCCTTGGTTTGGAGGTACTCCAGATTGGCAGCAATCCCTTCCCTAGCAGGTCAGGAGCTCGGGCCCACTCTCCTCTCCTACTCTTTTTCCCTTTCCTTTTCCTTATTCCATTTTATTTTATTTTATTTTACTGTGCTGGGGATTGAACCCACACTAGGTGAATGGTCTACCACTGAGCTGCATCCCCAGCCCTTAGGAGTCCTCGGCCTTTGATGTGGTAGAAGAGAGCATTGGTTCTTCCTGCAGGCTCCTGATTGCTTTTCCCTGATAGTCCCTGATGGCGGGAAATGGGAGCCCAGGTACTCGCCCACACGCTGTGCCTTTTTATTTGGTATGGGGATGAGAGAGGCTCACCACTACTGACACCAGCTGTGAGCAGCTTCCCAGTTTCAGACTTGTGTGTGCTTTTCTATTGGTCAGGGTTCCCAGAGAAACTGAACCACTGGGAAATGCATAGACCATCAGGCATTGCTTAATAGGCAGGATACATTCTGAGAACGGCAGTTAAGTGAGTGTGTCATTGTGTGAACATCAGGATGAGTTTACATGAGTCTAGGTAATATAGCCATACACTGAGGCTAAGTGGTGTAGCCTATTGCTTCTAGGGCCATGATGCATAAAACAGAAAAATGATGTAATCAGGAGACACTGTAAACATGAGCTGTCCAAGGCTGTTCCTGTGTAAGACAGCATGTTGTATTACAATAAACTTTACTTTTTAATGAGTAAAAGGGGTATACTCCAAAATATTGATAAAATATAATGTAGCAAATGCATTAATTATTATAATTTTATTACCAAATATTCTTTACTGTACAAATTTTGATGTGTTATAATTTTATATACCTGGCTATAGAGTGGGTATGTGTGTCCAGCCTCAGCAGAAACACATGAAATAATAATGAAAGATGATGGGCAGTGCTGACATTCATAGGTAATAAGAATCTTTTTATCACCCCCTGCCCTCATGAACTCTTACACAACTGTCGTCATATTCGCGCAAAGCATTGCGTGGTACGTAACTATGTATTATCGCACACTGTATGATGACATCTTGGTGGAGGAAGATGTTTTGAAAACTTGACATAAGCTGATAGTGAAGGAAAATTATTTGCCAGAGCAAATCTTTGATAGCGATAAGCCTCCCTATTGGAAACGGGTGCCTGAAATTCAGGACTTCCGTCCATACAGAGTCCAAGCTCTAGCCAGGTTTCAGGTTTTTAAGGACAGGATAGCAACTCTACTTGAGGGCAATGTGACAGCCACAAATTGAAACCCATTTCTGAGCTGGCACAGGGAGGCCTCCAGAGCATTCATACATAGCCTGCGCACATGGAGGGTACCACACAGGAGCAAAAGCAGCCCTGGGTCATCTGGCTTCTCTTCCCAGTTACCCTCTTCAACTGCCATGCTAGAGAAGTGGAGATGTACTGAATGGAGAATAGTGTACCTTTCAAGGTTTCGCTTGTTGGTGATGATGGCCCCGCTACAGCCTCCCTTTGTTAGTGATCCTGTACCAGCACCAAAGTGATGTTTCTCCGTCTAGACAGCGTCTCTTTTATCTAACCAATGGACGAAGGGATTATAGCTGGTTTCGGGAGGATCTCTGCCGAGGTTATTGCTACAACCGAGGAAGACACTGAGAAGGTCTGATGCAATTCTACAAGAATTACAACATGTCCCACCGCATCAGGAACCTTGCCTTGGCTTGGGCCACTATCACCCAGAATTGCATGGATGGCATCTGAAGAATACCTCGTGAGATTTGTCCATCGCTTCAAAAGATTTGCCAAAACCAGAAGATTGCTGACCTCAACAGGACTGTGACTGGGATGGTGAACTTCCTAGACTCTGTGGGTGAGGATGATATCAAGGAGTTTCAGGAGGTGGTGCCCGAGGAACTGACCAACGAGGAGCCAGCACCCTGGAACAGGACTGAGAGGAAAACTGCAGGGGGGAAAAAAAGAACCCCTAAGAAAACACACAGTGGAGGGCTCAGCAGGAAATTTGTAGCTCTTAACAAGGTGCTTAAAAATTAGAAACAGCAGCCCTGTGTGATGTATATATACACCAGCTTCCCACGTTGAATGTGATTATCATGTATGGCAAACACATACTAATAAAAATGGTAATTATGGGGAAAAAACACGGGCTCCCACATCAAAATGTTATTATTAATAGAGAAGAATATTCATGGTGTATTATCTGCCTACAAACAAACTTGCAATGAAAAAAGAAGCTAGACAAAGAACCACATGGACCTCGTTCTAAAGAGTGACAGCTCCTTATGAAGGACCTCAGCAGGTCCTCTGGGATGATCCAGGAGAAGGCATCATCACCATAGAATGACCACAGAATGACACCCCACGCGAGGCATTGCAAATGAAAAGGTGTGAGTGCGAGGCAGCGGTACTGAGTGTCCTGACCCTACATAGGCCAAGGCTCGTGGGTGTTTGTGTTTTACTTTTTAACAGAAGAACTTTAAAATAAAAAAAAATAAAAATAAAAAACCTACCTAAAAAAGATATAAAGAAAATACTTTGTACTGCTGTATAATTTATGTTTTAAGCTAAATGTTATTAAAAGAGTCAAAATTTAAAACATCAAGTTATATAAGCTAAGGGTAATTTACTAATGAAGAAAGAAAAAATTCTTAAATGTAATGTGGCCCAAGTGTACAGCATGCAGAAAAGCCACAGAGGTGCACAGAAATGTCCTGGATTTCACATCCCTCCCACTAACTCGTTCACTCACCTAGGCAGACTCCTGTTCTGTGAGCTCTGTTCCTAAGACATGCCCCATCAGCTGTACTGGTTTAGTTGTTTATATCTTATTTTACTGGACCTTTTCTGTGTTTAGATACAATCAGATAGACAAATACTACAAATACCATCATGTGACAGCTGCCCACAGTATAAAAGACACATTGTCATTAATCCCCGTCAAAATACTTTGCCTTTCCTAACTTTTTTTTGGGAGGGTGGTTCCGGGGAAGAAGCCCAGAGCCTTCACACCGAGCTACAACCCTGGCCCATATTTTTGTTTTTGATTTTGAGACAGGGTCTCACTAAGTCTCTGGGTTGCCCAGGCTGGGCTTGAACTTGTGATCCTCCTGCCTAGAAAAGTGGGATTACAGGCCTGTATCTTCGTATCACTTGCTGAAGCAGTTCCTGAAGTTAAGTCTTTATGAGTGTCTTTATGGGGTATGATTTTTTACAAATCCCGTGAATACCCCTGCTAAGTGCCACCTATGGAAAGGAGGGTTAGTGAAAACATTCTAGTGTGTCCTCGTCCATCTGGTTCACTGGCACTGTGTGCCTCTGGCTCTTCATCAAAGTCAAAATGACTCTGAAGCATATGTTTTGATCAGTTCGGGGCACCGAAGCAGACGTTAGAATACAGGTATCCGCACTCACAGAAGCCGACATCCAGACCTCCGTCGGAAGTGGCAGAATGACAGGACAAATGTATGAGAAGCCGCGGGGAGTAATTGACAGGGCTGGTTGGCAATGTGTCTTTTACCATAATGATTTTTTTCAATTTCAATGTTCACTTTATTTTTTCATCGCATGTTTTAAATGGGCAGACAGATAGGCAGAGAACAGGCCACCATAAATTTGCTTGAAGGGACTGGCTCATGTGGTCATGGAGGCTGGAAAGCTCATGGTCTGCTGGGCAGGTGGGCTGGACACCTGAGGGAGCACCACGACCACCATTGTCTGCTGCTGACTCCCTCTTTTTTGGAGAAGATCCACCTACTAAGACTTTTGGCAACGCACAATAGGAAGGATAATCTGCACTGAATCTTGTCTTTTAAAAACATCTTCACCAGGCTAGAGGAATAGCTCAGCAGTTAAAGGCTTACCTAGCAAGTGCAAGGCTCTGGGTTTGATTCCCCAGCACGATATAAACCCGGTGCAGTGGTGTACACCTGTAATTCCTACACTGGGGAAGCTGAGGCAGAAGGACTGCTGGGAGCTCAAGACCAGCCTGGGATTCACACTGAGTTCAGGACCAGCCTGGACTAAAGAGTGAGACCCTGCCTCAAAAACAAAAACACACAATCAAAATCCAAAGAACACCACAAAGGCAGCTAAAACATTTGTTCAAATATCTGAGTATTGTGGCCCAGCCAAGTTGACATATAAAATTACTTAGTGTCTTAGTGAGTGACAATGCTCATACCCCTCCCTACCCAATAGGGGGTGGCACATATCTACTTGCTCAGGCTGGAGGACAGGGACCCCAGGGGCAATGCAGGGACTTTGTTAAACACAGAAGGGAAGCCTGAAGGTTACTAGTCATCTCTATGATTGGGTTATGTGTGGACTGACCCCTAGTCGCTGGTCCCTCTCCGGGCTGGCTCAGACCCCTCTCAGATCCCAACGTCCATTCTGCTTCTTGTCTATGGTAGAAGAACTCTGGTCAAGTAGCTTGACAATGTCCCCACTGCACCTCTCTCCTAGTCTGTCTTGGGTGTGTGCCAGGCTCAAATGAAACCTTCTTGCCTGTTACTATGAACTGCCCCACTGTGAGGTTTCAGGCCCCAGGTCTGTGATGCATGGGCCCTGCCAGGTAAGCTCATTCCTTCAACACAGCAGTGCCTTTTCTCTCCAGAGCTTCCAGAAATGGCTGGAGCCCAAGATCGGGAGCTGCCAGACCACCCTGATGCTGCTCACTGACCTAACTTCCCAGAAATTTTCGAAGTTTCCTTCTAGTGCCAAGGACTGGCCAGGGCTGGCAGTGCCCTGGGCTGGGGTTCCCCAGCTTGGCCCTGGGTCCACAGGAATCTTGACTTTGCTTATACTTCCTCAGCTGCTTTCCAACCTCTGCCCCACATGTGGAGTTGACCAGATGTCCCAGGAAGCACTGAGCCTCCCACCCATAAGGTCACTCTGGAGCTCCAAGAGCTCATTCTGAAGTGCAATTTCCAGGAGAAGCGTGAGGAGCAGGTCATTCCTTCAGAGTGGCCCTGAGTGCTGCAGAGGCAGTAGTACACGTTCTTTACCCTCTGTGCCCTTGCCACCTTTGCCAATAGCATCCAGGAAGTCACATCACCCCCTCTGGAGGCTCCTGGCTGGATGGCAGGCAGATACCGCCCAAACAGCTTCTGAGAACATTCTTCCATAGGAGGCATGCGCTCTTCCTGCTGTGTCTTCTTCCACCTCCCATCTACGAGGCAACATTGAGTGCTCCATGTTGTTCTGAAGTCACACCCTCTGTAGGATGAACATTCCTGGAGAATGGGGCTGCTCTCAGGTGGGGAAGGCTGGAGGGATCCCCTCTCTGATCTGTTGATCTTAACCTTCATTGATAAGTCATCGTACTGTATATGGTTCCATGAATTTTATAACACAAATTTTCATCAAATTGTTTATATAGAAAGAGTCTTGCAAAAAATGTTTACTCAGGCTCCACCCATCATGAGGACAAGCTTGATTTATGAGTTGGGGGTTTGCGAGTGCAGGAGGCAGAGGGCAGGGGCATAAGGAGGCTGACCATGTTAGACGGTTCAGAGAATGGGCGGGAAAAGAAGTGAAGATGATATGGGCCTTAAAAATGAGAAGAGTATTCGTGTGTCACATGTATGTCGTGCATGCATCATGTATTTGTTGAGTGATCTCATGTTGGAAAGCATAGAGCGGGAATGAAGGAGTGGACTGGGGAGGGACACTGAGAAGTGTGAAGGGCAGCTATCTAAAACTCGACCGTCTTAGCTATGGATGAGAGACAAGGGGTCAAAGCACAATGATGGACCCTGATGGGCCCTGGTGGCTTCAAGACAGAGGGTGATGAGAGAGCCTGTAGAGGCCAACAGAAGACCAAGGAGATGCCAGGGTATATGACTGGCTTGGAATGAGGAGAGATTCCACAAGGAGAGGGCTGCTGAGGTAGAAGAGAGTAGAGCTGGCCACACAGGGACACAAGAGGCCTTCACACTGAGGTACGCTACAGCGTGGGTGACCTCAGCGCTGAACTGGCTGGAGAAGGCTGAGTGCAGAGGGCCTACCTTGTCATCACTGCCTCCCCACACCTGGCTCAAGGCCTGGCCAGGAGGCCTCCGAACAAGAGCACTATGCTCGCTCTGACTCATCTGTCCTGTGTGTGGCTGCAGGTGAGAGATTCTGGGGACTTCAGTCCAGAAACAGCCATCAGCACAGTTCAGAGTCATGCCTTGTGCACACAGCTCTTTCTGGAGTCATGCCCCACGTTACAGAAGAGGAAACCGAGGCTGAATGATAAGAAACTCAACCAAGCTCTGACAGCTCAACTGAGGGAAAGTTGCCTGGCTTAGGCCCCTGGAGGGGATTTTGACCCTGTGTGGAGGGGGAAAGACTTGAATGTGGGAGTGTGGGAGTCGCCGCTCGGGTAATAGGTTGGCATTGCCCCTTCACCCTAGGGGAACCTAATCCAAAGACTGACAGCACCTAGTTCTGGGGTCCAAGTGATGGTGTCTATCTCCAGGCCCTCGGTAATCTGGGATTTGGTGGCCCTGACAAGGCAGCTCCCTTTGGGTGGTGGGCACATGGGCCAGGTCCAACCACAGAGAAGGTATGATGATCTGACTGGCCACCTGGGACATGGCTAGATTTGGGAAGGGCTCATCCCAGTCAAGCGGCCAGCTTGCTCTACAAGGATGCGCAGATCCCTTCTTGGGAGGGAAATACTAGCTGGTACTTCAGGAGGACTGTGTCCTGAGCCCTCAGGCTCCTATGAGGATTCAAGCCGGGCACATGGAGCAGAGCGATGCACCCCCTGGAAGTGATTGCACCCCTCCCCGGGGAACGAGTGTCACAGTCACAGAGCTACTCCTAGACCCTCAGTCCTCTAGCTGTAGCTGTCTGGAGTCCTGTGAGTCTCCAATAGGGAGGGGGAGGAGGGGCAAGTTTACGGTTTCCATGCTTCCATTTTGCTCTATTCTGAGAGCAGCTGTGCCACCTGGGCATGTTGAGGGTGGGCGAGGAGTTAAGTAACCTAAGGGTGGAGCAGAAGGCCGAAGGATGTGACCGGTGTGTCACATTTTTGCCGGCTGGGCCACGTTTCTACAAAAGCTAGCCAGGAATCCCCTGACGCTAGAGGAGCTGATGCTTCTCGTAGGCAGGACACAGGCGAATGCCGGGTGTGACACTGAGACCCTTCACAGGGAAGCCCAAAGGCCAGCGAGACAGTAGCTGGGCCGAGTGGGAAGGTGGACACTTGGGCTTCTCTTTCTCTGTCTTGGTTTCTGTAATGAGGAAGTTCTCTGCAGCGCAGTTTCCTTTCCCTCACTGAACGCCTGAAACAGGAAGTCAGTCAGTCAGTTAAGCTGGTAGCAGCAACAGAGTCGACAGGAGGGGACAGACGGCAGGTCTCCAGCACAGGAGGCC
This sequence comes from Ctenodactylus gundi, assembly GCA_004027205.1. Taxonomy (NCBI): domain Eukaryota; kingdom Metazoa; phylum Chordata; class Mammalia; order Rodentia; family Ctenodactylidae; genus Ctenodactylus; species Ctenodactylus gundi. Next base: position 95,091 of record PVKB01003579.1, on the reverse strand, counting down.
CACAGTCGCCATGGTCCCAGGCTGGAACCACGGCAACATCACCCGCTCCAAGGCGGAGGAGCTGCTCTCCAGGGCAGGCAAAGACGGGAGCTTCCTCGTGCGCGCCAGCGAGTCCATCCCCCGGGCATATGCGCTCTGTGTGCTGTGAGTACCCTGCTCTCCTCCAGGGCCCTGTGCCTCCGGCCCAGAGGGGGCCAACTCCACAGGGAAAAGCCGCCGGGGGACTTAGAAAGGGGCCCGGCGCTGGGATGGGTTGTTCGCAGGACAGAGTGACCTGACTTGTACACTGTCACTGTTTGTTTAGGATCTTGTGGAAGCCCTCTTAAGACCTTGGCCTGGGAATGTTAGGAGTGCCTTTTGTGGCAAATTTTGTAGCTCTGGAGCTCCAGAGCCACTCTGGGCCTGGCCCACTCACCAGCTACCCATAAGCTGTGGTACTGGGAGCCTCGCTGGGCTCCTGTAGGAGAAGAGGGTCTGAACACTTTGGGCCAGCAGGAAGCTCAGGGCTTCAGGGTGGTGGGCGTGTTAGCAAGCAGCTTGCTCAAGTGTCGATCAAAGATGCCCAGCTCGCAAACACTGAGAGGAACCACTATGCAAGAGGGAACTCTTCTTGCACCCAGACTGTGGGGCCTGCAGAAAGCTACTATTTGGGGAGCAAAGAATCTGGGGTAGGTTTCAGTTCACCCAGAAGTTGCATTCTGGGCCTTCAGAGCAGAGGAAGTCACCATTAACCCAGCGAGCTGCTCTTTTCACATGGGTGCCCTCTCTCTCCTTGATACTCAGCTGTGTCCCCACCTATTTAATTCTCTGTCCCCTTGGGATCCCCCACTGTCCAGCCTGGGGATATTGCTGAATGTGCTAGCTAATTGCCCTAACAACAGAGGAACCAGCCACTGGTGAAGGTTCCTTTTTAACCCTCTTCTTGTCCAACGTGGGAAGGAGGCCCTCAGCCCCGCAGCCCTGTGGTCTAACCACCCCCCTGCTTGGGCCTTGAGCAGTGCCAGGGTTCAATCAGGAAGGGTGTGTCCACCAGATGTCTCAGGTACTGTCCCTGGGCTGATAGGAAGGTCCCTCCGAGTAGGCAGAGTCTTGCCTGTCTCCAGGTAGGAGAGCAGTGGGTGACTGACCATAGTAGCCCCATTCTGAGCCTTGATTCCCTCTGGAACCTGCGGCTAAGCATTAATTGGCCTGTTTCATTCTCAAGATAACCTGGTGAGCAGGTCTTGTAAACACCTCTGCCTTGCAGATGAGGGAAACCAGGTTATGTGAGTGATGTCAGTCAAGGCCAATGTCACTGGCCTCCAGAGGCCACAGCCAAGACTACCGGACTTGTTGCTCAACCCCATTCCTGCTCAGGTCAAGTTAGGCGTGCTGGGTGACTGAGAGGAATGGAGAGAGGTCAGGATGTTCATTGGTTTAGCTGGGCATCAGAGACCAACCTAGGCTCACAGTTGACTGACCACCCTGTGCTGGCTGAGTCAGGGGCTAGTTTCCTGTGCCTCTGGAGAATGGACACAGAGAAGCCAGAATATCTCTGAAGGCACTATTCTTTGGAGATCCACCAGTAAATGGGCCTTAAGAGGGGCAGTAACTTCCTCCTCAGTATCTCACTAAACTTGGCCTGATTTGTTACCCATGTGCTTTTCTCTATTGCCCCAGTGTGACCTTGGCAATGGGCCATTCTGTCAAGTGTGGCTGTACACTGGGAATCTCCCAGGCTCTGTGTCATCGTGCCTCACAGCAGCCCTTTGCCCAGGGCTGCATGTTACGCTTGGGTTACTGATGCAGAATGTGGGCCTTTCTGACTCCAAGCTAAGCATTGGGAAGTCTAGGATCTTGACAAGCAGAGCCAGAGCCCAAAAGGCATTGCAGAGCCTTTGGCCAATAAGGCCTGGACTTTATCTGGGTCAGGTGAAACTCAGAGAGGTCAAGGCCTTTGTTCAAAGGCACCATACTGGCCAGTAGCAAAACTGGGGTCCAGACCTAGGTCTTGTATTCATTCTTCCATTTTTCCACCTCTGCCCTTGTCTGTACTGGATTTCCTCAGAAAAAAGACTATGTGTAGAGCTATGCCTTAGGGAGGTCCCACGATACCCTTAACTACGGCACTACCTCATTAGCCCAAGTCTAGATGTCTCAACCACCTCCCAGACCCTCCCTCCGAGCTCAAAGGTCTTCTTTTCCTCTGCTTCTGGGAAAAGCCACGCTTCCTGAAGGGTTGGATGCCATTGTAGGCTGAAGGATTCCACAACCCAGCAAACTTTCCCCAAACCTGAGAGACCCTATATGGCTACCACCCTAGATTTTGCCAAATAAGGAATCCTAAAACTAAAAGCTAAATAAACAACCATTTTCATCTCCTACCACTTCAGTGTATCAGAGAAAGCATACTTCAACACCAAAAAGAAAGGAAGGGCATGCTCTTCACTTAAAAACAAAATCTTAAAAGCTGGTCCTTTAAAGCAAAGAGATTTAATTTCCTGGAAAACAAACTCCACATCCTTACTTTTCCCTGGTGAGATCTTGGCTCCTCGCCATGCTGGCCCTTGGCCAATAGCAGGGACCCTGGTGGAGAAGACCAAAGCAGGCAGCTGAGGTAGGTACAGAACAGCTGGTCTTTCCACAGATTCAGAAGAAGCAGGATTGATACCTCAAACTGTCTCCTTGGACATCAGCCAGTCTGTAGGGACTGTAGGGACCCTTAAGCCATGTAGCAGTCGCCAAGGCCTTTTAGTGAGGCCATATGGCAAAAAGCTACCATCAATACTAGAGAAGGACCCCGTTCCCCACCTCTTCCTCCCACCCCAGGGCACTCATCTTCCTGGTTCCCCTCTGGTGAGCGAGAGGAGAGCAGCCAGGGTTTCTGCCTGCTGACTAAGGTGTGTTTAGAGCTCCAAGTACTGGGCTAGCCTCATAGGGAGAAGCCTTTGTGTTAAGGAAGAGATGGGATTTGACTGTTAAAATGGAACTTGGGAAGGGGAAGGGAGATACACAAGACAAGGCTGTAATTCAGTGCCACCCACGTGACTTAGAAATGCACATTCACCCCATTCACCCCATGCCCTTCAGTTTCCTCAAAAGAGGTCAGCAATGTCACCTACCAAAAGGCAGGAAAACTTTGATCTCTCCTCAGCTGTGCAGAAAGCCCTGCTTTGGGGATAGCCTGAAGCTGTATCTCTAGGCGTGTGTGTGTGTGTGTGTGTGTGTGTGTGTGTGTGTGTGTAACTCTTGCAGAGAGCCATGTGATCTGAGTCCAACTCTGCCCTCTGTAGAAGGGGCCTAAGGGTGTGAGGGACAGGTGAGTCTCTGGGCTGTGTTTGGGTTATCCCCATTGGTTTCCACTCATATACCCTCCCCAGGGTCTGCCCTGCTTCAGAGTCTGTGGGCCCTGGGAGGGGACATTGCCCTCTCATGGATGAAAGCCATCACAAGGCTGTCAAGCATGTGTTCTCTTCTCTTGCCAGATAGAGACCAGCATACCTGCCAGGTACTGTGCATCGCAGAAAAAGGCTGCTTTGGGGCCTGGGTTCAGCCAGGGCTGCCTCCCCTTGCCCAAGCTGCACAGGTAGACCAGGCAGTGAGAGCTACTGATTGCTGTGCACTGCAGAGCTGCTTGTTTGCAGCATTCCTGCCAAGCTGCTGTGGAGAGAGCTGGTCTCTCTTATGGGGTGGTGAAGGCATGGGGCTGCCCTTGCCGCGAAACTACCGCCTGGTTCAGCCAGCCATGAGAGGAAGTTGTTTGGATCTCCTGCAGCACGCAGCCTTCCTCAGGCCACCCAGGCCCAGTGGCAGGGATCAGGTTTCTTCTCAGCGGCAGAATACCAGCCAGCTCTGGGCATGGCGGCTTAGCACGGCAGAAAAGGTGGGAAAGCATAAGAAGGACGTTTATTACCAAAATGTCCCTCAGAGAAGGGACTCTACTGTTCGGGAAAAGCAGTGTGTGAAGCCACTGGAGCTTAACACAAGCCCCAGATATGCCCTCTTTGCAGAACATGGTGGCATGATAGCAGCAGAAGGCCCACACGGGATTACCATGTGCCTGGGTCCAGACCAAGCTCTTCCTGCACTTTCATCCACTTCATGTCCACAGTGACTTGGTGAGGTGCTACCATCCTCACCTTACTGATGGGGACACTGGAGTACAGAGAAGGTATGAAACACGCCAGGTTCACAGGTCGTACAAACAGCAGGGCCAGGACTCATGCACATACTCTTATTGGGGGGAGGGAGTGTATGGGCACTAGGGCTTGAACGTAGGACCTTCACACTGGGCTACATCTCCACCCCACCTCACCCTTTTTTTTTGAAACAGGGTCTAAGTCACTAAGTTGCTCCAACTGGGCTTGAACTTGCCAGCCTCCTTTCTTAGCCTCTCAAGTAGCTAGAATCATAGGTGTGTTTTCCCACATCTGGCTTTGCACACTGTTCTTAAGAGAGAGACAAGGGAGCCAATGGACGGTATGGGTGTGGAAGAACAAAAACCCAGAAGTGTTCAAGTCACAGAATAGGGCTTGGGAGGACAGAAATGTCCAGCAGAGTACCAAGGCCTGGGCATGTACCATGGTGTCAGTGAGTATGCCACCAGATCCCTTCTTACAAGCCCCTTCAAAGTATCTGCCAAGCTTACGCCACTTATTAACTCTTCGTGCAAATGCAGCGAGATGCTGTTTTCTATACATGACGTGACAGTGAGTGAAGAAAATGCTGTCGCAGAGAGTAGCGGCCAGAGCTGCGAGCTCGGGCCTCCTAAAATCTGGTTTACATGAGTGGACAGGCCTGTGAGGTTTGTTTAAGGTGAGTTCTGAGTTTTCTTGGAGTGATGTGAAATGACTCAGAACAACCCTGTGACAATTTAGTTTCTCCAGGTTTTCTGCACCCATACTCAGCACCCAAGGCAAGCGTTCCAGGGGCAATTAGGTGCTGACTGTGGTGTATGTTGTCAAACCACCTGTGCATATCCATCAACATGACTTGATTAAATGGTCTTATCTCCCTGCCACATGAAGCCCTGCAGCAGATGAACTGTGGTCTTCCCTGCTGGGCCTTGCCCCCTGCTCCTAGACAAGAGGACTCCAGAGCAACTCTGCTATCCCTACCCTCCCCCGCCCCTATTTATACCCATTTATACCCTGCCTTGCAGCCCTCCTGAGCAAGACTCTGGGGTTGGCCAGATCAAATGTGGTAGCATTTGTTAAAATGCTGACCTTCCTGCTAAGCCAGCATCCTTACTGGTCACGTGAGGATGGTGATGCTCATTCACTGTTTTTTTTAAGCTGATGCGTAATTCACATGCCATAAATCCATCCTTCATGTACTAGTATACAATTCAGCACTTTTTAGTACAATTATGAGATTGTACAGCCAATACCCATGTCTAATTTCAGAACATTCTCAACACTTCTAAGAGAATCCCTGGACCCCTTTGAACTCACTCCTTATCTCTCCTCCCAACTTCCAGTCCCTGGCAACAACTAATCTGCTTTCCATTTCTGAGGATTTGCTTATTCTAGGCATCTTATATAGACAGAATTATATAATGTCTGGCCCTCAATGTTTTTCCCTATTTTATTGTTATGCATAAGTGCAATACATAAATTTTACGTTTATCTTGAGTATTTTGTGCACATACATATTGTAGCAAAGTTACCAATCCTTCTCTTATCTCTTTTTGACTCTCTCACTCGCTCCTCCTACCCTCCAGTTCCCATCATTTTCTACATTAAATTCTATGAAATAATTGTGATCTGGGTTTCTTGCTTCAATGTTTTCAAGGTCTTTGTGTGGCTACCTAATATTCCATTGTATGGATAGACCACATTTTGTTTATCCACTCAACAATTGGGGCACATTTGCATTGTTTCCACTTTTTGGTTAATATGAATGAATAATTCTGCTATGAACATTTGGGAATAAGTTTTTGTGTGGTGACATGTTTACAGTAGTAGTGGGTATATACCTAGGGGCAGAATTGCTGGGCTGTGTAATTTTGTGTTTAACATTTTGAGGAAATGTTTCCTCAGCAGCTGAACCACTTTACTTTCTCACTAGTCACCTTTGACAGTTCAAATTTCTGCACATTCTCACCAACACTTGTTATTATCTTTTCTTTTTATTATGGTCATCCTTGTGGGTATGGAATTATGTCTTAGTGTGGCCTAAATTTGCATTTTCTTAATGACCAATTGTGTTAAACATCTTTGTAAAAGCTTACACTACTAAGAGAAATAAGTATTCAGGTTCTTTGTGCATTTGAAAGTTGAGTTGTTTGACTCTTTTGTTGTCACTGGATCAGTGAGAGGAAAAGACAGAGGCAAGTAGGAACATGGGTAGCCCAGGGCCAGGCACACGGCAAACATCAGTTGAACACTTTGTATCTAAGAAAACACTGTTGGCTATTTTCTTTATGAACTAAAAATTGACTCGTGATAACTCAGAAGCAGAGGAACAGAGGGCTCATCCGAGTAGACAGTTCAACAATAGAAAGAGTGTCACTTTTGGGACTTCCTGGAGGCCCTAAGGAGTCTCTGAGCTATCATGTGGGCCTCCCCAGAGGAAGCACTCAAAGAAATTGAGACAGGAAGAGGACTCGGATGACGCATGAGTGGCTCTGGGGTCGTGGGGTTGGTAGTTTGGTTTGAGGCTTGGAAGCCTGAGGATGTGGGAAGGGGGCATCTGGGCACAGATACAGGGAAGGATGCCTAGAGGAACCCAGGAGAAAGAAAGTAAAGTCGAGAAGAAGCGTAGGCAGTCAATATCTCACAATTCTAGCTCCAACTTAGGAGGGAGATATGTGAGCGCTGAAAAAGCTAGACAGAGCATAGAATGTTCCAGCAGGAAGTTGGAATGAGAGAGGGGTGGGTGGGGGTTCTGTAAAGTTGTTGGTAGTTGCAGCAAGTCACTGCTCCAAGGGGGGAGAAGGAGCCTGTGACATGTGACACCAGATTCTCGCCATCTTAGTACGGTTCTGCCATTTTGCAGTCTCCAATGTTTAGTGCTCACTCCTTTTGTCCCTATAATATTAACGAGTACTAGAGCCCAAACATTTGGCCTCAAGTACAAATTGTAAGTTACGTTGTATGGTGTGGGGCTGGCACCCAGTAGATCGCCATGCGGGATCCTGGTTTTTGGATAAGAGACACTTGCTGGGCTCTGCTACTCTCAGTGGCAAAGTCAGATAGGTCTGATAAACAGTGCAGTCTTTTTATTCAAGTAGTTTAAAAAATGTTTTAAACATAAAATACGAAGAGTACAAATAATAAAGGAAAATCTCCCAATCACTGAGAGACTAACACAAACTTTCCTCATTAATATATCTTGTTCTCTTTTTCTCTGTCCAAATACGAATGATCTTCCCTTTATACATTTTTATGTGCATAGTATCTGAAAAATGATGAGTGTAATCTAGGGTTTCTAGTAGCAGCATCATTTTCCTATTGAGTTAAAATTTTATCCTAAATATCATATATTCACTATTGCCAGGCGCTTAATGTGTCCAGATGCCTTGCTGATGTAAATATGTCAGTGATGAATTTCTTTGTGCAGTAATGTTGCACACATTTCTGGTTACAGATTCTCAGGGGTGAAATTACTATATCAAAGGACAGGAACATTTTCAAGGCTCCTGATACAGAATAACAAATTGCTTTTCAGAAATTTTAGCAGTACGAGAGAGCCCACTTCATTCCAGTGTCTTTATTTGGCATGTTTTCATTTATAAATTATTACGTTCAAGATAAAAAGTTGATTTGTATTTCATTTCAATCATGTGGAACTTTTTTTTTTATTCTTGATGTTCATAATTTCTCTCTTTTTTTGTATTGTCTGCTCAATTCTCTGCCCCTTTTATTCTATTCAAGCTACAGCTTACACTATTTGCTTGCATGAATTATTTTATCATATTTATTGCAAATATTTTCTCTAGAGCTTGTCTTTAAACTCTACTTATTTTTTCAACATTCAGAGAGTAAATTCTTGTAAACTCTGTCAGCCTTTTTCAATACAGAGAATCCTTCCACACACAGAAATTCACTTATATTTCTCAATGGGAGAAACAGACCGGTTAGGACTGGGCCTTTATCAGCTGATAGACTTGGCCTAACACATAATGGTTCAGCAGCTACTGAGTTCCTCTGGACTCTGGTTTCCCCATCTGAAAAGCACCACTAAGAATCAGCTGGGGCAGAGTTGTTGGGTGGATCGAGTGAAAAATGAGTATTATGTGCTTAGCCCAGTACTTGGCTAAAACAAGTGAAGTTACGGGCTGTTTTTTCTGGTTTTATTGTTTTTATACTGGGTCCTTTAGTCTCACTGAAATTAGTTTAATGAATGGTACAAAGCTTTGTTTTTCTCAAGTAACCATTTCCCCCCAAACCTCTTATTGAATGACTTATTCCTTTTAGTTTAATTTCTTTCCTTCTGTGGTTTGTTTTCTATCATTTTTATATCTTATACATCTCTTTCTTGCCCGTATACTCTCTCAGATGTGGGTACCCCTGCACTAATACCTACCAAATACACTACCGTAATTTCACAAAATACTGAATTTTAGAATTTTTCTGTCTGTTGTTTTCAAATATTCTTCTAGTTAAATCAGATAATAATTTTGTTGAGTTGGAAAAAGGCCTACCATTGGGACTTTGATTTCATATACGTCATGAAAATCGACATTTTAGTAATACTCAGTTTTCTTAGCAATGCGTATGATTGTCTCTATTTTAATTTTATATTTTTTATACATTGATGTTGTTTGTCTCTTTTATGATTACCTCCAGTTACTATACCTTTTCCCCCACAGTTACTGACTAGTTCATTGCAACTGATGACTTGTAGGGAAGTGGTGGGTTTTATAAATTTGTGGTTTATTCTGCCACTTTGTGACTCAATTCAATTACTTTAGATTGTTTATTAGTTGCTTCTTTTTATGGACTCTCATATATCTATAAGCTGTGGTTATTTATGGTCCCCTTCCAAATACTAATACTTAGGACTCTTACTCTGATTTCGTAACTCATTACATTGACTGGTATTCCTAAAATAATAGTGTGTGGAATATTGGGGAAAGAAAATATCTACCTTAGGGCAGAGTCCTTTGAGAAAATCCTGGCATACATAGGCCTCACACACATGACCATACGTGGCCCTGCCTGGGAGGGACTGCATTTTATTGGAACAGAGAAATTATTACATTAAAGTTAGTTATTGGTTTTTGTCATGTCAAAGAAGCCACCTTTGCCTAGTTTCACAGAGTTCTGAAGAACTGAGTATTAAATCTCATCAAATGCCCTTTAGGTTTCCTTTACTGGCACAATAGCTTTATTTTATATATTTTCTAATATTAAACTATTTTTGCATAATCAAAATGAAAATTTTTATTATGGCAATTTTAATTTTACTCAATTTTATAGATGTAGTACAAATGCTTATATTTTATTTACATATTCATAGATGAGATTGTTTTGTATGATTTTGGTCATATAAAAGTTTAAGAGACGTGTATTTTTATAAAGTATCCTGGAGCCATTTGTGGAACACCATTATTATCTAATTTTTGAAATGTTAAAAAAAATTATTGGCAAAGCCACTTATTCTCAGAGATGCTTATGGAGATAAGTCTTTAGTATTTCGTATCTTCTTATCTTTAGGGGTATTGATGTAGTCTAGTTTTCTATTTCTTCTCATGTCTTTTTTTTATCAGTCACATTTAATTTTCAGAGAACAGTCTGTTCGAAGAAGCTTTCACGTTTTCTGGTGCACAGTTATGCACATTTCCTGCAGTGGTGGAGTTTCCCTCTTATCGCCGTTGCCTGTCTTTCTTCATGGCTAATTTTGCATGTAGTAGCCAGGATCGCAGCAGGAAGTAGGTAGTACATTCAAAAGAGATGGCAAAGAGCGATGTGCAGCAGCCAGCCAGCCGGCCGGGCAGCCAAGGCAGCTGTCCCCACCCCTAGACCTGAGGAGGCAGGCAGAGCCTGGCGCAGCTGGGAGACCAGCCCTCTGGCCTAGCTGTATCCTCTGCTGTATCCACTGCTGCTCCAGAGCAGGCAGAGAGGGGCCAGGGAACAATATCCGGTCTCTCCCTCCTCTTAGCCTGTGGCTGCCGCCCACAAAGGGTTGGGCACTGGGCAGGTGGAGGAGGACAGAGATTAGATCCAGCTGGGGTGTGGGGTGGGCGAAAGGAAAATGCTCAGCTCACACTGAAGTTTCTTTCTTAATTTTATTTGTCAGAATTTATTTTGTTTTCTGATTTTCAAGTCACATGTTCCTAAGTTTAGTTACCTCTTTTGCTTTTTGTTTATATGGATGGGGGGGGGGGGAGAGAGAGAGAGAGAGAGAGAAAGACAGAGAGAGAGAGAGAGAGAGAGAGAGAGAGAGAGAGAGAGAGAGAGATTAGAGATTGGATCTCAGAACCCAGGGCAGGGCAAGCGCATTCATAAACTGAACTATATCTCCAGCCCACTTTTATATTTTAAAAATGCATTTCTGCCCCTTTAGGAAACCCTTCACTTTAAATCCCCTTGTTTTTCTCCTATGCATGGCTTTCCGTCTTGTTCCTCATTAACTTTTTCCCAGTTCTTAATTAAGCTGCTGTTCCTGTCTGCACTGAACATTTAATTCTGCCTTTTGCGTCCTACTGTATCTATTGTCTGTACGTCTGGTTGCTCAGTTTTAATGGTGGAGCTTTCCTCTCTCACATAAGCAGGGGTCTCTTAATTTTTCAGAGTTTACAAATCAAGCTTCTCTTTCATAGTATTTACCAAAAAAAAAAGTTCGGTTTAAGATGGAGATAACTCCTTTGAGCCCTTAAAAAGACAGTTCTCTTTCTTAATCTGTGTTTCCCAGGTCTAGTGACTTTCTTTTTCTGACAAATAACCGTTAAGAAAAAATTAGTTTCTTTTAGAGATAGGAATGGATTTCTGCTCAAATGAGACATGGAGAGAGAAAGAGAGACAGCAACACACACACACAGAGACAAAGAGAGAGACAAAGGCAGAGACCAGTAGGAACAAAGGTGGAAGACCACAGATCCAAAGATGCAGCTGGTGGAAGGGCAGTTAATTGACAAGGGGGCATGTGAGGCGTGGGCTGCCTTCTGGGGGTTTATTCCTAGGTCTTTGCTTCTTGTGCTGCTGTAAGAAGAGTGACCCAGGTAGATGGATTGTCCTTAACCTGCTGATGTAGGATGCTCAGCAGGTCCCCAACAGCATTGTGTTGGCCTCTTCTCCACCTTTCACCTGCTGGCCACCTGGGCCTGCCTCTCTCTCTCTCTCTCCCCACTCTCCTCCCTGTCCTGTCCCTGAGGGATTCAAGTTAGCAACTAATGAGATTCTTTAGGTTTGAGGTGATACATAGCACCTTGCTTCCCTTACATTTTCTCTTATTTCTACACTAGGCCAAATTGCTTTTTTTTTTTTCCTTCGCATACTAGGATTTGAACTGAGCCCTTCTCCATTTTCTATTTTAAGTTGCTAAGTTGCCCAGGCTGGGCTCGACTTTGCCATCTTTCTGCCACCGAGTGCTGGGATTATGTACGGGTGTGCACCACTATGCCTGGCTCTATGTGACTTTTTGAATGCCACCTTTCTTTCATCTTGACCATCTCCTGACCTGTCATATCCAGAAGTGTGCAATATTTAGTCAGAGAGAGAGAGAGAGAGAGAGAGAGAGAGAGAGAGAGAAATTGGAAACAACATGTAGCAAGAGTCACCAAAGGATTTGAAAACAATCGAGGGGGCACAGTAAGCAGATCAGTGGAGTGACACAGAAACATTAAGGAGGGACTTGAGTTTTGAAGTTTGCTTCCTCTGTCTCTCTGGGCCTACCACAGAAAGGCATGATTCTGGGTATGATTGGCAATGGGGTTTTGGCTGGGAATAGTCACACCAAAGGACTATATTTGTCTGGAAGACTAAATCAAACACCACAGTGTTTCTTCCTTTTCCCTGTCTTCTCACATTAGAGTAAAACTTTCAGTACCACAGCAGGATTGATGCTGAATGGCCTTCCCCCCCCCCCGCCCCCACCCCAGGCGCCTTCACCCATCTCTTCTTCTCCCCTGAATTCACCTGTCACTCAGCATATTTTGGAGGGGGTCAGATGGGAAAGCTTCCCTGAGACCCCCTTCATCAGAAAATATGAGTAGTACTGTCTTGAGCTCACCTGAATCCCCTTAGATCATTCAGACCCTGTAGTGCGACCGAGTCACCCAGGGAAGTCATGGCCAACAGCTAGTTTAGTGCCACAATTTGTTACCAAATCATGGCAAAGAAGTGGGAAAGGATGGGTGGAATTGTCCCCAAAGAATCGTGAACGTGCTGTCAGGATCATGTCCTAGTGCAGTAGTTGTCAAATACTAACTGGCTGTGGAATCTTTAAACAGTTTTCCTATGAGATTGTGTGTGTGTGTGTATGTGTGTGTTTGTGTGTGTGTGTGTGTGTGTGTGTGTGTGTGTGTGTGTGTTGTATATGCCCTATGCATACCCATGAGTGCACAGTTGTAGGTGTTACATTTGTATACATATGGGTTTGTGCTGAGCACACATGTATATGTTAATGTGTAAGCCATGTAAACCTGTATTGTGTGTACATGGCTGATGTGCAGGTGTTACAGGAAGACAGATTTCCTTGTAATTTGTAACCACTTCTCTCCAGAGCTCTGAACTGATTCCCCAGTGCTCAGCCAGACAGGGTCATCAGCTGATCTGCTGAGATTTACATCTAAGGGGAAAGGGCCTTCTGGATCTGATGTAGCAGCTTTTGATTCTGATCTCAGTAGCCTAGGGCTGTTTCTTTGTTTCAGCGTTTCTAGAGAATCTTTCAAAGAGTTTGGTCTGCCACCTTGATAATCTAGAGGGTCTTTCCTGATCAGAGTGGCTGCTTCTGTTTTGGTGACTCTGCTGTTTCTTGCTCTCTGCCATCTGGAGCTTTGGACTGGCTGGCTGGCGCTCTTCCATAAGAGAGCTGCCCTCAGCCAACAGAGAGGCCACCTCACCCTCCTCATTTGCTTATCTGCAGGAGGAAATGTCAGAGCACTGAGAGATAAGAGTATGTGATGGTGGAGCAGGCCCTACAAAGGGGGTTGGGGCTGGACCAGGTGGGGGTGGGGCCCCGCGGGTGATGAGGGGTATTCCATGTCCTGGGACCTCTCTGAGAGACAAAGTGACTTTAGCTCCGATTCCTGTTTGCTATCTCTAACATAATACAGAGCTGTTGTGGTGCAAGTCAGAGGGGTCTAGAGATGGGGTGGGGGTGAAAGATGGGCACAAAAGAGATGGGATGAAGAGAGGAAAAGAAGTGGTCCTGTGGACCAAAGAGATGTGTGGCAGTGAAGTGGCAAGAAGTGTCTGAAAGCATTGCTCCCACTTGCCTTTAAGTACCCGTCTATTCAAAGCCATAAACCAAAGCAATTGTGAAAATGGCCACATGAGACGGTACCACCTCTGCATAGCTAGAAAAAGAAAACCTGTAAACACTTACACTAAGTAACTCCGAAATATGCCATAGCGTAGATCAGAGCCTTATAAACTAGCAAAATATGATTCCCCCCAAAAAAGATGAGGCAGAGACATGAAAGGAGTTAAGAAAAAAAGAAATAAAAACAACTAAACTAGAACATGCTGAACTTTCTCATAAAGGAAGGCAAACTAGAGCAAGCTATCATTTTTTTTCACCTTTCAGATTCACAAAGATTAAAAAGTCTGATACCAGCCAGTTGGCAGGGTGTGAGGAAATAGACACTTTCATATCTGGTTGGTAGGAAAAAAAAAGACACAACTTCATTGGAAAGCAGTTGACGTTCAACACCGAAGCATAAGGTGCCCTGTCTTTCAGCCCAGGAGTGTCCTTCCAGTGAGTATCAGTGCCCCGCAGTGCGTGTCTGGGAAAACAAAAATGATGAATTTACCCACACAACACACGATGTGGCGATAAAGATGTTCACAGCAGCATTGCTTACAATGGCAACAAGCTAAACGTGACCACCATCACTGGGGACTGGTCACATACATGCTAGATCGCCACATGGTGGGACATGATGAGGATAACAAACCATCTCTCATGGTTGAGGTGGGAAGACCTCTACGATCTTTGTGTTACTGTTGTTTAAAAAAGGAAGCTGAGTCTGAAGAGTCGCAAGTTGAAGGCCAACCTGGGTAACTTAATGAGACTTTGTCTCAACGTGTATATAAAATCACACACACACACACACACACACACACACACACACACACACACAGAGTCTGGTTGGGGTATACTTTGATGGTTACAGAATGTGCTTAGCTGGGTGGATGCACACCTGTAATCCCAGCACTTGGAGGCTGAGGCAGGACTGCCAAGAGTTTAACACCAGCCTGGACTACATAGTGAATTCAAAACAAGCCTGGACTCCTGAGTGAGATCCTGTGTCAAAAATACGGTAGGGGGATTGTGCTGGGATGTGTACAGGTCAGTATCCCCTGGGTTCAATCCTTAAAACTGAGAAACAAAAATAAAAATGTCTTGATAACATATATAGTATGTAGTATAATTTATATGCATTTGATAGGATATACATATATAAGCTTGTGTGTATGTTTAAAAGTTCTGGAACATCTTAAAAATGAGAGTAGTAAAGAAACAGGGCTCACGGGACCAAAGCAGGCATTTATTTTTCATTTCATATCGTATGGTTTTAATTTTTTTCAACTAGGGTACAATTTTTAAAATCAAATTAAACAGTAACATATGTAGATGCTTGGCAAGTCCTGGTGCACAGGAGGGTACGTGAAACTTCTAGAAGGAAGCACCATCTTGATGGCAGATCCTGGCTTTTGCCCAGGGTTCAGCAAAGGCATGGGGTTTTCAAGGTTCCAGAGAACCCCTAGAGGAGAAAATGGGGAGATTATGGTGTGTAATCCTGGATGCCCACCTGCCTCAGCCTGGATCTGGTGGCAGTTACCAGGAGCAGATAGTGGCCTGTCTAGGTAGGACCATCCTGGCAGGTAGTTGGTAGCTGTTGTCAGTCATCAGAATGTTTGTCTCTTAAGGAAGAGTGCAGGTCTACGTAGCAATAGCACTCTCCCAAATTGCTGTAAGCCTGCAGCCTTCAGACACGGAGCAGATGAATTCTTATGGCCTCCGTAGCTACCAGGCTTCAGTAGGCTAGGGAGCCCATTGAAAGGGACTACTAACCCCTGTACCCCTATAACAGGGCATGCAGACTTGAAAACCCTCCCTTCCTTGAGGAGGTTCTGGGAAAGTAAAAAAGCACTTCCTCCCCCTCATACTGAGTACCCCTGAGCCAAAGAATGCAAAGCTCTTAGAAAGAAGGAAATCAGAAGCCCTTGCCTCATTAGGAACAACCGAAGGGTCACCTACTAGCTGCTAGGCCAGTCCAGGTCTCTGCAAACACTGGCCAGCCTCTGAGGGAAGGAAGCCATGGGGCCAAGAGAGCCACTTTGGGCACGGTAACAAAGGGAGCCTTGCCTTGGCCAGTGTGATGCTGCTGCAGCTGTGCCTGAGCCCCCCCCCCTCCCCCCCGCACTATGACCCCACCTTGCTCAGCCTCTGAGGAGTCCTAGCTCATCAAACATCCCCTCTAGTTAGCTTCTCTTGGTCAGCCTGGCAGTTGAGAGGGTGGGGATGCCCTTGCAGATGATGGACACCTGCAAATCAGACCCCATAGCTGCCCAGTGCTGAAGTAAATTGCGTATCCCATTTTCAAGTAACCCCATTTTCCCTTTTCTGAGACTTGGCTTGCAGAGGGTGTAGCAGGGGCAGGAGGGCTTCTTCCAGGACCACCGATTGTCTGGTTTGGCTCCCACTACAATGGTAGCTCTGCAGTTAGAGCCATTGTGCCCAACTCCTCAGGCTATGTCAGGGAGTCTGTTCTTTCATTGATAAGGAACAGATTTTCTCACACAGATTCTAATGGCATCTTTGATCTATTTCAGGTACAGGAACTGTGTTTACACTTACAGAATCCTGCCCAATGAAGAAGACAAATTCACTGTTCAGGTAAGTCCTTCATAAACCTGGAAACTACAGCCTGACTTGAGTATGTACTAGCAAAGAAAGCGAGAAAGAGAGAAGAGAGCATATACTTTACATACCTCAGATGAGCCTGTCCTTCTCCCGAGAGCCCATGGTGTAGGATAGCAGAAAACTGTGACCCTCCTAAGGGACCATGCTCCATGACATGGCAGAGTAGGTGAGCCAGAGATTATATGTATCCTTGGGTTTAAAAACAGCATGGCGGTGGAGGAGGATGCCCAGCGGTGAGGGCTGTGCTTGCTGGGTGATTTTCTCTGGCTCTCAAGTGAGTGAACAGAAGTCATCCAGGAAGGAGAGAAGGGAGAGGACCCCCTAGGGGAGCTGAAGGATCAGCTCGGGACAAGACCTTTCCATTTGCACAGCACACTCTGGCCTCACGTTTTCACTGTGAAAATTTAATTATGCACAATTTACAGCTGAATTTTAAAAAGAAAACTCAGCTATCCTACTCCAAGCCCAGGAAAACCACCTAGGTACTATTTATGTGACAGATATTAAGGGCTTTGTGTGACCGCAATGGGTGACAACTGAGTGATGTGGAAGCTGGGGAAGCTATTTTTATCTGGCTGCTCTAAGAGAACATGGGAGAAGAAACAAAGAGGGAAGTGCCAGTCTTAGTGTCTTCAGTGGGGGAGAGGTAGGCTGTGTGTGTGTGTATCTGTGCATGTGAGTGTGCACACGTGTGTGTGCGTTGCTAAGCCCTCAGAGACCAGGATACAAGGCCCAGTAACAAGTGGTGTGAGTCCACATCTGAGCAGAGTAGGTGGGAGAGATAAGGTTTAGTCACCTTGTCAGGAAGGAGCAAATATGATGCTTCAGGGTTTAGTGGAAAAGAAAGTAGAAGTGGGAAGAGAGAAGATGGACTCAATTTCTGTTTTCAACACCCTGAAGACCCCGACTTTCTTTTTTTCCTGGTATTGAAGATTAAACCCAGGGACTTCATACTAAACTACAGGCCCAGAGTATTTTTATTTGGAGACAGGGTCTCACTAAGTCACTAGGTTGCCCAGGCTGGGCTTGAACCTTGAATTTACAATCCTCCTGCCTCTGCCTCCTGGAGTGCTGGGATTACAGGGCTGCACCACCAGGCTTTGCCATTTATTTTAGGATGCAGCAGTAGGTTCAGAGCTGCACTGAAGGAACCAACAGCAGGAAGATCCCCAAGGCGAAAATCCCCAACAACGGGGCAAGCAGAAGCCCTGTTGAGCAGAATGCCTCTTGGGGTGACTAATCACCGAACAAAAGGAACCACTTCATCAGCCACCTGGCCCAGAAATTAAGGCCCTAAGAGGCTGGTCACAGCCCATGAAGTCATGCTGCTACCTCTGGGATGCTGGGTCTGCATGCTGCAGGCTTCCATTGGAGAGGCAGGTTTGGGTCCAGCAGAATTCTCCTCCCTATCAAGGTGAGGCTGAGCCTGGCTCTGGCTTCTTGATTCTTCCCACATGTACGTTGATACCTAAAGAGGATCCACTGGAGGGTCTCTGGGTAGTCACTAGTATCTGCCTGCTCCCTGGTGACAGTCACCAGAAGTGACCTCAGACCTCAGGAAGACCATCCTAGAAGGTACTTGTCAACTGTTGTCTTTGGAATAGTTTTGTCTGTGATGTGGGATCCTCACCTGTAGTGAGATGGTCAGCCTTGGGGGCCTGCCAGGGGCACCTGATAGACCTTAGTGCTCTCTACCATTTTGTCCAAGCCTAAATACTCGTGAACTTTACCAGCTGGGTCGCTATCCTTCCTAGGTGGTTTCCTGAGAGGAAACTCAACTCTGAAGTTAAAAGTTGGTTGACACCTTTGATCTTTCTTTCCCCTTGTGGTTTCTTCTATTCCTTCAAAGTAAAGAAAACTTTAAGTATGACTGGAAAAGACAAGACTCTGTGGCTTCATGCATAGGGCCTGTACCCATGACTTGTAAATGTATAGGCTGCATGTGTCTGTAGTCTATGCCCCTCTAGTCTTCACACTCTTGCTGTAGTGACTTCCTGTGACTTTGAATCATCCCTAGTCCTGTAGTATCTTTGAAATACAGCACCTCAGCCTCATCGGGCTTTGGGAGTGGCGAGAAATAGAGATTCACCTTGGCCGACCCTCACCAGCGACAAGGCAGACAGTGCAAGGTTCGAGTGCCTCAGGAGGCCCAGAGCTCAGGAGTAGACGAGCTGGGGCCTTGGTCGGGTTCCACTCCCATGACTCAGCTCTTCCTGCGGGTTTGCTCTTCCCCTCATGACAGGCTCCCTTTTCAGTTCCCAGAGCCCAGAGGGAGCCTAGTCGGCTCAGCCCCCAGTGGCTTTCTCTGCCTGGGACACTCAGAGGCCGCTGGTTTGTGTGTGAACTTGTCTGGGAGCGGGCATCTGCCAATTCCTAGAAGATGGAGGACGAGTCAAGGAGACAGGACATGGTTTCCTAAGGCCACCTCAGTCAGAGCAATGCATGGGCCATTTTCATAGAAAACATGTGGTCCTGTAGGGACACATTCCCAACCTGGCCTGTGACCAGCTTGGAGGCCAATGCCAGATATCTACGAAGTAGGAAGGTTAAAAAATACGAAAATATGTCTTCTAAAATAAATGGCAGCATAAGCCTACTGAACAGTAAATTAAGCTTACGCCCAATTAAGCCAAGTCAAAAGTCTCTGGAGGAAACTTCAGCAGTTATTGATTGCTGCTTTTTTTAACTCGAGTTCCTCTTTTCATTTTGAGGCAAAAAAAAAAAAAAAACCCTCACGTATTTTCCTTAGCTTTAGCCACCGTTTCTATGTAACTCGTTCCTCATACTTGGGCTTGTTTGGCGCCACCAGAATCTGAGGCCTCCAAAAGGAAGCCACTGTCTGAAACATCGCCGAGAGAATCACTGAAGCCCTGCTTAGCTGGGCTCTTCTCACAAGAGCTTTCCGTCACAACCGGAGAACCTCCCACCCACCTTACCACCTTATAACTCAGTCTACACCTCAAGGCCCACGATGGCCCCATGTTGGTTAAGAGGAGATGTGACCCTGACACTCGGGGACTCTTCTCTCACTTCATCTTTTGCAGCCTTACCAGAAGCCAGAGATGGGAATTCCCCACTCAGGGATAGACCTGGGGCTTTATTCAGGAGCAGGGGAGCCAGGGCCTCCCACCTCTTAGCAAGCCTAAAGACCTTTTATCTTCATGAAGTTGGAGATAACATTTGATCACAAATGGTACTTGGCCCCTGTGGGAAGTGCACTAGGTACCTGAAGGCAATACCCACCCTTTGTCCCTACTGGGAGCTGGGTGCTACACAGATTTTGCAGCCACAAGGCCTTGGGCAGAAACTGTCAGAAACTGCTGAAAAGTGGGAATTTTACACATGCCTCGCAACATCATGGTCTGGTTGCAGTGAGATAGTGGAGGTAAAAATGCCCACCACAGGGGGTGTAGTCTGCTTGGAGGCTGCTGCTGTCTTCCCTCCCCACCCCCATCTTTATTCCTAGTAAGGAAAAGAGATGCCAAAATCCTCAATCACATACTCTTAACAAGTGTCAATTAATTTTACCTGGTATGAGGAGAGGATGGAAAGCAAAAATGGAAGAGAATGAGAGGAAAAGAGAAAAAAGGTAGTGGAGAAAGAGAAGACAGGAAAGAAGGAAAGATAAAGAAAGAATAAAATATGAAAAAAGAGGAAGGTTGTGGGGGGGGGCACAACTTGAACATAAGAAAATAAATGGGGGTGGGGCAAAGAGGCAGCCAAGCTGAGAGAGAAGGGAGTTAAGGTGCTGTAGAAAGTTCCAAGGCTACGCCCAGTGTTGGCAAGTTCTATGGAGACCTCTCTTACTCAGCTTTGCTCTTTGAGCTGTGAAGTCTGTATCTTCAATGACTCTGGTTGCCTGTGAAATTGGGAAGCAGTTGTTCAGAGCTGTTGGGAGTCTCAGACCTAGGAAACCTAGATGATGTCCTTAGGACTGGACGGTGCTGTGAGCCAAGCAGGACAGCTCAGCTCCTGAGGCTACAGTTTCCCACACTCAGAGAGGGATTTCTTGTAAAGCCATGACTCCTTTCCTGAGATGGAAAGGGAAATGAGTTTCCTCACAGGGAAATAGCAACCATCTTGGGCCCCGACCCAGAATGAGCTGTCAGGCTGGTTACCTCCTGTCATTGGAAGTGAACCTGTGCCCTGGAATGAAGCAAGAGTTTGAGCAAGGTCTAGAAGCTGCAGGAAGGCCAAGGAAAGCCATTGGGCCCAAAGTGGCCTTCAGACATGTTTTGTAGTTGGCTGTCCAATCCAGGCCAGGGTCACAACTGAAGCAAACAGGGCCTTTCTGCTTCATCCTGTGCCCCTCCAGCTCTTGCTCCCTTGGAACACCCTTCCCACCAAGAATAAAGCAAAAAATAAAAGCTGCCTGTGATCTCCATCACATGGAAGATCTCTGCAAAATTCCTGTGTTTTCTTAGGTTGAGATCGTATCCAGGATGTTAGGACAGGAGTCCCTGTGAGTCTTAATACACATTTACATGAAACAGAATTTGGAATTATCTGTCTCATACACTCTTAAGCCATTCTTTCTGGATTTAGAAGAAAACCTCAGCGGCTGGAGCCATCCTCTCTAAGCTCTAAATATGAAAGACTCATGATTTGAGCTCCTGGTCCCTGTTGGTGGCTGTCACGTTACTCCGGGCAGCATGGCTTTTGAAGAGGGAAACAAGACAGCGTTCTCCACTCTGTTCCGTCACAAGGGTCTGGCGGTTGAGCCATTGTTATTAAGCTCAGGAAGCGGGTGGCAGCTGTTATTGTTCTGAGCAGTCACTAAGTGAAGTCAAGGTTCCGTCTGAACCGCTGGGCAGAGGATGTGGCTGGAACGCACACTTCCTGAAGTCACACAAGGAGGGGGTTGAAAAGGCTCAGGCCACAGAGACTAGTAGCCGGGACTGGCAGCCACATGAGGACTGGGGACTCCACAGAGATCACAGGGCCCAGGATCTCTTTATGTCATAACCCCACATTCTAGATACCTGCTCTTGGGTTTTATCTCATTTTGATTTTTTGGTTGTTGTTCTTATTATTTATGCAGTGTGATCTAAAAATGTTCATTTTTTAAGAAAATTTATTATAGTAAAAGATACATTGCCATTAAACCCCCTCAAAATATCACCCTAAACACTTATCCCAGGGCTCTTGCCACTTGCTGAAACAGTCCTGGAAGTCCTCATAGGCATCTTCAGTTGCACTGTCATGGCTGTCTCAATGTCCAGAATGGTCATTTTGATGTTGGAAGAGAACTAGAGGTCTCATGGTACAGATCTGGTGAATAAGGTGGATAAAGACACTGTAATGTGTTCATCTGATGGAAATTAATGTAAATCATGTAAAACATCAAGGCAGCCACAAATAGACACTCACAAAGGAAGACTTCTTCAGAAAGTAACAAGAATGATGGGATAGGTGGTCCGAAGTGAGGGGGAGTGTTTGGTGGGGGATTAATGGCAACGTGTCTTTACAATAACACGTTTTTAATGCTTCTTTAAGCACTCACTGTATTTTTTATTATACCTTCCACTGTAGAATATGGTCAGATCTATCTTCTAGGTTTCTGAATATTCCAAAACATCTTGAAACTGTCTTTCCATTCAAAGGGAGATTTAATGGCTATAAAGTAAGTTTTAGGACCAAGTTTTTCTTCAATATTCTATACAGGTATTGTTCCTCGGCCTTTGGGAATTTGGTATTACAAAGAGTTCCAAGTCCATATCCAGGACCAGGCCCTAGTCTCAGTAGAGAGAATCAACTTTGTCCTTTTCTTCATTGATAGGAATTCTCTTTTCCATCTGTGTTATTTCCCCTTATTGATGACAATCGGATCACCTTTGCTTTGCAAACTCAGATCTTTCTTTTTAATGGATGAAACTTTTTCTCTTTCAAAGCCAGGCATGGTGATTTCAGTCACCTGCAATCCCAGCTGCTGAGGAGGCAAAGGCAGGAAGACCACCAATTCAAAGCCAACCTGGGCTGCTTAGCAAGGACAGAGCTGAAAAGACATAAAAATAATAAATAGATGGATAGATAGATAGATAGATAAAGGCTGAAGGTGTAATGAAGGTGTAAGCAAAATGCTTGCCATGGGCCTCACCATGGGTTCAATCCTTAATATCACCAAGACTGAACACTGTTTCGTGACACTAGAAGACCACAGGCCATGGACTGACACACCTGTGGCCACTGACTCTCCCCTTTCCTTACCTGTGGCTGGAACCAGGCTGCTGGGATATGATTGCACTCCTCCCAGACATTCCTAATAAGTTGTTTTTATTGCAGACATCTTTGGGCTCAATATCCTTTTCTCCAACTCTAACCAAAAAAAAAAAAAAAAAAGCAGCACAGAAACAGATCAATATTTCAGCAACCCTTGTGCCCGGGGGTGGTATTTTCATTTTTGCTTGTTGCAGAATGATTTCGCTTCTCATCTCAACTTCACCCTTTGAGATCAGGTTGTGGTTCTCACCTCATATACGCAAGAGCCACTTGAGTTGTAGCAAAAAAGAGAATCTGTTCTCTAAGGGCATTCCTTGCCCTCTTGAGAAGCCATGCACGATCACCCTTTAAAAATAGCACCTCATCCTCCCCGTTTCTCTGTAACCCATTACCCTCCCCTATTTTCTTTGAAGCACTTGTGACTACCCAAATTTGTATCTTTTCTTTTTAAAGCTGGGGCTCAAATCCTGTACCTTGTGCATACAAGGCAAGTGGTCTGCCACGGGGCTGTACCCCCAGCCCTGCCTATCACTTCCTAGCACTGTCCCTAGCATGCAATGAGTGCTCAATCAGTCAAGGAATTCCATTCTGGCCCCTTAAGAAGACAGAGAGAATGCAGGCCTCACTTAACAGGGTGATGTGTTTCACCCTTTGCTGCGGTTGTTATTCTTAACTTGGGTCTCCACAGCATCTGCCACATCTGTCCACTTGTGCTTCTTGTTTTTCAAGCCTTAGTCAATGTCCCTGAATTTTGGGAAGGGCTTTCTTTCCACAGCCTTGGTTCTGCTGTAACTTCCTCCAGGTGGGTTTTTATTTCAGCACCAAGTTGTTCATTTTGTCCCGATCCTGCCTCCCTGGCTGGTCTCCCTGTTTCACGACTCTTTCTTGGATCTTCAGGCAATGTCAGGTCCTAGTTCCATGTGTGCACTGGTGGCTTACCTGTGCCTCAGTTTCCTTGCCATAAACAGAGGAGTCACCGTGGCACTTGTCTTCTATGCACGCTGTGAGAACTCAAAGTGATGGCTTACATAAAGCACACAGCCCAGTGATAGATAGATAGATAGATAGATAGATAGATAGATAGATAGACAGACAGACAGGTATATGAAACAAGCAGAAAGAGAAATCCAGAGACCAGTTGGTTATACAGGCTCCCATCATCCAGGCCTACTTGAAGATAGAGCTAGGGAAACCAACGAGGAAGAAAGTACAGAACTTGAGACACAAAAGACTCTGGAGTCTAAGGATAGGGTGTAAGACCATCCGTGGAGGACTTGAGAGGAGGCCAAGTGGCCAGGGGTCCTGACTGGCTCAGGGTGGGGAGTGGCGACTCCATGTCCTTTCTGCCACTTGAGAATGAGGTCATCATGCATTTGCTCACTGGGCCTGTGTTGCTTCTGCTTTGGCAACCTGAGGAAAACAGAGTTAAGGGTGAGCTGGTGTCTAAAATGCCACAAGTCACCAACCAGAAAGCCTTGAGAACATCAAAGGGGTCAGGGGTTGTCCCTCCCGGTACTTAAGGCCTATCTCATTGTCCCTCTTCACCATTGTTCCCATTTTACTGAGCCCTTAGTAGGAGCCAGACACTTCAATTTAACCCTGGGAAGAGTGCTTATTGCTATTCCAATTTGAAATTCAAGGAAACAAATGCTCAAAGGGGAGAACACTATTTGCTTGTTTATAAAACCAGTAAGTGAAGGAATGGGACCTGCTTGCAGTGTCTCTGGAGCTTGGGCTCTAAGCTAGGTGATACCCAGAGCCTGGGCCTGAGTGGAAGGTGAGCAGGACACTGAATCTGCTCTCTGGCCTTCACCCACAGCCACTCATATTTGACCCCAGCTGTGGAACCAGCTAAGAGTTCTCAGGAGTTGAGCCATTGTCCTTTTTGAATAAGGCCCAAGATGACCCTTCTTTTAAGCTGAGTCCAGGTAGTCTTACCTGTTCTCCCTAAATGCATTAACAGACAAAAATAGCTCAGCTTAGCGATTCCCCCACAGCCTGCTTATTCATTGACTCATTCATTCATTCACCCATTCAATCACTCATTGCTCTCATTCATGCAGTGAACATGAACCAGAAACTGGACATACCACATCAGTTCCATAGACACAATCGCTTCTTCATAGAGTGTTCAGCCTAGATCCAGTGTCAAGTGATTTTCGAAATAATTTCCTGGACCCAGAGATATCTATCTTAAGGTAGAGATGTTCCAGGGAATTTTTACAGTGAAAGGAATTCCCCTCAAATGGGAGGAAATGAATGGCCCAGTCTGTCCCTGTCAAGGGTCACCTGGGAATTCCACTCTCTCATCTGTGCTCCCTAAACACGTTCCCTTTTTCTGTGGCCACACCTGTGTGCATGGGCCAGTGCCTCTGTCTCTCCCCACGACCCGTAACTTCCTTCAGAACATAGGTGAAGGTCTTGCCTAATCAGGCACAGGATGGAAGAATCATGAGCTTCCACTGAAGGAAAGACCCGACTGAAGCTGACTTGAGAATGCTGCTTCGACTTACTAGCCAGGATTCACAAAACCTCTTTCTTCCCTGTGAGTGACTTCTCCTCGAAATACTGCATTACCTGATAGGTGATCAGTTAGTCATTTGTTCGAAGAGATCCATCGTGAAAGAGTAGTGAGTACCAAATGCCTCTTTATCTCAGCTTTTCATGAATGCCCAAGCCAGAAACCACATCTTCCTCACTGCTGAGCATCCACTCCAGGTCTCAGCCATATTCATGCTCCCTCATGGCTAGAAGACAGAGGTTTTTGACTCTTGAAATGGAGAAATCACGTTTTCTAAAATCCAAACGTCTCTGACAAACATGTATGATTAGAACCCTACAAAGAGGCCTCAGGGCCTCACTCTGAGGTAAGACAAGGACAGAACATAAAGATGTGGATGCAGACTTTAGGTGGAAGCATTCAAATAAATAAAAGTTTGGAAGAAAGATACCAATGGCTGCTTGGAAATCCAGGAAAATAGAATGGCTCTCTGCTCCTAGGAAGGCTTTGAGGAGATTGTGCTACTACCACTAACCTCCTTCGTACCTTAGGACTTTTGTACTTGCCTTGCCCTATGTCCGGGACTCTGTTACTGCCCGCCTCCCACCACCAGCCAGACCCCCACATGCCTGACTGACCCAACATCACTCCTCAGACACACTTTCTCAGGCCTTCCCATCTCAGATTGTGCCCTGCCTCAATAGTTACTCTCCATTATGCCCCTGTTTAATTTTTTTTCAAAGCTCTTATCACTAACTGCGATAGTATTAGTTTCTATTACCATTATAACAACAAATTCCAAAATCATAGGGACTTCTCAATACTCCACACGTAATATCTTGCAATTCTGGAGGCCAGAAATCCAAAATGGCTTTTGCCAGCTGGGATGAAATCAAAGCATGAGCAAAGCTGTACCCCTCCTAGAAGCTCCAGAAAGAATCTCGTTGCTTGCCTTTTCTCGTGTCTAGGGACCACCTGTACTCCTTAGCCACGGTCCCTTCTTTAGTCCTCAAAGCCAGCCAATGGCTCATCGAGGCCGTCTCATGATGCAATGTCTTTCCTCTATCTCCTTTCCCTTTTGATACCCCTGTGATTAGATTGGTACCACCTGAACAATTCAGAACCGTCTCCCCATCTCAAATGATCACATCAGCAACTCTAACTCCCTCGTACCATATGACATAACATACTTGCAGGCTCTGGGGATTGAGACACAGGCAGCTTGTAGAGTGGCCTCTTGAGGCCATCATTCTACCTACCACGGCAACTGTCTACATTATTTATTGGTACTTATCTGTCTCCATCACAAGAATGGCAGATCTGTGAGACATTCCACATCTTGCTCACTGCTGTCTCTCAGCACTGGAAAAACACATAGAAGATGCTCAACAAATATTTGCTAAATGATTGAGCAAATGGGGTAAATTTGTAACATGAACAAACTCTAAGCCTTTACTTCTAAAGGAAGGGAAGAAGACGAGAGACCTCCAAAGCCATCCTGTTCTAATAGTCTATTAGAATGCTGTTCTCTGACAGCATTAACCTAAGTTCCTAAGGTGGGGGTGTTCAGGACAATTGTTCTATTGTCTGCAAGAGAGTGGCTGGGTGCAACAGGGCCTGAAATGAAGCAAGAGCAGCTGGAGCATCTGGGAACTGAGCCATGTGCTAATCAGGACATTGCCCTGGGCTGCAGCTACGCCCAGGCCACTTGTCAACTGGCTGACTCCTGGGCTGCACACATTGTGTTTACCTGCCAGCTGTCACTTCTGTCTTCCCAAGACTACCTCCAGAGTTTTACAAAAAGAGGAAGCAAGCTGGAAAGAAAAACTTCTCTGGGAAATGTAGTTAAGAATAATAATTTTTAAAAGTTCCCATACCAAAGGCTGGGCAAGTAGAATGGCGATTGCATGCATTCCTGGGACCATCAGAGTCCTGAAGGCTTTGGAAACATGCAATTACTGCAGGTGCTAGGATTGATGAGCCTGCACAGTCACGTCCAAACAGGAGCAAAGATGTGGATTAAGTTCTTGAAAGGGAGAGGCTTAGGCAACTCCTCCCCTCTGCCTGGTGCTAGAAAGTGAACCTGGAACCTCCCGCATGCTAGGCAAGGGCTCCACCACCGAGCTGCATCCCCAAACGGTAGATATTGGAGGTGCAGGAGGGTTAAGGACTGTCTCTTCCAGCTTCTCACCTACTCTTTGAAACTGACACAGAGTGAGCCAGGCCTAGGGGGCCACCCATCACCCATCACTTGGGTTTCCTAGATACCCAAGGGGGCCTCCCCCATCGGCTCCATTCTATTTTGCACCTAAGGGACTCAGTGCATTTCTCCTGGATGAACAAAAGCATGGGGAAATAACCTTTATCCCAGGATGAAAGTGACTGCACAGAAAGCAGCAGAAAGAGAAATTAACATGGCCCAAGGGATGTGGAGAGATAGACTTCCAATCTGAGAGCCCATAAGGTCCTGTGATCCACTTTATGCAGCCTAATAGACTAATAATTCCTCTCTTGTCTAACTTCTCTGTTCTTTTGTTAAGACTGAGAAGGATTGTTAAAGGTCAATATTTGTTATTTTGGCCTTTTCTGTTAGGAAAGTAGTAACAGTAAGTCTGTTCAGACTGAAATATGAACTAGAACTAAAATCCCCCCAAACTGAAAAAAGTTTCCCTTCTTGAGAAATTATCAGTGTAAATGTTTTTTTTAAATTTAACTTTAGAACCTGTAATATATTTGGCATCTTAAAAATAGTATGAAAAGATTTCATGCTAAGTGCATTGAGTGCTTGGTGAGACATCTGTACAGACTGATGTTTCTCAGACATTTTGGAGGAAAAAAAACCTGCAAACATCTGGCAGTAATAGAATCATACCTGCTCAGCCAGAACAAGCTATATCTCAGTTTAAGTTTATTGTGATCCCCTTTACTGATGGCTGGTAACGTTACTTAGGGATAAATAGGACGGGTTGAGTATCCTTTATCAGAAGTGTTTGGGACTTGTGTTGTTTTAGATTTAGGATTTGGGGGAGTATATGGAGATTTTTGCTTATACATAGTGGGGAGGGGACGTGAGGCTAAGTCCAAAGTATATTTGTGCTTCAAATACATTATATGCAAAGCATCTGAAGGTAATTTTATAGAATGTTTTTTGTTCTCCTGTACTTTTACTATGGCCTGTCTCATGAGATGAGGTGTACAATTTACAATTTCCTACATGTTGGTGCTCAAAAAGTTTTAGATATCAGAGCATTTTAGAATTTGGGTTTCAAATTAAGGATAGTCCACTTATAATAATAACAACATGATAGCATCTACTACGTGAGCCCTCATCATACCCAGAGCTGGGCCCCAGCACCAACTCTCTCCTACTGGCCGGTCTGGTGGCAGCTTCAGGCCACATTCACAAGCACATGCGCTGCTTCGTGCCTCCTGAGCACCCCTTCTCTCCTTCTGCCCCATAATCCCTGTGCTGTTGTTCCCTGGCATCTGAGAAATGGGGGTCCTTCTTATCCCCCTCAGGTAGAACCCCAGAGATTCTCAGAAGCTGGGCTGCCACGTGGCCATGAAGCACTCACAATGTATACCTTATCTGAGGTGTGCAAGCTGTAAAACATACACTGATTTCAAAGACTTAGTACCAAAGAGAGGGGGATGTAAAGTACCTCAATGTTTTGTTACACTCAAATCCTCACATTTGGGGTATATTATGTTAATTTTTTTAAAAAAATTAAAAATATGACTACTAAAATTTTTAAATTAAATAGAAGACTTACTTTGTGGTTTTACTAGACAGGATTGTTCTAGAGCCTTGCTACTGAAAGAGCGGTCCACAGTTAGCAGTGACAGTGTTCTGTAGTAGCTTGTGAGAAATGCAGAAAATCAGGTTTACAGATTCCGTCAGCATGTGCATACTCATATGCATTAAAGTTTGAAGCCCATGCAGGTAGGAGAAGTGGCAGTCACTGTCACAGACAATGAAAGTGTGCAAATCAGAGCAAATGCTCTGGAGTGTAAAGTGCCAGTGTCTATCAATATTTATAGGGCCTGAGTGCCATGGGAAATTTGCCCCTCCAGGAATTTGTCCAACAGATCATATGGCAAAGATGTGTGCACAAGAACATTTGTCACAGCATTATTTCAAACAAGGCGCAAAGCAGAACTCAAACAACCTAAAAGAAATTAATAAGGAACTGACCAGTGGAAGATGATGCAACTGCTTTTTTAAAAATCAAGGCAGAAACCGGGTATAGTGGTGTACATCTGTAGTTCCGACTACACTGGTGGCTGAGGTAGGGAATCACAAGTTCAAGGCCTGTCTGGACAATTTCATGAGACCATCTCAAAACAAAAATTAAAATTTCTGGGAATGTAATTTAGCGTTCTCTGGGTTCAAACCCCAGGACCAAAAAAGAAAAAAAAAAATCAAGAGAGCATGTGTATTGAGTTGGCTATGTCTCTAAAATTTAATTTTAGGTATAGGATGATATAGTAGGAGAGTTTGTGTTTAGTAAGGAATACATCATTTTCACGGGACTGCCATAGGTACAATTGCAATACCGTGGAGCCAGCAACCACTGGAGCCAGATGGAGGTTGTGCGCTATTGGAAGTTACCAGTAAGAAAGGGGACTTCTGCTTTCCAAGTTACACCTTTGGACACTGTTTAAGAACTTTCTTTTTTTTTTTTTTTACAATTCACTCTTGTCATTATTAAAAATTAATATTATAGGATATAGGATTATTTCAGACAATTTAGAGACAAAGTCACTGTAACTTGGGGTCACAAATTGAAATCTCTATCAGGAGAACTGGGAAAGAGAGAGATTGGCACCAGGCTGAGAAAGGTCTTGGAGCTGAGCTGGGAGTTGGGACTGTCATGTGTAAGCCGATGGCTTCAGTTGTTAATCGAGGTGAATCTGAAAAGACATAAAATCAGCCATTTTGTTAAGTTCCCCAAAACACAGAAAGTGAGCAATTTTGTGGCAATCAGCACATTCACAACGATGTGAGGCTGTTACTTCTACAGGTTCCAAAATGTTTACTCTGAAAGAAAACCGCACATTCACATAATTTTAAAGTTAGCTTTTTCAAAATTACCTTTTAGATACCACACCTCCCACGCATCCTCCCCCTTGAAAGGTATGTGTGTGTTGAATTTAAGCTCTCCAAGGCAAAAACTGTGTGGTGGCGGTGAGCATTTGTTTTTTGTATTTTTGATCTGTTGTTTGCAGCCATGCTGCATGGCCCTGTGGTAGGGAATGCTGTGCTCAGGCTGGAGCTCTTGGAGGTCAAGTTCAGAGTTGAACGCCCCCCATCCCTGCTTCGGGACCCTTGTGGGGAGGATGACAGGGCTGCTTACAGTCACTCTTGTTTGCTTTTATTCCTTGTTTTCTTCTTTCCTGTCCTTATTTTTTCTACCTAAATGAAATACAAATATACTTTTGAAAAGCATTTCAACAAAACAGAAGTGCAAAGACCACAAACACCTTTCCCCTGTCTCCGTGCCCCTGTCTGTAAGCAGGGCTTGCCACTGTCAGGTTGACCTGTGCTATTTTCTGTGTAGATATAAATTTACAAAGATGTAGGTTAGTTTTGATTTGTTTTTTATAAACAGGATTGTACTATCACAGACTCCGTAAGTTCTTGGGCTGTCAGGAATAAGGCTTTGGGCTGAGGAACAGCACAATGGTTAGAACACTAGCCTCGCAAGGGTGAGGCCCTGAGTCTGATTCTCCAACACCACATAAGCTGGGCATTGGGGTTCATGCTTTGAATCCCAGCACTCGGGATGGTGAGTCGAGGGGATTCCTGGGAATTCAAGGCCAGTCTGCACTACATAGTGAGTTCAGGACCAGCCTGGACTGCAGAGTGAGGCCCTGTCTCAAAAAGAAAAAGAAAAAAAAAAAAAGAAAGAAAGAAGGTTTTGTTTCTTATGCTTGAGCATGAGGTGGGCGGCACTGGGGGACAGAAATCCCACACTGACCCAAAGGACAAAGGTGCACAATGTTGGTGGCTTCTAACTGGCAGGAAGAGACTCAGTCTGTCCATGCCACCACATGTAGAGCTCTACTTGTGCTGTGTGCTTCTTTATTGTCACACCTCCTCACAGGACACATGTCTCATTACCATGTCAAGACTCCACCTCTAGGTGAGATTTTTACGAGGCAAATAAAATAAAGGTAAATATGGGTTACTGTAGTGATGATTCTATACAAGCATTTGCCCCTTATCTCCTAGAATTTGCCCCTTAGCCTCTGAGAAAGTTCTTAACTGAGTTATGGAACAGGACACTCCCCTTATTTTGTGTGCTTGATCTTAAAGGTCTTGTATTTTGGCTCTGTCCCCTTGGTGTATCTGCTGTTCCCACAGTCTTTGCAGGCCGAGCTGCTTCCCAGCTTCCTGCCTCCAGGTGTGTTCTATAAATTTCATGGGCTTGAAGACTGGTCCACATTTTTAACTCCCAAATTTCTGGTACGTCTGTTAACTCCCTATTTTATTTTGCAATTTGCCTTCCTCCCTCAGAAATCTGTCTCTGAGATTTACCCAAGTCACTTCACAAATTTTTGTGTGTTTTTAGCTGTTATACAAAGCAGGTGGAAGATATGCTTTTCCTCTTTGTTGTTGTTGTATTGCTACAAAGACAAATGCTGCAATAAACAAAGCCTGTAGGTACTTCTGTGCACATAGACAAGTTTTCTTCAAGAAATACACCTAGGTTGGAAGAATGCATACCTTTATTGTAGATTTGGTCAAATCACCTTGTCTAAAGGTGACCATCCCACACAACACCTCTTGGCACCCACCAAGCCCTTATGCATTCTCAGCACTGGACATCGCCAGAGTCTATAAGTTTCAACAAACAATGAATAAAACAAGTAATCTCAATATTTCATTTCACATTTCTCATTAGAAATGATAATAAGTCTACCTTTATATAAACATATATCACTTGTATTTTTCTGATTTCCCAGTTTATATTTTTGCCGCTATTTTTCTTTTTAAAAACATTTCTGATTCGATAAAATTTCTGCATATGTTTGCTAAATTAATTTTTCTTTGATTAGTTATACTGTAAATATTTTCTCCCGCCTCCCCCCACCGAATCATCTTATTTGTGAGGCCAATGAACACACATTGACCTTCTGCAATGAACTATAAGTAAGAAAAACAGGATTACCTGACTTGATTTGTTCCTAGTAAATTCCCGATGGTTCCTAGGACCATTGCTGGCTTTGCTTCTTCTCACAAAATGTGCTTTCAGCAGTCTAATCTAGAATCTTGCTGGCGTAGTCATGAACCTCACTAAACTGTAAACTGAAGAGTAACCCACTCTGAGATTAGGAAAGCCACAGCGTTCCTGGTCTTTCCACAGGCATCTTGGACTCTCCTTTTACTGGCCTTCCCTCGCATATGGGAAGTTCCTCCTGCATGAGCCAGCGTTCCCTTCTTCCCTACATCAAGGCTTGAATGCTGCAGATGCAGGTGTAACTGCAGTCCTATGCCTGCCTTGCCCAGGGCCCCAGGTTGTAGAGTGCCTTTGCCAGCTCCTCGGAGCAGCTCAGGCCTCCAAGTGGTGACTTTCGGTTCCTCTGGGGGCTGGTGTTTGCCTGCCTCCTCTCTTGACTTAGGCCAAGCTTCTGCACTTCAGAATCCAGAGTGAGCCCTGCCGAGAGCCAGAGGACACAGATATGATGACAGCTTGCCAACAAGAACGCTTTGTTCTTGTCCCTTTCCGGTGTCTCTGGGCGTCAATCATACCTTGCCATCTTACAAGGCTGCAAGCTTCCTATTTTGATCTGGACCTCTGCCATCTTTGAGTGGGAAAACATTTACCCTCACTGAGAAGCACTCTCCTTCTGCTTTCCCAACTAGTCCAACCACAGAGGTCCCTCTCCATGTTCTTCCCTGACCCCATCTTGCTTTCTAGAGCCTGGGGACACGCAGAAGGAAAGCAGGTATGTGCAGAACACCCAGCCCTTCAAATTGAAGGCACAATTTTGCCAAAGAGGTAAATGTCATCCATGAGGTTACAGGAAACATTTGATCTCCAGTGCTCCAGAGGAAAAGCAGTGCCCTGATTGATAAAGTCTGCGGAGGTGTAAATACTGTCACATGGCTCCCACCAGAGGGGACTCAGCCACCAGCTCTTAGGGTTCCTAAAGAATTGGGATCAGAGTGAGCTTGAGGCAGCCCTAGCAACCATGAGCAGTATGTACAAACATGTGCCTGCAGAGCCCAGTGAGTTCTATTGCCTCTGGGTTATAGACAGCTTTATTGGAGACTCCTGTAGCTCATTAGCCATCAGACAGATGAAACACCGCTTCCTCTTTACGTAGAGACTTTTAATCCCCAAATCTTTCTCCCCCGTTTTATTAGTATATATATGAGACACACAATGGTTATGATGAACTCGAGATTCTGTGCACATGTGTCACATCAATGTCACATTCAATCCCCCTCCCGCTTTTCCATCCTACCCCTTCTCTCATCACTCCTGACTCCCACCATGTCAGCCATCTGACTCTATCATTTATTTACATCCTGGGTTTCTCACGTTAGAGAAACTGTGCAGTATTTAACTTCCTGATTTTGATTCACTTTGCTAAGTGTAATGGACTCAAGTTAATCCATTTACCTACAAATGACTCAAAGCTGTCTGTCTTCGTGGCAGAGTAGTACTCCATCCTGTACATATATACCGCATTTTTTGTGTCCATCAGCCTGTTGATGTGTATTTCGGCATTTTCCACACATTAGCTATCTGTTGTTAGCTGCACTGTTATAACCACAGGTATTCATGTATCTCTGTTACATGTTGCTTTTAACTATTTTGCAGAGCTATCCAGCAGAGATATTGCTGGGTTAAATAGAATATCTATTTTCAGTTTTTCTGAGTAATCTCCATACTGCTTTTCATAGTGATTGTACAAGTTTACAGTCCCACCAGCAGTGTAAAAGCCTTCCTTTCCCCCCACACTCTTGCCAGCATGTATTGCGTTTTGAGGGTTTTCTCTCTTTATTCCCTTCTTCCTTCCTTCCTCCCTCTTTTCTCTTTCTTTCTTTCTTTCTTTCTTTCTTTCTTTCTTTCTTCTTTCTTTCAATCAGGGCCTCCCTCTGTAGCCCAGGCTGGTCCTGAACTCACTATGTAGCCCAGGCTGGCATCGAACTCACAGCAATCCTCCTGCCTCAGCTTCCCAAGTGCTGGGATTACAAGCATATGCTGCCGCACCCAGCTTATGTGGTGCTGGGGAATTAAACCCAGGGCCTTGTGCTTGCTAGGCAAGTGCTTTAACCACTGTGCTATTCTTCTAGCCCTAGAGTCTTGACAGAAGCCATTTTCACTGGCATCCTAGTGTTGTTTCAATTTGCATTTCCCTAATGGCTAAGGATGTTTAACATGTTTTCATGAAATTGCTGGCCATTTGTACTTCTTCAGAGAACTGTCTGTAATTCCCACTACCCATATTTTAATTGGGTCTTTGATTTTGAGGAATATATCTTTCTTCAGTCCTTTGAATATTCTAGTTACTAGCCCCCTGTGTGAAGTGTAAGTGTCAAAGAAAAATTTTTCCCATTCTGTTGTTCCATTCTGTTTCTTCACTCTGTTGGCTCTTTCCTTTGCTGTGCAGCAACTTTTTAATTTGATAGAAGTCCCATTTGTTAATGCTGGAAGGTATTTCTTTTGCATCAGTTGTCCTGTAGAGAAAGTCTTTGCCCACGCCTATATGTTCAACAGTTTTACCTATTTTGCCCTTTGGGAGGGTGAAAGTTTCCATTTTAATACCTAGGGCTTTAATCCACTTTGATTTCATTTTACTACATGGTGATAAGTGTGGATCTAGATTCATCCTTCTGCATATAGATAACCTGTTCTCCCAGCACCATTTATTGAAGAGCTATTCTTTCTCAACTATGTTTTTGGCCCCTTTGTGAAAGATTAGGTGGCTGAGGGCACTTGAGGTTGTCTCTGCATCCTCAGTTCTGTTCCATCCAACTTGTCTATTTTAGTGCCAATTCCATATAGTTTTATCACTGTTGCTTTGTAGTGTACTTGATGTTTGGAATTGTATGCCACTTGCTTTTGTCTTGTTGCTCAAGATTGCTTTGGCTATCTGGGTTCCATATGAATTTTAGGATTTTTTTTTTCAAGTTCAGTGACAAAAGTGGTTGGTATTTTGATGGGAACCTCATTGGGTCTTACACCACTATGGCAGTATAGACATTTTAAACAATATTAGTTTCACCTATTCCAGAATAGGGAATGTCTTTCCATTTTCTAAAGTTTTCTTTGATTTCTTTTTAATAATGTAGTTTTCATTGTAGAGGTTCTTCACTTTCTTGGTTGGTTTATTCCTAGATATTTAATTTTTTTGAGAAGCCATTGAGAATGGGATTATTCTTCTTGGTGAGTTCATTGTTAATGTAGACAAATGCTATTGATTTGTTTGTATTAATTTTGTAGCCTGCAACTTGGCTGAATTTGGTTAGTCCCAGAGTTTCGCAGGGGAGGCTTTGGGGTCTTCTACATAGAAAATCATGTCATCTGCAAATAAGGTTAATTTAAATTCTTCCTTTCCAGTACATAGTCCCTTCACTTCATTCTCTTGCCTGATTGCTCTGGCCAGGGTTTTGAGTACTGTATTGAAAAGGAGTAGTGAGAGTGGTCAGCCTTGTCTTATTCCTGACTTTAGGGTTTAAATGCTTTTCGTTTTCCCACATCTAGTATAATATTGGCAATATATTTGGCACTAATGGCTTTTATCAGTTTGAGGTAAGTTCCTTCTATACCTATTTCTCCTCAGGATTTTTTAATCATGTATGGATGCTGTATTCTGTAGAAGGTTTTTTTTGGTATCTATTGAGATAATCAAGTGATTTCTATTCTTGCTTTATTTCTGTGATGCTGTTTAGTTACTTTTTTATTGCTGGGACAGAATACCCAACATCCAAATTTTAACGAAAAAAAGATTTATTTTAGCTCACAATTTCAGAAGGTCACAATACATATATATATATGGCCCATGTGGGGGAAATACAGGGCAGAGAGAGGTGTAGATAGAGAGTGGTTCACAGCATGGCAGACAGAAATCCAAGTGAGGAAAAAGAGCAGAGCTACCCTTCCAGTCCTGTCTGAGTAATCTGCCCCTTCTGGGCCAGGCCCGCATGTTCTGCCCCCTCTGACCAGGCCTTCTTCTTAATAGCACATGATTCCATAGGGATTTCACAACATCAATCAGGATATATGATCAAAACCATAGTGCATTCTCTCTGTGATGCAATGGCTTTCCAAACCATTGTAATCCCTCTCCACGTTTAGTCCCTCTCCTTCCCTCATAGATAATCATCTGAGTGGGTATGTTTTTATTTGAATTTCTTACCAAACATGTATTTTGTGTGTGTGTGTGTGTGTGTGTGTGTGTGTGTGTGTGTGTGTGTGTGCATGCGTGTAGTTGACAGACGCAATATCATAGTTCTCATTCTGTTTTCTGCTTTTTTCACCCAAGGCTTCTCCTAAGATTTTTTCATGTTGCTTCATACATGTCAAGTCCTTCCTCCTGGCTGCTGCAGAAGTCCCATGTATGCCTTGATCCAGTTTACTTGTCCATCTTTGTCCTGTCAGGCCTCTGCCACTTTCTCGTATTTATTTAACTGTTTATGGTACTGTGTCTCACTTCTTTCCTAGACTAGGAACCAGGGCCAGATCTGGTTGTTCCTGGCTGGGTGCCTGTGGAGAGGTGGGTTAATGGAGGTAGCCAATTTACTGGCCTGTTGAGGGAAGACTTTTTCTCCAGCCCTTGTCAGGTACAAAAGATAGGTGATGGAGCAGACCCTGGAGTTGGACCAAAAAATGACCCATGCATTCCCAAACTATGACCAGCACCAATCTGTAGTTAATGGTTATTACTGACAAGTCCAGGTATAAGGTCCCTTTTATGGGGTGAACAGAGCTTTTATTTAATGTGAGTGGATTAGCCAGTATGAAGGTCAGAGATTGGGGTGTTTAGCTGGCTTGTAAATTGGGGATTCAGCAGAAGAGGAGGCAGGGGTAGTCTAATATGTTGGGAGAACAGGCAGGAGGGCTAGAGGTTAAGGGAGACAGATTCCTGCTAGGCATCAGAGCTATCACCATCAGTTGGCCAACTGCCAAGGCCCAGAAAGTTACATTGAAGGCAGAGAAGGTTGTTAGGTTGGAGCTAGAAAAGTTACTAAAGCCAGTCGGGTTCAGGTTGCTAAGGCTGGGAAGGTTACCATGGCTGAGAAGGAAAGAGAGTAGTTATCTCTAAGCTGAGATCATACACAGAAAGCCAAGCTCTGTGTGTGGGGATGGTCAGGAAGTTCAGCACAGAAGTTACGGAACAGGAGCCCCACACCTGGAGAGCAGCTTCCACACGCAGGGACTGTAGAAAGGCCAGGAAGCGGAAGTTGCCATGAAGAGAGCAGCTTGAAGGCCATGGCGGGAGTTCAAGCTCATTAGAAAAACTGGGGCACTCAGGAGAAGCCTAGAGGCCTATACAGGGGAGGAGGTAAAATAACAGTGGTCTCTGGGAAGCTTGCACAAATGTGTGGAATGGGAAAATTTGTCCCTAGTAGCAGATCCTACTGATAAAACAAGTGGCTTATCATAAGACATGTTACATAATATCTTGCAGCCTCAGTTTCTTCCTGGGTAAATGGAATTATGTCATGAAGGAGTTTTGAGAAAAGCTCATTCAAACGAAGCATCTGAACTGTCACTTCAGGACCAGACAAATATCAATTACTCAACCTTCAGCCTGTAGCTCCTTTGATGTGAGGAACTCAGAGTATTAGCTCTACACTTTGTAAGCCGCTCAAGTCTTTGAGGAGAGCTAGGGACTTAATGCTCATGGCACAGAAATGGAAGAGTGGAGGGCAGAGATTTGGGGACCTGAGGATCTCAGCTCCCAGCAGGGATCTCAGTCCAGGGTAATAGCCAAACAAGCCCAAGAGAAAGTCCATGTGTGAAAGGGGTCTGGCTGGGTTCCTTCCCTTCAGAAGGATGTTGCCTTTTGGTGTAGCTGTGTCAGGGTGGTATCTGCTACAGCTGTTTTTTTCCCTTAAAATTAGTACCTGCACTAGGGATGTAGTTCAGTAGGAAAGCACTTTCCTAGCATGGGTGAGGCCTTGTGTTTAATTCTCAATGCTGCAAAAATACTGAAATTTACAGAAAGAAAATCATAACTGCCTTATAGGAAGATACTCTGTGACTATCTAATCTAAATACCCTGTTCCTTCTCAGATCTCATCCACCTACTATTTTTTGTCTATTAATGATCCTTGCCTGAATCAATTATGACCATGACAGTTGCCAAATGATGAGTTTCCTGTTTCCATTATTCTTTTGACTGTTGTTAATTGGCATTCCGCTGTGGGGAAGAGCTTTCCCTTGCCACTTATTTATGTCAGAACAAACTCATGAATTCCTACTTAATCAGTGCATTACAACTGTTTTTATTATTCATTTTGATGTTCAAACTGTGCTAGTTGCTCCTTTCAACTGTCCTTTCCATCTGCTCTTGTATCCTTTGACAGATCATCACCATTTTGACTTTCTGGAGAATAGATGTTTCAGACTTCCATTGCCTTAGGGACCCCAGATTTTGAGGCTGCTAGAACCAGGTATTTCTCTCAAAAGCCTGGCTCCTGTTCAGAGAATGGTATCTAGCAAACAAATTCTGAGCAGTAGGTGTGCTCATTGTTGTCACAGCCCCTTGCTTCTAGGCTCTCTTAGCAGACAGTCAGGAAATTTGAGCATGTTACACATCTGCTGAATTCACTTACATGCTAAAGTTCACATTGATACTTCCCATTCAAATCCAACACTACAAAGTTTGCTCACCCTTCCTCCTTTCTATCTCTGTAGCTCCTCCCTCTGTGGTGAGAAGCCTGGGCCCCATTCTTCTCTAGGTATTAAACTGTTTCATAACAGGTATGTGATAAGCAGCCTTCTACTCAGCTGGTCTCCTGCCCAACTGCCTCCAATAGCTTTAAGGCCCTGGCCACTTTCTTATCTCTGTCCCCAACTCCCTCAGCTGTGTATCCTAACCACTTCCTCAGTCATAATCCCAGAAGCCATCTGGCCCCAGCCACTTCAAAGACACAGCCAAAGGAAAGGAAATAAAAAGTATTTTTAAAGGAAAAAGGAGAAGGAAACAGAAGGGAGGGGAGGGAACTTAAGTTACTTATTCATTGCTCGGACAAAATACCCTGGCGTCCACAATTTAAGGAAAGGAAGGCTTATTTATCTCAGTTCCAGAAGGTCTCACACAGTCCATTCATTCATGGGCAGCCGGCAAAGGTGGAAGCACTTGGCAGAGGCCAGAGAGCTGCTCACAGCATTACAGACAGAAAGCCAAGTGAGTAAGGAGCAAGCTGATGTCTGGAAACCCGGGCAAGGCCAGAGCCTTCCTAGGAAGAGGCTGTAACAATGGTTCTTCTGCCTTCCTTTACTTAGTTCAAGCTGCCAATTGAGTGCCCCCCACCCAGAGTCGATGCACCCACCCTTACTTCCTGGCCCACAAGTCAATAACACAAACCTGAAAGCTCTGCCCTGAGCCCCTCAAGTCTCAATGAATTGACACAGTCCTTCCAGGTCAAGCCCCGAACATCTGTTCCTTCCAGCCAGGCCCTGTCTCCCAACAGCGTATGGTTCCACAGTTATCCCGGTACATCCAGATACATGAAGCTTTGGGGGATACTCCAGATCCAAACTATGGCAGAAGGGAAGGGAACAAGTACGAATAGGAGAAGAAGAGCTGACTATCTTTCAAGGGGACCCTTTCTGGGGTCTCTTCTAGGCCCTGTGGCTGAAGAGAAATTTCTGGATCCAAAGTAGGCTTCAAAAGCTCTTCCTCACCCCAAACATCTTTCCTGTCTCATTAAATGGCAGACAGCAACCAAGATACTGAAGCCAGAGATGTGAGAACCACCTTCCCGGGTTTCCTCCCATGGATAGTCCTTTCCTCAGGTAACAGGTGGTCCCATGGTTCTAACTCTAGCTCCATCCTTGCCCCTTCCCTCTCTCCTTTTCTCCCTCAGTCTATCCCTTGCTGTACCTCCCTATTTAAGAACCAGAGTGGGAGTGAGGGACCCCCAGCTTCTTCTACCTTTGCCTCACACTAAAGCTAAAGTTATATTTTTTAAAAATGTCAACCTGATCATCACACATACCAGATCACAAAGGCCTTCAAAGTTTCTAAATCACTCTTAGATCAAAATCTGAATTTTGCCAGTGCCCCAGAGCCCTCAAGAGATCCCTGGGCTCTCTCTTTCCCCTTTCTTTACCCACGTTAGGAATAATTCTTAGAAGAGTTTTGGTGGAGAGGAGGTAGCTAAAGGTTGAGAAGGGTTCTGAGAGAAGAAGGGAAATGAAGGAAAGTCTTTGGGGTGGGGGCTGACAGGGTGGGGAATAGTCTGGAAAGAGGTAGGTCTTACCCACAGTCAGAGATGGACAGGATGATGGCAGAGACGATGGCTGTGTCTAGCTCGTATTTCTGCTAAGTGGGCTCAGGGCAGAGCGGGTGCTGCTGGGTGTCTGCAGGCAGGAGAGGTGGCTCTAGAGCATAAGAGCTTGGCTTTCATGGCCACATGGTAACAGCTGTGCTGTACTTAGCTAACCAGTATGGTCCATATCCATAGAGCAACCCAAGCCGGGGCCAGATCCAGCACATCCCCACTCACTTTCCCCAACTTCCAGAGCTCCATGGGCTCTAGGGCATCTCATTGGGAAGCAGGAAGAATGGTAGCAGCCACCCCACAGAGCTCTTCATACCAGCCAAATGGCATTGTTGTTAGAATGTACAGTGGGCAGGATGGCAGAGCCTGCCAAGAGGATTTGAGACCTGGAGACAGCCAATTGAGACAGAAGATGAAAGACTTTATTAGGGTGACAGCATGCAGGGGTCTGACATGAGACTCTGGCCCACGCAAAGAGGGAGTATCAGTAGTATTTAAACTGCGGTGGAGGGAGGAGTTAGGGAGTTGGAAAATGGGCATGTTAGAAGGCTTTGTTGGGGTTAGTGTTTGAGAGCTTTGCTAGAGTTGCTTAGATTTTACTTTTTGCCCAGCTGGGTCCTTAAGACCTTGGCCTGTCTCCTAGGCTGGCCCTTGAGGCAGTCAGAGCTCAGCTAATAAACTAGACCATTAGTGGGACTTCCAAGCCAACACTAAAACCTAACATTTTTACCTCCTGCTTAAGACCTGTCTACTGGATTTCTCATTGAACTTAAAATAAATACTTGGTGGTGTGAGTAGAACTCTAGACTTTCCTATTTTAAAAAAATTATTTGTTTTTCTTTTAAGATGGGTCTCACTAAGCAGCCCAGGCTAGCCTTGAATTTAGCAATTCTTCTACCTTAGCCTTGCTAGTACCTGGGATTTCAGGCCATGCCTGGCACGTATATTTTAGAGCAAAGAGTGGCAGAACCTTGTGGAGGGGCTTCCGGGTGCCCCACGGTTCTTGCTTTGTTACCCACACTGACTTCCTCCCCTGTGCCCAGACCTATTTCAGTTCTGCATTTAGAGACAGCAGACAGTTCTGTAGTTAAAATTACTCCCTGGGAAACTAGCCTGTCCAGTTCTCTGGCCTCCCTGGACTATCTCCTCCCCCAGTGGGTGTTGGAAAGGCAGC
This sequence comes from Ctenodactylus gundi, assembly GCA_004027205.1. Classification (NCBI taxonomy): domain Eukaryota; kingdom Metazoa; phylum Chordata; class Mammalia; order Rodentia; family Ctenodactylidae; genus Ctenodactylus; species Ctenodactylus gundi. Next base: position 53,709 of record PVKB01003579.1, on the reverse strand, counting down.
CTCAGAACTGTATCTGTAAATCTGTAAATCCAACAGCTCTTAGCATGCACAGCCCTGAGCCTACAGCCATCTGGACATCTAAAACCCTGTGCTTCCTCCACCCAGAAACTATGTGCAGTCCCTCACCCCTGGCTTTGTAACTCCCCTCCCCGACCCAGGTATGGCTACAGTCTCTCCCTGCTAGACCCAGTTTGGCAATCCACAATTCTATTTCTCTCTCCTTTTCAGTTCTGAGGTCCATTTTATGCAATGAGTATCTCTCAAAGCCCTAGGGAGATAGGGGTGGGGATGCAGCTCAGAGGCAGAGCACTTGTTTATTGTACTGGAGACTCTGAGTTCAATCCCTATCACTACAAAAACACAAGAAAACAACAGCCACAACAATAGCAACCAAGTGGCAGGCAGGTTATTAGGCTTCCAGCTCCTTAGAGGACTTGCAAGCTTGTGGGGGAGGCAGGCGCACAAACTGAGCCGGAGGCACGATGAGCTGTGATTCTAAGATGCACTCCATGGAGAGCTGTCTGCAGAGGCCTCATACAAATGATCTTTCTGAAAATCACCTGAAACTTTCCAGAGAGACCTGAGATTTTAATGGGAGGCAGGAGAAAAGATGGGAATTTTGTTTCACAACCTGAATTAACTCCTACAACATTTTCTTCTGTGTGACTTTTGGTTCTGTGTGTAACTTTCTATCTATTCAATTGATTGAGTCGGTAAATCCTGATGGGAGATCTGGTTTGTCCTGGGATGTCCTAGGTTAACAGGATTACCTAAAATAGAAAATCCTTTTTGTTGTTGATGTGCGTTTGTTTGTTATGGGGGGGGGGGGGTTGTTTGTTTTTCAAAAATCAAGCTCCTCTCTATACATGCTAGTTATCTGCTAAAGACAGAAGGAATTGGTACCCGGCATATGGGACCGAAACCCTCCCCTACATGCCCATCACCCTGGGGAGCGTAGGTAATATCTCAGGGATCACGTTAGCAGCACGGCTAACACGGGCCTTCCAGGGTTCCTTCTCTATTTCAAGATGACTCAATGAATATTTTCAGGAAGGCTGCCACTGTAGAAAGAGGAACAAAGTCTGATGGCCTGAATGGTTAGCAACCCAGGGCTGCCCCCACCCTGGAGGGAAGTGTGGCAATTGCTACCTCCTGATCCCAGCCCCATAGTCCCTGACAACATGCAGCTCCTCCATTGCTGGTTGGGGGCCTTACCGCTATGAACTTGATGTGCTAACTGCCTTCTATTTGCCCCCAGACCCATTTGCTCCCCTGCCCCCTGTTTTCTTCCTGGTTTTGATCAGTCAGAGCCCTAGTCAAGTGACAGAGAGTGGAAGTGTGGAGTTGTGTGGGTTATGCGGGTCCACTCCACTGGAGACTACAGCATCTCCTGGGCACCCTCTCTGGGTTCTGGCATCCTTTCCTCCCCTGTGCCCTTCCTAGGCCGGCAGCTGTTTCCCTCCACTGCTAGCTCTGGAGTGCTGTACCATTTCTGTTGGTGTTCCTACACTATAAATTCTCTCCAGGTCCCCAGATTAGTGTCATCTACTTCCTGCCAGGACTCTGAATTGGGTACATGACAACCTTCTTGTCTGCGTTTACCTTTTTAAATTGTTGAAAAGGAACTGTGCAGGATAAAAGGGAGTGCCTGAGTTCCCCCTCCCCACTATTTCTCTGCATCTCCATCCCCGCAGAAGATCTCCCTGACTGGCTCTCTTTCTGCTCCAAACTCTTGGCTGCACCCTGAACGGAGTGTAGAAAATCCACAAAATCACCTACGGCCAAGCACCTATAATTATCAGGCCTGCAGCTGGATCAGGGAGAGCAAGAAGCTCTAGCTCCTGACTGTGGAATGCACTGGCAGGTAGATAAAGCCACGACCTGCTGTGGGCAGAGACTTCCTTGCAAGCTAGGCCCAATACTGCAGGATGCCATTGCTCCTGGTGGCCGGTAGTCAAGACATTGTCACATATAAATCCCTTCCCAACTCCTGGCTTTATCTTGGTGAGGTTGTTAGGTCAGATCCAGGTACAGACCTAGCTATTTACAGGCCTCCTTGCCCTGTCCTGTTGGCCACCTTGCCTTGTCACGACATTTTCAGATCTCCCTTTGGAATGACACGCCATAGTTGGGCTGCTCCTTCTTGCTCTGTACACATGGAGGCTCCACCTCCTATCAAGACCACATACCTCCCGTTGCCCACGCCGGTACCAGCTCAACAGCTTCTAGAATTCCTGCTGCGCACTCTGACTCTTCTCCTCCTGTTTCTGTTCTAGAATGTGCTTTGACCATAAACCCTCCAAAAAGCCTGTACTAATCCTGTCAAATGTTAGCGCCAAAGTGCAAAGACTTATGAGGGTATCTGTTCTGAACAATTCCTCCCAGGAGCTTCCTACTCTGACCTGGCTGGAGTTCCTGCCTTCACCATTACTTCTGCTTCTGTCTGCTGCCTGTGGGGACTGGCTGATTTCTGCTGGTCCATATACAGTGCAAGTCTTCCTCCCAGGTGGGATCTGCCACCTGGGAATCTGCTTTCTCTATTAGGACCACATGTTCTTCCTGAGTGCTTTCCCCTTGCCTTAATCTGCTTGTTGTTGCTATCAGCAAGTAGCCCAGGCTAGGACAGAGGTTTGTTTGGTTCACAGACCTAGAGCTGGGATGCCCAAGAACATGGTGCTAGCATCTTGTAAGAGCCTTTTTGCCGCATCATAATATGGTGCAGGGCAACACACAGCAGGACAGAGCAAGGTGCGAACGTAGGTCTTTCTTCCTCTTCTCATGGTCCCATTAAGTTTCAGTTACCTCTTCAATCCCCACCTCCAGATTCCATTAACCTATGAGTGTATATTTTTAACACATATATGGGGGAAGAAACACATCAAATACCATAGCACCTCTCAAGAGTGGTGGGGGACAGAGATGAGGATGGCTCCCTGTCAGCAGTGCCCAGCAGTGACCAATTTTGCCTGGTCTATCCGCCTGCCTAGACTGACTGCTCCTGTGTCCTTGAGGCATTCTGTACCTTCCTGGGTACCTGGGGCCCCTGGGGCAGAATCCCTGGCTCCGTGGCATCTGTGAACAGTCTGAATATAGTGGTAGCCCAACAAGCTGGCCTGGCTGGGGGTGGCCCACACCCACCGCGGGCTTCCAGCTTCCACCCCATCCCCTCCCATCTCACGTGCTCTGCAGGAATTCTTTTCAGATTGTCCTTTCTTCTCCTTGCTTAATAGACAGCATATTCATCATTTGTAAATTGTTTATTTTTTCACATCTCTGAAATCAGTGTGTCTATGATCAGTAGTGTAGCACAGTTTAAGTTTCAGCTTTTTAATGGTACATAAATATGTGCAGCTTAGCACCTGTGCCCCTTAAATCCCCAAATCTCATGTGCTCCTCAGACATCCCCGGCTGAGCATCTGTTCCCACATATGACATTTCTCTTTGACTTTCTTTGAAGTTTTCATATCCCTTTGCCACATACCTAATGGTGCATCACCCATTAGCAGGAAATTTTTTGACAGGATGTGCTTACTCATGACTACTCTAGCTGAATCAAGGTCATAGATCCTGCTTTGTGTCAATGTATTTTTATGATTCTGCTCAGGCTTGGTTTTGAACCTACTGGAGTTACTTTTTAGAAAGCTCTGGCTGTTCATTACTGCCGCTGCTCACATATTTCTAGTTCAGTGGTGCTTAAAAGAGATTGATCAGTCTGGGGCTTGTGAAAACAAAGGAATTCACTGACAAGAATAAACAAGTTCTTTTGTTAAATTCTGAATTTACTAAACAGCTAAAACCATATGAACCAAATACACATGCACACATACGCAAACACATGCACACATAGACTTACTTCTATGTACAGTGCACATAGCCACACCTAGAGAGACAGATAGACAAAGGAGGAGAGAGAGAGACAGGAAGAACACAGGCAGAAAGTCCCAAGGCTCAGGTGAATGAGAGAGGCACTCTCTTGTGGAAGGCAAACCTGTTCTTGTTACAGCTTAGATTTTACCACCCGGGAGCAAGGGGTTAGGCACAGGGCTGAGGACTTCCTCCTACTCCTGGCCCGAGGTGTAAGAACATATTCCCATCCTCAGTCCTAAAGACTGATGGCTCTGGGCACTGTTCCTGCCTCCTAGGTCCATCCCTTCCTCGGAGCTGGCAGAAGTAATGGGTCAGACTTGGAGATGGTGAGGCAAGGCTCAGCCTGCTCACCCACCTAGGTAGACTTTCCAATCCAGTCCCGTTTGCGTATTGGCCTCGTTTCCCACTAGCAGTGGGTCCTGTTTTCTTTTTCAGTGAGAAGGCAGCTGGCAGCCCCCATGAGAGCCGTTGGACCCCAACCTACAAATCCTTGGTTGGACTTCAAGTTATTGTTAAGAGGACCGGGACAAATCACAGGCACTGGGCAGCTGGGGCCCGGGGTGCTGTGTTCCTACAATATCAGGAAAGCCCAAGCTGAAGGGGAAACGCTTTGGGTGCCAATTTCTGAACCTACAAGTTTATCCCTTGCTAAGGTCTACCTGCCGGGTGGGGATGAGGCCTCCGAGGGGGCGGGGTCTTGGCATAGGAGGTGTGGTTCTTGCTTCCCGCCCCCTTCGTCTCGGAAGAGGTGGGGTTTCGATCCGGGCGGGGTTTCCGGCAGAGGCGGAGCTGCCTCCTTAGGGAAGACTGAATTTTCTGTGGTGACGTGGACCGGGAGAAGGAGAGCTGGCCGCAGGGCGTTAGGACAACTGAGCAGTATTATCTCTGTCCTCAACAGTAGAGATAGAAACTATGGAAGATTTCTGTGCTGTTAGACCATTTGATAAAAACCGGATTATCATGAGGAAAAAAGAAATTCTCAGAGTACATCTTTGGTGCGTGTTTGAAACAAATGGCTTAAAGCTGGAGATGGAGGAGGTCTGTGACAGAGCGGTTGCGTCGCATGTGCAAGGCCCTGGGTGCTGCAATGTCCGGCACCAATATATATATATATATATATATATATATATATATATATATATATATATATATATAAAATTCGTTAAGATGATATTTGTGGGGGGGAGTCAAAAATAACTCTCCGCACCAAACACACACACGGTTTAGAAAAAATATATCCTAAACTATTAAAAATAGGCCTCTTAAGTTTGTGGAATTACAGGTGATTTTTTATTTTTAAAAATCTGTGCTTTCTAATTTTACTATAATGAGAATGCATTATTTGTATGGCAAACACTCTTAAAAATAAAAGTTCTCTTAAGGACTGAAAGAAAAAAGTATCTTTAAAACGATCTTGTTTGTTCATTTGGCAGAAGGGCTCTGGGAGCTGCTGGTCACCGGATGTGAGGGTGTGGGCGTAGGAGCCTGAGGCTTTTTCTGGACTGTGGTCACTCCCTCAGTCTTGTTGGTCTTCGCTGCAGGTGGCCCTTGTGGCCGGGTGACATTCTAGTCAGTTGAAATGTGCTTCTGTTGGGGGTCTCTATCCTCAGGCATCCGAAGGTGTCCCCATGAGGTTCTTCACTAAACTGGACCAGCTCATCGAGTTCTACAAGAAGGAGAACATGGGCCTGGTGACCCACCTGCAGTACCCTGTGCCACTGGAAGAGGAAGATGCTGTTGATGACCCTGAAGAGGACACGGGTAGGAAGGGAGGGTGGAGTAGCAGGAAGCCGGGGCTGCCTTCAGAACCCTGCCGTCTACTTCCCCTAGTGCTTGGAGACTAGGGGATTCTGTTATTAGAGGGAAAGAGTGTGACATGGTGGTTAAGGACACCTAGGTAGGACACCTAGGACACCTAAGGACAGGTTAGGAAGATAGGCTCTGGCTTCAGGCAGGCATGGATTGAAATTTCTGCTCCTCCGCTTATTAGCTGTGTGAACGTGGGTACGTTCCTTAACCTCACTGAACCACGGATTTCTCTTTAAAGAGACAGTAAAGATAATACTATATCGACTTCTCAGGTAGCATAAAGATCACATGAGCCAATGAACATAGTGTGAGAGCTTGGTACCTAGCAAGAACTCAATAAACGCAGCTCCTACCGTTTATCACTGTTTCACTGTGGGGACAGTGGGGAGGAGAGCCCTGCATCTAATAGGAAAGATGAGAAAGGCAACACCTCCCTGTAACCCTGGGAGCCTGAGGCAGGAAGATCATGAGTCTGAGCCCAGCCTAGCAACTAAGAAACTTAGAGAGACCCTGTCTCAAATTAATTAATTAATTTAATTAATTGTAGAAGAGCTGGGGATGAAGATCAGTGTAAAGGCTCTGGGATCAATGTCCCAGTACTAGGAAAAAAACCTCTCCTTAATAGTACATGAGACTCAGGCCTGCGTAGTGTGCAGTACACATTGTAGGGATGATCACTAAGGAAGAAAGCCACATAGAGAAAGTTCCAGAAAGAAAACTCATCTATGGGGGGAGGGGCCCTTCTTCCCCTCCCTGAGATTCATTTCCTAAAAGAAACCACAAGCTTCCTTCTTGAGCCCCACAGCCAGCCAGGCCTCTTCCTACAGGTAGCCCTAGAGGAGAGATTAGACCAGAAACACTGAGGTCCCTGGCCAAGCTCCTGCCCATCCTGGTGGGCTGCTGCCAGCCCCGTGTGGAGCTCCCTCTCTACCCCATTCCTATGAGCTGGATTGTGGGTCACTAAACTTCTTCTGCCCTCCTCCTTGGAGACCCCCCTCTCCATAGTTGTACAGCTCATCAGAAGGCAGACTAGAGAGCTGCCTCCAAAGTGCTAATGGAAGGGGTGAGGCCAGGCTGAGCGTGATTCCCAAAGGACCCGACCTAAGGCAGGTCATGTCCCTTCTCACCTCACTGGCCCACGGAAGAGGTACCTTCAGGGATTAGGAAGGTCCAACGTGCATAGCCAGAGCTGATACGTCCACATGAGAGGTCACGGCCACTCACCAGGGCGGTGGCCTCACCATAGGTACTCCAACGATCCTCAGGGACTCAGAGCCATACAGTGGGCCTTGGCCTTGACCTTAGAGAAGCTGTCCTGCAAGCAGTAACCTTTGCATATCACCATTCTCCTTTGCCTCAGACCACCTACTCCAGGATGCTGTGCCCCTCTGGGATGCTGTCTGGAGAAAGATGGACAGACTTTCTATCAGGGCTAAAAAGAGAAAGAACCTCATCTTGTGACCACTGGCTTCACTTCCCCCAAGGATGTCCCCAGTCATGGACATAACCCAGATGGTCCTCCCATCCCAAGGAGTCTGATTTGGCTTAGTTCTTCTCAAGGGGCTGCCAGGCTCCACGGCTCAAAACACACTCAAATCCATCTTCAGAACCCCAGAGAGGGAAAGGAAGTGAAATGCTCACTCACTAAAAAAGAAAGTCACCAGACAGCGCTCTGGCTTGAGGCTGGTGGGAGCCCTTAGGCATAAGAAAGGGCTTAGGTGATAGTCCTGGACTTGGAAGGTTCAGTGATTTTCACCTGCTTGTCATACTTGCGGGAATGAATTTCTAAAGAGATTAGGCAGCGGTAATGTCTCTCAGGCCAAGACCAATTAGTTTGTTAAACATTTCTGATCTCTGAGTAAGGGGTCTTCCCTTTATCTTAGAAAAATTTGTGCCTGAGAGTCCACAGAAAGAGAGAAATGAGAACAGAGGCTAGAGGGAAAGTGTCAAGAGGAGTGTCAGAATGAGAGAGGAACAGGTGGCTGGGCCTCTAGCTTTCACACCCCGGCCGCCGCCTTGCGCTGTGACCCCATGCTGGGGATTGGCGTAGGTTCAGTCCAGGGTTTGGCTTCACATGACGCATTTCCCTCGGCTCTGAAAGCCAGGACATCCTGAAGACCCACCTGCCTTGGTCTTTCTAGGGCCAGTAGCCCTGAAGGCTACCCTGCTGTGTGCCTGGCAGGACCCCTTGACCCTAGCAGGTATTTACTGAGCTGCACAGAGGGACAGGCACTGTACAGGGTCCCAGACCCAAGGATCAGAAAAACCAGGTCTGCAGCAAGAGGCTCTCCACCTTATCAGGAACCTGTATGGAAGTGGGGACGGGGGAGGAGCAGTGGGGCACAGATAGGGACCTAGAACTTGTGGCCTAGACATCACAGAGTGTGCGGAGCAGAGCGATGCAAAGATAACCCTTACCAACTGCACTCCTGCTCTTCTCTCGGGTAGAAAGTGTCACATCTCCACCTGAGCTGCCACCCAGAAACATCCCTCTCTCTACTGGGCCATGTGACGCCAAGGAAATTCCAGTTCCAGCTGAGAGCCCCCGAGCCACCGAGGCCAGCCGGCCTAGCCTCTCCGAGACATTGTTTCAGCGGCTGCAGAGCATGGACACCAGCGGGTGAGTATCCCACCCTGTGGTGCCCTCAGAGCCCAACCCAGTGCTCAACAACCAGTTCCAGGCACGTCCAGGCCTGTGCCAGGGGAGCAGATGGCCTTCAGCTCAAGGGATGGTGACTGTATTCCTACATCTGTGTCCATTTCTGGGTATTTCATTAATTGCAAAGTTGAACACCAATTTGTGTTTCTTGTTTAGATTATCTCTCCTTCAAGCCATTTTTATCTTTGCCTATTTTTCAATCAAGGTCATAACGTTTTTCTTATCAGGTTTTATGATCTCCTTGTAAATTTACTCCTTGTTCATCATCATTGTGAGAGAAGAAAAAGGTATCTTTTACCTCATTGCTTACTTTTCAAGTTTGAGAATATTTTTATAGCTGGGTGCACACCTGTATTCCCAGCACCCTGAGAGGCTGAGGCAAGAAGATAGTGACTCCGAGCCCAGCCCAGGCAACTTAGAAACTTAACAAGACCCTGTCTGAAGATAAAACAAAAGAAGAGCAGGAGATGGAGCTCAGAGTGTAGGCCCTGGTACTGGTAAAGGAAGAGTAAGAGAGAGAAAGAGAGACACAGAGAGAGTATTTTTACATTTATGAGACTTAGAGGGCTGGAGGAATGGCACAGCAGTTAAAGCACTTGCCTAACAAGCACATAGCCCTGAGTTCAATTCCCCAGCACCACAGGAAGCTGGGCATGGTGGCACATGCCTGTAATCCCAGAACTTGGGAGGCTGAGACAGACGAATTGTCTTGAGTCTAAGGCCAGCTACACCATGAATTCAGGACCAGCCTGGGCTACAGAGCAAGACCCTGTCTCAAACAAACAAACAAATGACTTAGATCCTTCTGAAGTATATTGGTCATTTCCTTCATGAACACATAATCTCTTTAGTGCTAAGGTCATTGTCATGGTCATTGTCATTCTTAGATCAGTCAGCACCTTGCCACCCACAATCACTAATGTTCCTAATGTGGTTCCTGGGTGCCAGTCACCCTGAAGGCTGTAGCTGCTTATTCCGTCGTGTTGTCACCACAGTCAAATGCAGAGGGACTGTCGCCTTTTACAGACTCAGAAAGGTCAGCTCCAGGGCCCAGGAAGTCCAGTATGGTTGTGTATGCTCTTCAGGCACAACCTCTCCTAGTCAGACCCTAGGAGGAAGCAGGAAGCACAGAGTTAGGTCTCCCCAAAGGACTGGGTGAGGTTCTGGCCACCGAGAAGAGGCAACCAGGGGATGGTACCATCCCTGGGTATGAGTGTGGTGAGGGCTGGAGGCTCAGCTGGCTAAAAGGAAAAAAGTTGGGCCCCAAGGTTAGAAGCACACAGATTTGAATATACTATCCCCTTTCTTTTTATGCACTTAGTGTTCCCGTACTTGCTGACTTGAGGGAACTCAGGTATGAAGTGATTAGTCATCTCCATGGTTGTGAATGGGACTCTCAGAGCCATGAGCCACATGTGGCAGGGGCTGGCCACTGAAAATGGGTGATAAAGAAGCCTCCCTGACCCCAGCCCACATTCCCTGCCCCCGCTGGAGAATGGCTATCATACTGTCACCTAGTACTCCTATGGTAACCACCCTTCGTCCTCCAACTGTAGGACATGAGTTCTCTGCACTAAATAAGTTGAGGTAGGAGCAAGAGTTCATTTAAATTTGGAGCCCCACAGTGTGTTTACTGCGGACTCTGTTTACAGAGGTCTTGTTGGGGTGTAGAAGTTAAGAGGGAGAACAGAGTGTGAAGATGTCAGGGCATGAGCAGCCCGGCCTGGCCCCTGCCCGTGGCCCTCTCCTTCCCTCCCTCTTGTCCATGTACAGGACGACCGGGGCTGGGGGGACCTGTGGCTTGTCCACTCAGCTTTGCTTCCTAGAGCTGGGAGAAGATGGAGGTGGGAAGAGAGGATCCTGAAGGAAGTGGAAGGTCTTCCTCTTTTTCATACCACCCACCTATCTTAACCCTGCTATAAGGACATTAGGTGGCTTTTCTTCTTGCCTGGATAAACCTCCCATAGCTCTGCAGATCTCTAGGCCCTTGGTGGTGTTTCCCTTTGTCTGAGGCCAGGCGTGGTGGTCAAAAGAGGCCCTCCTGAGGTCAGAGCATGAGGCAAGCCATTCTGGGGGTGATGAGGACAAGACAGTGGTCTCAGCGTCTGCCTCCCATGCTTACCCCAGAGGCCCCATTTCTACTGGAGGACAGGTGACTATTCCCCTCCTTGGTTCCCATTGCTGGGTCTGAGGGATTCTAGCTCACGTGGGTATCTCTGACTACTCAGGCACTGATGACCTCACTTTGATGCCCATCTCCTGCCATCCCAGCTGTGTGGCAGGAGTGAGCTCTGGAATGATGTTCTCTTCTGCTGATATATTCCAGAACTCTAGGGACCTGTGCTATGACTCTCTTAAGGGACAGCCAGAAATGACCCACAGCATCTTCTCCTACCACAAATGTCTCTGCAACCATGAGATCTCTTAAGTCCTACAATCCAAACAGGGAAGCTATGTGCACAGCTCTTTGCTGCTCTGGGTCCCACACAACAGGAGGCTGGCCACCTTTCCAGCACCCACCCATGGGTCAGGGCACTGTTCCCAGGTGTGGGAGATGAAGTCTGCACAGCTTGCCAGTTCTTTCTTTGTGGTAGAGGCAGGAGGCACAGTGGTTGAGTACTTATGCATTTTGTTCCATGGTGTGATGCAGGATTCCTGGTCCTCTGTGAGTACTTCTGGATCCTCACAGCTCTGCCACTTCCTGCAGCTTCTCCTGCACTTCTGGGCTGGATATGTTGACATTCCCCCATAGCTGTGGATCAGAGGGTGTTCTGTCATCATCATCAGGACAGGACAGGCGAAGCGTCTGTGAAAGGAAGGAAGCTCCATGAGGGGCACTTGTGTATATATAGCCTGGCAAAGAGTAGGCAGAGCCTCACCAGACATGTGTGGGACCAATCAATTAATCAGTATGCCATAATTTTCTTGCCTTATTAATTAAAAACTTTTGTCCTTTCTTTTTTGTTTTTGTTCTTTGTATGAAATCTCCCCTTATTCCTAGAAATATCTTTCTTTCTTTTTATTTTTCTTTTCTTTCCTTTGTTTGTTTTGTGATACTGAGGACTGAGCCCAGGGCCTTCACATTGACCCTACAGAAAAATCTCTTTGGCCTTTATTTCAACGTAGTTATATATAAAAGCCAATAAGATCTGGCCTTATTTATGAAATAGCAGTAACAGTAAAATCATTAGCCTTATAAAATGAAAAAAAATTTTTTTTGAGAAAGGGTCTCACTCTGTAGTCCAGGCTGGTTCTGAACTCACTATGTAGCCCAGACTGGTCTCGAACTCTAAGCAATCCTCCTGCCTCTGCCTTCCAAGTGTTGGGATTACAGGTGTGTGCCACCACGCCCAGTTTATATGGTGCTGAGGAATCGAACTCAGATACTCAGCACTTGCTAGACTTGACTGTTATCCCTCCAGTCCATTGATATATGAATTAAAGAAGAGTATGAGTATAAAGGATCTGGTATATTATGCTTAGGAGATATTTGCTATTATTATGGGAACAAAGACTCACGTTATCCTGGAATAAAAGCTACTAGGAAGCCAGTCACTGTGACATATGCCTATAATTTCGGTACTCTGGGAGGCTGAAGCAAGAGGATTACAAGTTTGAAATCAGCCTGGGCAATTTATTGAGACTCAGTCTCGAAATAAAACATAAAAAGTACTTCAGTGGCAGAGTACTTGCCTAGAATGTGAAAGACTCTGGGTTCAATACCCAGTACTACCAAAAAAAGGTGTGTTTTGTTTTGTTTTTAATAGAAGGATGCTGGAAGATCAAATGTAGAGGTCCAATTAGACTTTAGATGAAAGCCCCTGGTGGGATCCGACCTGGGGTCTGTCTCTTCTAGGCCTCTGTGCATTAGGAGCAAGTCCTGCCCGTCATCCCATTCTTTCCTACATTGGAGAGACTGGGACCGGCGAGGCTGGGGCTCCTAGACAGCTACCACCTCATCCCACTCTCCAGCCTCATTGCTAATCGCACAGACAGACTTTCCCATAAAGCCTGGGGTGACTCCAGACCCTTCCATGCAGTGTCTAATGATACATTCAACGGCTTTTTGTCTCCTTTTTGAACAATAACATATCCCCACCCCCGGCTGCTTCTTCCAGCAGCACCCAACAGTGCTTGTCTTAAGGGAGGCCCTGCTCTTGCTGGACCCCTTTCCTTACTCTGCCCTGGTCCACCCAGGGGACCTTCACACAGAGGTGCAGAAGGACCAGCTTCAGCTGGACACGGAGAATCTTCCATCTGTCATTGTGGTTGCTGTGACTGCTGGTGCTGGTGGCCAAAGGGAACAGGTGAGGCAGGCCTTAATTTTCCTTTTTCCCTTTCAGGCTTCCAGAAGAGCACCTGAAAGCCATCCAAGATTATTTGAGCACCCAGCTCTCCCTGGACTCTGACTTTGTGAAGTCAAGCTCCAGTACCCTTCCTCATCTGAAGAAGCTGATCTCGCAGCTCTGCAAGGAGCTCTACGGGTAACAGCAGCCTCGGGACGCGTGGGCAGAGAGAGGATGTGGGGGAAGAGGATGATTGTAGCTTGAGTCTTGGCTGCACGCAGTTGGGCGGTGGATGGAGCTTGGAAGGCTTGGTGGGTTTTTGAAGATTGTGTTAGTCACTTTCCTGTGGCTGGACATAATACCAACTTAAATAATCCACAACTTAAAAGCAGAGATGTTGATTGTAGCTCACATTTTTAGAGGACTCAGTCTATGCCAGGTTGGAGGGCTCCACAGCTAGAAGGACCTGGCGTGGAGATCTGTTCACTGCACGGCAGCCAGGAAGCAGAGAAGGGAAGAACTGGAAACAAGAACATAACCTTGCAGGTCGTGGCTCCCGGGCAGTCATCTCACCCACCGGCACCCACTTCCTAACAGGACATGCAGTCGTCAGTGGATGACTCTGCTGATATGTGCAGCACTTCTATGATTCATTCCAAATGCTTGAGACTTGGGGGGCGGAGGGGCGCATACTTTAGATTTAAACCATAAGAGAAGTGTGTTTTCATCGACTCTGTGAACAGCTCTGTGTGTGTGTGTGTGTGTGTGTGTGTGTGTGTGTGTGTGCGTGCGTGCATGTGTATTGGGTACACGGGATAGAACGGAGGACTTTGTGCATGGCCTGTGCTGCGCTGAGCTGCACCTTAGCTTGTCTTATTTTTAACTCAAAGTTAACTTGAGGCTAGCTGCTCAGGGAAAGGAGGAGTGGCTGAAGGATGGCGCCAACTCCCTCCCACGGGCTCAGGATCCGGCCTTAGGGATTTTTGCTGCCATTCTTCCTCAGACGTATTCCACAAGCACGTAAGGATGCCAAGAGGAAATAAAGTCAGTCTGCTTTCTGCATGGGGGGATGGACTAAGGTTTCCTGGGACAGTAGTTTTTCAAAGTGAGCCGATTCATCAAAACTTCAGTTATCCAATGTTAAATTCATTGAGCATCCAATGATAAAAATTCTGGTTGTTTTTCAAGCTTTTTGATTTTACTTTTTTTACTTGATTAACCTTAAAATGAACTTTAAGTGTAACTACAATTTGTTGGAAGTGCAGAAATAAGGCTGCTATGCCATCTGAGGAACAAGCAAAGAGTATATTAAATGTGCAAAGCTTTAGGGGAGGGTCGGGGGAGAATAACTTTCTAGAGCATCTTAACCCACAGAAAGCCAAAGCAAACCCAGCACAAGTGAAGGTCAGCATTTGAGTTGGAAAAACGTGTGAGATTCTTCAGCCTGTGCTTTTTTTTTTTTTCTGTCTTACTATATTTACAGCAGTTTCAAGATTCTCTTGTCAATTCCTCTGATGTTTTGGTTAATACTCAGAAAAGAATCTCTCATCATCAGTAATCAAGTCAGCCTTCCTTTCAAAAAGCTTTTAAAAGCACAGTCAGTATTTGGTAAAGTTGACAAATAATTTCTTTGACAAGCTGAGCAGTCATCAAATTGGCCACACAAGCTTAATTTCAGTGAATTGGTTTTCAAGTCGTGTCGTTCTACAGCCAGTTGGACCCAGAACCATCATTTTTGTAGGTTTCCATGGCAGATGTTGTTCCATTTGATGCTGACAGTCATTTATCACCAGGGAAAAACATACAACTGGTGCTTTTTTTCTCCCAACAAAACAAAACATTATTTTATGATGGCTGATAACAAGCTTTTATTTTTGCTTTGACAGAGATTCTGATCTTTGCTGTATCCTCGTTGAGAAGGGCATATGTTTTTAAGTGTCTTCCCCACTTGGACAGCTTTCCCCAGTTGCACCTTGGTTCCTGGACCTGGATCAGCTCATTGCTTTGGTGACAGCACCTCCCTCAACTTTCCTAGCTCTCTGGTCCATTGGGCCAGTGTGGGAAGCTTCCTTCAGCTTCTAGCTGTTCCATAACTCTACTGAACAGCTAATTTTGAATTACAATGAGAAACACTGGAGTGCTATAAGCTTATAATGTTATTAACTCACTGGGTAGCCCAGGCTGCCCTTGAACTCAGGGCAATCCTCCTGCCTCAGTCTCCCAAGTGCTAGAATGACAGGTATGTACCACCACACCTGGCTAATATTTATGTGGTGCTGGGGAATTGAACCCAAGGCCTTGTGCACACTGGGCAAGCACTCTAACACTCAGCTATGCCCTAGCCCTGCATACTTGTCTACTGTCATATAAGTCAAATGATAGCCAAACTTGGAGACTAGCTTAATTGAGGGGTGAAATTTTGGAAAATTTTTGAGAGCAGCAAAATTATGGTTCTCATCCCTACTGCTGTGCCTGCATATGCTGTTCCATGAGATTATAAACCTGCTCTGTTTAAACTACTCTGATCAGGACAGGCAGCTCCAATTTATTCATTCATTAACTTGCCACTTAACAAATATGTATTGGGGACCTCCACTGAACCCTGTCCTGGATGCTATGTTATAGCAAAAGTAACTCAACATACAGAAAGCGCTGAGACTTAGCAGTAAGTTAAAAATTAAAGTAAACGGGGTTTGGTGGTACATGCCTGTAATCCCAGCACTCTGGGAGGCAGAGGCAGGAGGATTGAAAATTCAAGCTCAGCCTGGGTCATTTAGCAATATAGTGAGACTCTGTCTTAAAATCAAAAATAAAAGTGGGCTGAGGATGTAGCTCAATGCAGAGACTGTGGGCTGGATCTCCAGTGCCACACACTCCCCCCTCAGGAAGTAGCTTAAGTATCCTTCTATTCTTTTTTTATTTTTAATTTGAAAAAAGTTTTTTTTGTTTTACTATTCTTTAAAAGAAGGTTTTATTTTTATGTATTTATTACTTTTGTGGTACTTCGAATTAAATCCAGAGCCTTCACACTGAGCTATATCTCTAGCCCTTTTTACGTGTTTTTTTTTTGTTTTGTTTTGTTTTGTTTTGTTTTGTTTTTGTTTTTGTTTTTAGATACAGAGAGTTAAGTTACTAAGTTGCTCAGTCTGGGCTTCATCTTGCAATCCTCCTACCTCAGTCTCCCAGACTGCTGGGAATACAAGCCTATGCCATCATGCTCACTTTTAAAGTTGTTTTTTTTTAACTCAGAATAAAATTTTGAATTTTGTAATTTTTTTCTACTAAGGAATATATGCAAATAATTTATCTTTTTTTTTTTTTTTTTTTGCTGGTGGTAGTCATTAAGCCCAGGAGTTTCACACTGAGCTATAGCCTATATTATTATTTTTTAATTATTATTATTTTATACCAATGAGCCCATGGAATACCCACTTAAGAATGCAGTATGTGTCAATGAAATGCCAATTATAATTTATAGGGAAATATGAAGTCATCCTATTAAATAGCTTAATAAAAGAAAAACAAATGCTTTTCCTTACCTGACTAGCAGTGTATGAGAAATTTCTGCTAAAGTAAATTAAGAAAAAGACAAATCAAGAAGCATAACCAAAGCATCGTAACATTCTTTTTTTTTTTTTAAATTTTGAGACAGGGCTTCATTTTCTAGCCCAGGTTAGTCCTGAACTCACTATGTAGCCCAGGCTAGCTGTGAACTCACAGCAATCCTCCTCCCTCGGCCTCGCTGCTGCTGGGATTTCAGGCATGTGCCCCCACATCCAGTTTATGTGGCACTGGCGAATCAAACTCAAGTACCTAGCACTTGCTAGGCAAGTGCTTTAACTGCTGAGCTATTTCCCCAGCCCACAACATTTTTTCTGAGTTGTGAGTTTTGGATCACAGATCCCTGAAGTGAGAGTAAATGGACGTCTTGAGGAAATGAACTCCCAGAGAACAAAGGGAAAAAAAGCCAGCTCTTCCTCTGAAAGGTCTGTAAAGACCAGGCAGAGGACAAATGTCTTCCCATCTGCCCCTGCACCAGCCCATCAGAGGAGCCAGCCCTCTTTGTTCTAGCTCCTCAGCATTGCAGCTGTGTCCCCGGCTGGTCCCCTAAACTAGTCACATCAGGCTGCACAACCTCCTGGGATCCTACCCACAGTTACTTTCCTTGACAAATGCATTCTGCACGACAAGGCTGGTTCTTATGCTCATTCTGATTCTAACTGGCACCACCTGAGATGTTTGGTAACCAGTCAGATTCTCTTGGCTTAAAAACAGATGTCAGCTGCAGTGACATACACCTGTTATCCCAGGAAATTAAAGCTCACCCTGTGCATCTTAGTGACAAGACTGGGGATATAGCTCAATGCAAAGGCCCTGGGTTTAAGCCCAAGAACCATGGAAATGAAAGAAAGAATGAATGAAAGAGAGAAAGAAAAGAAAGGGAAGAAGGAAGAAAAAGAAAGATATAAATTCTAAAGACTCAGTTTGCACGTATATGTGTTTTTTTGGATAGTATTCTGAAAAAAGAGAACAATTAGGGAGATCTCTTTGATGTTGAAACATCTTCTGAAGTAGTGCGTTAGAAAAATGTTTCAACCTGAAATTCTCTTATGAAACAATAAAAACAGTCTAGCCGTGTCAACAGAAAGACAGCAGCTCTGGGAAATGGAGGATGGAAAACCCTGCTTCCCAGAGCTTCCGTACCCCTCCCATCAGGCACCTCCCACATCCGTCCTTGGCCACACCTCCCCTCCATCACTCTGTCTCTAATTGAGTCTGTCTTCTTTCATTCTTCCTATCTGTCTCTTTTTCTTAGTTTTTAAAATTTATAGTGCTAAGGTCCTTGTGCATTTTGGACTCTACTCCTGAGCTGGATCTCCAGCCCTGGGGTGACCATTACAAAGCCTGTAAACTCCATTCTCAAAATTGTACAGTGTTACAGATAGTTGGCTGTGGCATTGCCTCTTACACATGGAGGCCCTGGCTTTTTAGTTAAATGATTGAAGAGGAGCTCATAAAATGGACTACCCCCAAAAGAACTACAGGGACAAAAAATGTTAAGTGAAACTGATTGGTAATGTGGAAGAAGAGGAACTTAGTTCCACCGCACATTACAAAAAAAAAAGATCTAGATGAAGCAAGGATTTAAACATATATAACACCACCATCACCAAAAATGAACAAAATTTAAAAAACATAATTGAAAAGAGAGTTTGAAAAAAATTAAAGTGAGCAAATGATTTCTCTCCTTGGTAAATACTGATGATAAATTTCTAACTATAGCAAAAGAAAAGATTACCAAAGAAAAGATGAATAAAAATGCATACATCCCTTTATAATGAAATCCATCTCGGCTAGTATAAAAATAACAACTGAAGTGGCAAAAGTACAGCACTTAGGTTAAGGAAAAATCCCAGTCATTGGCTTCATCACTCAAGGGATGGTAGTGCGGACCAAGATCCATAATCACTGGATCTCCTCAGTCCCTAATTGGAAATAAAGAAAACTGTATGAGCAAAGTTGTTCAGAGCAGCCTTTTTATTTACTGATTGATCGATTGCCTTCACACTGAGCTACATCCCCAGCCTATTTTTTAGCTTTGATTTTGAGACAGTCTCACTAAGTCACTGAATTGCCCAGGCTGGGGTCAAACTTGAAATCCTCCAGCCTTACCCTCTCAGGATGCTGGGATTACAAACCTGTGCCACTAGGTCCAGTTTAGAGTAACCTTTATTTACAATAGCAAAAATCTCAAAGTAACTCAAAATTAAAAATCACAAACTATGCTAAAACTATTGGAATGTTAGACATGTCTGATGAAATAATAAGTGAAAAATCAAATTTAAAATTGTCTGTTCTGCTTAAAATAATGTGAAAACAAAGATGAGATAGAAACAAAGATAATGAGAAGTCCCTGTGGGCCTTTCTCTTGACTCCTAGAGAGGGATTTGCATCAGAATCCACGCACCCCATCACCAGGAAACCCCCCCTATTTAAAATGTAGATTCCAGACCCAACCAGGTTGGAGCCCAGAAATTTGCGTTTTTAACAAGGGATGTGTGTGATTCTTACATAGACTAAAGGCTGGGAACCGTGGGTTCCTTTGTGATTTTGAAGTAGTTTTGTGATTCTAGATTTGCATTTTGTAGTCTTAGGCAGCTAATCCAAAACTGAGGTCAATTTAGTTCTACTTATCGCAACTCCAGTTTGACTCAGAAAGGGAAAGGGTGGGGGTCCTGGGTGGGTGGGCTGGTACTGGCAAGCCAATCAATTGATCTTTGCCCGGGCTTGTCCTTCGGTGAAGGAGCTTGCTTTTGCTTGGTGGTGTGAGACTACCGCTCCTGCTGAAACTCTCACCACCTCCGATGCTCTTGGTCACCACTAATCCTTAATCTTCAACTTGTCCCTAAACCTCAGGGAAGTCGTCCGGACCCTCCCATCCCTGGAGTCTCTGCAGAGGTTGTTCGACCAGCAGCTCTCCCCTGGCCTCCGTCCACGTCTTCAGGTAAGCAGGCTGGAGGTTGGAAAGATGAGATGAGTGTACGGGGAAGGGGAAGAAAGTTAGCCAGTGTCCCAAGGGCTCAGAGGAAGAAGAGGGCACTGCCCACCCTCTGTGTGTTGGACAAAAATGTACATTGAAGAGGAGGTGAGACAACTCTGCCCTTTCCGAAAAGGCGTACCTTGTTGCTAGATTTCGATTTGAGGAATTAAGATTTCCTATTATGCAGCTATCAACCTCACTGCTTATTTGTTACTGTTTTCTTTGCAGTGTGGGATTGAATCCCTGGTGTTTACACTGAGCTACGTCCTCAGCCTGTTTCTTATTTTTAGTTGTGAAACAAGGCTTCACTGAGTTGCTATGTTGCCTATACGGGGCTTGAACTTGGCAGTCTTCCTGCCTGGACCTTCCGAAGCTGGAATTGTAGGTCTGTTTCCTCTCTCTTTCTCTCTCTCTCTCTCTCTCTCTCTCTCTCTCTTTCTCTCTCTCTCTGTACTGAGAATTGAACTCAGGGCTTTCACACTGAGCTGGAGCTGCATCCCCAGCCCTGTTTGTTTATTCTTTAGAGCAGTCTAGCTAAATTGCCTAAGCAAGGCATGAATTTGCAATCTTCCTGTTTTATTCTCCCAGAATGCTGGAATTACAGGCATCCCTCACCATGCCTGGTTACAGCCCATTTTTTATTATTATTACTTTTTTTGAGACAAGGTCTGATTCTGTAGCCCAGATTGATCCTGAACTCACTATGTAGCCCAAGCTGGCCTTGAACTCACGGCAGTCCTCCTGCCTCAGCCTCCCCTGTGTTGGGATTACAGGAGTCTGCCACCATGCTCGGTTATGTGGTTATGTGGTGCTGGGGAATTGAACCCAGGTCTTGCACTTACCAGGCAAGCGCTTTAACCACTGTGCAATTCCTCTAGCCCCACAACCCAATTTTTTAAGTGGGGGGAAAGCCATTTTAAAAAGCCTCTTCGCCGAAGGTGAGTAGGGAATGGGTATGAGAAAATGTTCGACCTCGCCTAGTCAGTAACCAAATAGTGCATTCAAAACAAAGAGATCTGTACTTGCTTATCAGATATGCAAGAGTTGATTGGAGCTGAAGGTGATTGCTGAGTTCCCTAGGGCGAGGATGTGGGTGGTGAGGCTGCTCTCAGGGCTCACTCCTCTGCGGTGGGAGTAGAAATGGGTTTCCAGAAGGGCACTTGGGCCTTTTGTTTGAAAATGTGAAGTGCGCGTGTATTCCAAGCAGTTCCGTACAAAGCAGTCTTAGGGGCTAGGTGCGCACTGAGGTATGATCAGAGATCTGCGTTGTAGCTTTGTCTCTAAAAGCAAAAACAGAGGAGGCCACATGGATGTAGCAAAATGGTGAAGTAAAGTAAGGTTTAGAATTCTATTCCAGGTGTACACACCAAGCAGACTTGGGTGGGAAGGCAAATGGTAGAAGAGTAGATAGACCCTTCTAAAAGAAGGTTATATGTGGAAACCGGGCCAGTGGGATTTTAACACCAAAGGGTGACTCTGGTTATCATGAGGTGTGTGTGTGGGGGCGGGGGGGGGGGGGGGGGGGGGGGGGGGGGGGAGGCTGGGCAAAGGGAAGCTTTGTGTTTGCCCACTTTGTTTTCTATTTCTAAAACTTGCCCTTGCCCTCGGCTCTCTGAAAGATTGACAACTTGACTCTCCAACATAATGACAGTAGAGAGAGATTAACAACAACAAAAAAAAAATGCATATTTTTTTATCCTTATGCTCACGGAGCCTCACAAAATGGGCCTGATGATTGAAGATTTTCTACCATCCTGAAGCTACAGAAAAAATGGGACAGGGAGTTAGGTATGTGGTGAAGGGTGGTGATATAGGATATAGGTAGGTCAAGGAGGAAATGTCCCAGGAAGAAAGATTGTCTCTTTAGGCAGGTAAGTCTCTCTGGTTGCAGCCTTTTAAAGAGTAATCGAACTGGGCAAGGTGTGTGCCCCCATAGTTCCACCTTGACAGAAGGCTGAGGCAGGAAGATCAGAAGTTCAAGTCCAGCCTAAAAAATGTAGTGAGACTCCATTTCAAAAATAAAAAGCCAAGAAGTGAAGGCTAAAATCTTTGAGCCAGGGGTCCCCTTGACCTGACCTTTCCTAGATGCAGATGAGGGTCTGTGCCAGTAGGTGGCTGTTGACATTACTAACGGGGAAGGCTGCACATTTCTTTTACAAAAGGACAGCTTTTCAGAGCTATATCTGTGTTTGCAGCTTCTCTGAATAGCCATCTTGAAATATGTCGAAGAATATTTTGAGGTGGACTATTTTGGTCCCCAGAATTTTTTACAGAGAAAATGTACTTGTGTTCTATTTATATAACTGAAAAAATTCATCAGAAAAAATTTTTTACTTTCTTTGAAGTGAATGATGGGTTAATTTCTAAGAAAGTAAAAGCAAATCTAGACAAAACAGGGGCCCTGCCAGACACTAAAATTTAAATAGTCTGAATGGAAGAATAGACACCTAGATCTTAAAAGCAGTTTAGGAAGGAGACAAGGCTCCCAAGGTGGGCTGTTGGCAGTTGGGGTGGGGGTACTGCTGGTAGGGGACAGAGTGGTATCTGGAGGCTGGGCTCAGTGGTGACAGGATAGAGGGTGGCATAAAGCATGGGATCGAGAGGGGTCTTTTTCCAAACACCTCTTACAAGACCCTGGGTCCCACCACCACCACCAAGATTGAATCCAAGGCTTTCACACTGAGATACTCCCCGGTTCTTTTTTATTTTGGGACAGGGTCTCCGTAAATTGCCTGGCCTTAATTAAACTTGTTTTCCTCCTGCTTATCTAAAAGAAAGGCAGAAAACGTCTTTTTTTTTTTTTTTTTTTGAGACAAGGTCTTGCTGTGTCGTTTAGGCTGGTCCTGAACTCACTATATAATTCGGGCTGGACCAAACTCAAAGTGTAGGCCAGGTTGGCTTCAAACTCATGACAATTCTCCTTCCTCAGCCTCCTGAGCGCTGGGATTCTAGGCATGTTCTACCATGATCAGTTTATATGGTTCTGGGGAATTGAAACCAGGGCCTTGTGTTTGCTAGACAAGCCCTTTAACCGCTGAGCTATGCCCCAACCCCCAGAAAATGTCATCTTGATTTGCCTTCAACATTTACAATTGAGGAGGCCTTTTTGTTTTGATTTGTGGAATTAGGGATTAAACCCATGGCCTTACCCTGAGCTATACCCTCAGCCCTATTTTAGTTTTTATTTTGAGAAAGGATCTCACTAAGTTGCCCAGGCTGGGGTTGAATTTGTGATTCTTCTGCCAGATCTCTCAGAGTGCTGGGATTACAGGTGTGTGCCACCACACCTGGCTGTGCCAAGGATTTGGGTGATACTGTCAGTGGTGTTACTATAGGCGGTTATGGTAGAGGCAGCAGTGGTGATGGTAGAAGGGGTGTATGAATGTAAGTGGGAAACGTTTCAGGTCAAAAATGAGTGTAGCCTGGCTAAGGTGTTGCGCAAGGGGAGAGGCCATCACTTGGCTGGTGACTTCATCCTGTCTGGTATTCAAATATTCCAGTTCGTCACATTTACGTGATTCTTCTAGTCCTACTTGTGATTGTGGGGTACAATGCCTTATGAACAATACTGGTATATCAGACAGAATGTCTTGCATAGAATAGATCCTTTGTAAATGTTTCTTCTCTAAATAAATGCTTGAGATGTGGACTCTGGAGAGGCAGTTAGGAGTACACTGTCCACTCTCCTATTTATTAACTTTGTGACTTCAGATAAGTAACTATAGTCCTCTGCACCAGCTTCACGGAACAACTCTGCAAACCCTCTTCCTTGGGCAGATGCAGCCCTAAGCTCCAAGTTCGCAGTGCTGAGCACATTGTCAGGGTCGCAATTCGCATGAAGCCTGTGTTCTAACAGGAGAAACTACAATGAACTGGCAAATAAAGGAAGTAGCAGGGCTGGAGGAATGGCACAGCAGTCAGGGCAAGGCTGAGTTCAATTCCCCAGCACCACATAAAGTACATGGAGGTGCACGTCTGCAATACTAGCACTGGGAGGCTGAGGCAGGAGGATAGTCATGAGTCCATGGCTAGCCTGGGCTCCATAGTGAGTTCAAGACCAGCCCTGGACTATGAGACCTTGCCTCAAAATAAAAACCCAAAACAAAAGGAAATAGCAGCTCACAGCAGGGTGATCTTGTGGCTCTTTTTGGTAGAGTAGGCAGGGAAGATCTCCCAGGTGACATCTGTGTTTCTGGAGGTTTCCTGAAAATGTAGCTCAAGCTGTGTGTGGTAGCACATACCTGTAATCCCAGCAAAGATAGTCGAGATACTGGAAAAAAAAAAATAGTCCTAGCACTGTGGAAGGCTGAAGCAGGAGGATAAAATTGATGGCCTGCCTGGGCATTTTAGTGGCTTAGTGAGATCCTGTGTCAAAAGTTTAGAAAGGGGCTGGAGACATGTTATTAATAGCACAGTGCACAGGTTCTGGCTTCAACTCCCAGGACTGCCAAAAAAGGAAAAAGAAAAGTGTAGCTCAAGGGCAGGATGAGGTTTGGGTCACATTCTCTCTATAGTAGGAAACAACCAGAAAGGGTTTTCCCCGCAGTGGGAAGGGGTATATTTTGGAAGCAGAGTGGGAACACCAGGAGACATAGGAAGAAGAAAGGTCCCAATCAAGGACTGTCCTAGAGTTTTAAGCAATGAAGTGGGTGGGTGAGAAGCACTGGAGGGCAAGCAGGCTTGGAGGGATGAGTAAAGAGTATGTTTTGTCCACATGAATTGTGAGATCATTTAGATATCCCCAGGGTCCTTGTCTGCAGAGGGGCATAAGGATGGTGTGTGGAGGTCACAGGAGTTGTTGGGAGAATAGATGAGCAGTTGTGTGGGGAGTGTAAGGCATGTGCCTGCTGATGGCACAGACTCAACCAAGCCACCCTTGTTGCTTTTTGTCCTCCAGGTACCCGGTGAGCCCAATCCAGTCAACATGGTGGCTAAACTCAGCCAGCTGACAAGTCTGCTGTCCTCTCTTGAAGATAAGGTACTGACAGGGATCCTGCATTTTCTTGTGGCTTCTCCAGGCTTTTTGCACAGATTGCCCAGGTCGCACTTTTGGTATCTCCTTTGCCTCATCCCTGCCTCCCACAGGTCAAGTCCTTGCTGCATGACGGTCCTGAGACTCCCAACCACCGACGTTCCCTCATCCCTCCAGTCACCTTTGAGGTATGTGGCATATGGCAGCAGAGGCCAGCCTTGAGCTCCACCCTTGGGAGAACATTCTGGTCCCTGTGAAAAAGGGCTTTGGACTTTGGTTATAGAAGGGCAAGAAACCTAGTGGTGGAAAATTGCAGTTGGTGGAGCACCGCTGTTGGGAATATGGTGAAGCGTTAGAGTCAGTGCCTAGAAACATCCATGAAGTGCCCCAATAAAGCAGCTGTGAGGGAAGAGCTCCTGACTGGCCCAAGGTTCTGTCAACTTGACCTTCTTAAGGTGGGAGCCATGGGTGACTCCTAAACTGGTTGCAAAGTAGTGTGCTGGGATTTAGGGGGTTAGTTAGGAAAAAACCTACAGTGTCTGATTTTCCTGAGTGAGACTGGATTAGAGTCTCCAGGCTCAAACCCAAAGATGGGTTTTTCTTTGATCCCCAGTGATCCTGGTACATCTAGCCAGCCTGGTCCCGAATTCAGAAACACAGTGTGACACACACACGCGCGCACACACACACACACATACACACACACACACACACACACCACCCCTGAAGTCCTCTCTAGCCCTGGAAGAATCATGTAAAAGATTTCCACTTCCCAAGTATGGCTAAAGAACTTTCCCACTTATCAGTAGATGTTCAATTCGAGGTTATAACAAGACCCAAGAGTTTAAATCTATTAATTACTAAAGCTCTTTTGAGAAGTAGATGACATAGATTAATGAGTGTTTTTAAAGTAATCTGTGAAAGAACCATTTTCCCACCATTCAGCTGTTTCTTCCATTCAACCTGTTGGCAGAACAGCAGAGGCCCACAGTGGGTGAGTTGGGTTCTGCCTGAGTGTGAGCAGTTTCCTGCGAATGTGCATGGGTGAGGCTGGCTGTGCTAGAGGTCTAGGAGCTAGCACTCTGATAGTCCCACATGAGACACCACCCATAGCTGCCCAACTGTGCAGAAAAAGCATTATGGATCAGCATCACTAAAGCCCAGACAGAATAACCTCTATCTCTCTCTCTGCATAGGTGAAGTCGGAGTCTCTGGGGATTCCTCAAAAAATGCAACTGAAAGTTGATGTGGAGTCCGGGAAGCTCATTATTAAGAAGTCCAAGGATAGCTCTGAGGACAAGTTCTACAGCCACAAGAAGAGTAAGTAAGGCCCCCTCCTGCCTGTCATGCTTGGGTTCAGCTGCCACCTTTATGGATGACTGGTTGGCAGATGACTGATGAGTAACAGCCTGTGGGGAAAGCAGGTTGTGTCTCATCCTGTTGCTGAAAGTGGTCCCTGTGGAGTGCTCACCACTGCACCCTGCCCGTCCTACCCTGAGGTGACTGCCCATGGCACCTCCCTGTATGCTGTGAGCCCAGGGAAGTGAGCATACACCTTGCTTGGCGCACTCAGTACACCAGAAAGAGAATGGCAGTTTCATGCATTTTTGTGACTGTCTTTTCCCTCAAGCAGACAGTATGACACAGCTTGTCACCTTCCTGGGCCTGGTGTGGACCCTGCACAGGTGGGATGGCATTGGTAGGTAGCATCTTTAGCACAGCCCAAACTGAGTGGTACTGACGAGTGTGGACTGTGGAACCGAACTGTCCAGATTTGTGCCCCAGCTCTGCCCACCTAAGCTGTCTTAGTCACTGTATGATATTGGCCTGCCTCTCTGGGCCTCAGTTTCCTTTTCTGTAAAAGAGGGATGAGAAATAGTAAATGAATAACACAGCCCGTGGCACTCTGTCTGGGCCCAACTGTTCTTCCTGGGCTCTGAGCCATGGAGGCTTCACATTGTATACCACCAAACTCACAGAATGGGAACTATTCACTGGACTTGGTACAGAGCAGCTGATCAGTGCAGGACTCTGGGGACCCAAGCAACAGGTGACTTGATAAGACCCCTGCCCACATGGAGTTTTTTCCCCCACTATTTTTATTAATATACAAATGTAATACATAGTATTTACAATGAATTTGGGTGTTTCGCACAACTATGTATCATATCGACTTTACAATCCCTTCCCATTTTCTACCCTCCCACCCCCTCCCTATCCCTTCCCATGACTCCAGCTATCACTTCATGTGGTTCCAAAGAATGTCTGTGTTCTGGGTTTTCCAAGTCAGAGAAACTATACAGTGTTTAATTAATCTTCCGCACCTAAGTCATTTCACTTAAGTCACCACTGTAACTCAGCTTCCTATTCCTCTAATGGGTTCGCAGTAGTTAAATCTTGATGTCTCTTCTCTGAATCCAACCAATCCCTTTATTGGGATATTTACCAAAAGTTTTTTTTTCTTTCTGTATCTTGCTATATCTTCGTTATTATTGTTAAACCTGGCCACATGGAGTTTTTATTCTAGTCCATTGAATGGCCAGTAAATACTCTAGATATATCAATACAGTAGTTTCAGGAACTGCCAAGTGCTACAGAGAGAACAGAATGCCTAATGGGCTAGAAGTCAGCTGGGAGGAAGGAGCAGTTTAGAGGGACTCAGGGGAGGTCCCTCTGAGCAAGGGGCATGTGAACTGTGACCTCAGGGTTGAAGAGTGACAGGGCAGGTGGGGGCCAGGGAAAGTGTTTATGTAGGAAAACTGCAGGTGCTAACACCTTAAGACCAAGGCCTTGGGGCAGAGCAAAAGGGTCCTGAAGAGCAGGAAAGAGGCTGAACAACCCAGCCTTGGGTGTGGTGAAAAGTTTAGATCTTACCTCAGGAGCTCTGGAAGGCCTTGGAAAACTTCAAGCCAGAACTTAAGTGTTAGGTTTTAGAGTCACTGAGAGAGTGCCACTGCAAGGGAGGTAGCTTTGGCAGTAGCCATCCCTTCTGGGGTCCAAAGTTCTACCCAGCCCTGGGTCATCAGGCCTACTTGGTCCACATTAGAGAAACCATGTGGGATATCAGAGGTCTGCATGGGGCTGAGAACCAGCAGCAGAGGGAGCAGACCTGAGGACAGCCTTGGGCTTTACCAAGCTATCCCTAACTGTAGCTGTTAGTCTATGGATGCCAGCTCTTGAAAGGCAGTGTGTCTCTTCCTGCAAGTGGCCTGTAAGTTTTACAAATGCTATAAACCCTTCCCTCAAATTAACCCCTACCTTCACACAACAGTTTATATATATCCCATTTTGTTTTCAAACCCATTTGGGGCCAGAGTCTCCCCAGGCTACAATGGTCATCTTTCGTTCTTTAATTCCTCAAAATCTGTTCAGTGCATCATGAATAGGGATGCTACATTTAGCAAAGAAAACTACAGGAGGCCCTATGTGTTTGAATTTCAGATAAGCAATGAACAATGTGTTTTAATATATCCATGCAATATTTGGGACATACACATATTAAAACAATCATTCACTGTTTTTCTGGGATTTATATTTAAGTGAAAGTCCTATATTTTAGCTATCAATTTCAGTTTGGATCAACATCTTTTTGTTCTTGACAAAGTGGAATGAGAATGAAATAGAACGCAGATAAGAATGCGGATCCAGGCCTGGAGGTACAGGCCTGTAATCCCAGCACTCTGGAAGTCGAAGGCAAGGAGGATCATGAGATTGAGCCCAGCTTTAGCAATTTAGCAACTTAGCCATTTTTTAAAAAGCGTTGGAGATGTAGCTCAGTTTGGAGACCCTACGTTCAAGCATCAGTACTAAAAGCGGGTGAGAGAGTACAAGAGTAATATTGCAGAGAGTAAAGCTAAATATTTTTTCATAAAACTTGTATTATAAAAATGTACGTGCATGCATCACTGTGTGAAAATGTTTTTCCTTGCTACCAGAGGTGAAACTAAGTACGTAAATAAACAAAAGGATGTGAGCCCCTGGATTGGAGGCTTTTCCTGCCAGGAAGCAAAGGCCTCTCCTATCTGGAAGTGTTACCCTGGTAGTCCCACTTCCTGATTGTGGGCTGGAATGTTTTGAAGGAGAGTTTGGGTTAGCTGATGGCCAGAGTTCAACACTGGGGAGACCCCCCTACACCAACACTGCTTTGCAGGTGCCCCACAGGCAGCATGTGCTACCATTCCACACCATGTAACTACTGTCTATCACGTAGAGCTAGAATGGCCATGACTGCCCTGGGTCAACACTGGCAGCTCTGAGACAAGGCCCAGCAGAGATGGCAAATGATATGTCCCATGCAAGTCTCTAGGGTCCCAGGTATGAACACCCATTAACACTTACCTGAACCATCTGTGCAGGTGACAGGCATTTGGCCTGACAGCCATGCCCCACGGGAATCCCTAGGGCCAGGTAAGAGAGAGAGATGTGTTCAGCACTGACTCACTCTAGATCTTGTGCTGACTGCAATAGGACAGAGAATAGGTGTACATGGGGGTTAGGGGGCTCTACTCTTCAAGTTCAAATCCAGGCGCTGTTGTTTGCTAGCTGTATTACATTGGCCTCATTACTTTGCTTTTCTGTGACTGTTTTCTTATCTATAAAACAGGAATAATAGTTATAATAATGAGGATGATGATGGCTTTCTCATAGAGATGTCTTGAACAGTAATGAGCTCGTGCCTGTGAGAACACCTCGCGTGTCCCATCTTGGCACTGGAGTGACATTGCCCGGCAGGGGCCAGTAGAGGGAGCCTGCCCACCCTGCACCTCTCTCCTGAACCCTGCCTGGCCTTGGCACTGAGGGTAAGAGATGCCTCTGGGGCAGCATGGAGTGGCCATATAGGAAGTGAGGTGCCGTGAGGCCAAGGGCATTGATGGTGTAGGGGAAGAAAGAGCTTGACTTTTACCATGTTGGGGTGTTGGCAGTGGCCAAAACAGATCAACAAGAGAAAAGCACATAGATTTATTCTGTGTAAGTTCTGTGTAAAACAGGAGTGCTTGTGGAAAAGAAGGTCAGAGGATGTGGACGCCTGAGTGTGAAGAAGAGGGAAGATTGTGAGAGAGTGTGGCAGGACAAAGGAGCTGGGGCTCAGAGTGGGAACCTAGGAGGAACTGAGCAGCCTCGTGGGTTCCGATTCTCCCTGCGTCCTCTCATCCTTGAGATACAGAGGGATGCTCTTGCCTCCAGGAATAGGGGGCCACTTGTCATATGAGGATCTTAGGGGAATGTCAGAAAGTTCTTTCAGCACCTTCTGTTTCTTAAACTCCTTTAGCTAAAAATATTCCACATGTCCTGGTGCTGTAGTTTGGAGTGGTGGGTCCTGAGCCTCATCAGCAGCACAGGTGTCATTCTCAGCGCAACCTCTTGTGACTCTGTGTGGTCTGGCGCCCTCTCTCTTGTCCTTAGTTCACTGCTCTGTCAAATGGTATCCTGGAGGGCTGACACAAGGCGTAAAAGGATTAAAGTTGAAGCTCCCGATACCTGGCTGCTAGTGGGTACTTAATGCAGTTGGGCTGCTGCCACCTTCGCCATTATAGTTATCCTTGCAATGTTGCTGTAGGAAAAGGCAAAATGAAGCTGGGAGGGGGTGAACTAGGAAAAAAGCCCCTGGGCTGAGGTGACGAGCTGTCCTATTTCTGCAGATCTGAGCTCATAGCATCAGAGCAGGGTCCTTGCATATGGTGCCAAGTTTGGTGAAAGAAATAGGCAATTGCTGGTGCTTTCGGCTGGATTTCTGTTGAATTCTTTCAAAGTTCTGAGAGTGTGAATATGAAATCTTCTTACCACGACAATGACTGTGATGTGAGGTAATGTGTATGCTAATTAGCTAGACTTGCCTGTTCCACAATGTATACATACTGTAGAACATCATATCATATGCGGTAAGTACATACATAGCTTATCTATCAACTTAAAAAATAAAGAAAGGGGAAAGGGCAATGCAGCACGGATACCCAGAGCTGCCAGTTCAGGTCCCCAGGGCCATGTCCATTGGGTTCCTCTTGTGACACTTGTCCTGTCAATTACCTATTGACAAGTTTTGTCTCTCAGAGGGATCAACCTTTGCCTTATAAACCTGGAATGTAGTACAAGATCCTGGAACTCAGTATGTGCTTACTTGAGGATTACGTGTTGCCTGAGACACTCTCCTTATTGCTTATAAATCTCAACCTTGATTTTCCCCTGCCCTATTATCATTATTATTTTATTATTATCATTATTATTGTTATAATTGGGGATCAAGCCCAGGGCCTTTTTACTGAGTGATAGCCTCAGCCCACTTTTTTATTATTTATTTATTTTTAAGGCAGGGTGATTGCATGAGTCTGAGGCCAACCTGGACTACATAGTAACTTCAGGACCAGCCTGGGCTACAGAGTGAGACCCTGTCTCAAAAAAAAAAAAAAATTAAAAACCAATAAATAAATAAATACCAGGGAAAGAGTGGGCAGAGTTCCAAGGTGGTAGTAAGCTTGTCATGTAAAGGACCAGGCACATGGGTATGACTGAATGCTGAACCACCATTAGGAGGTTACAAGCAGGGGAATGGCCTGGTTCTACCTTGGAAAGATCACTCATACTGTTGTGCTGAGGGAGATACAGGGGGAGACAGGAGGACCAATTAGAAGGCCATGATAGTAGTTAGGTAAGAGGTGGTCATGAGTTTGAGATGGGCAGCAATGGACCGAGTAAAGTCAGAATTTTTTTTTTTTTTTTTTTTTTTGAGATGGGTCTCACTCTATAGACCAGGCTAGTCCTGAACTTACTATGTAAGGAGGACTGCACATGGCAGTCCTCCTGCCTCAGTTTCCAAATGCTGTGATTCTAGACATGCCTGGTTTATGTGGTACTAGGGAATTTAACCCAGGGCCCTGAGTTTGCTAGGCAAGCACTTTAACCACTGAGCTATGCCCCTATCCCCAAGTAATGGTATTTTAAAGGAAGGATGACTGGAGCCCACTGATGGAGGGCATAGGTAAGGGCAAGGGACAGAAGGACTGAGAGGGTGTTTAGCTGTTTTGTTTTATTGAGGCACTGTCTCAGTCTGTAGCCCAGGCTGGCCTGGAACTCACAATCCTACATCAGCCTCATGAATGTTGGGACTACAGGCATGCATCACCATTAAATAATTATCACATCGTGGTAGCAACCAGTCCTGTAAACAGATATCAAAGGAAACCAGAAATTCAAAGGAAAAGAGATATGGCCTAGTAGTAGCAGATTTGGAAAATCCAAGGGCGTCTGTTTGGCAGTGGAATCATGCCATGGAATGGTTTCTGCTGCCACAGCTGGCAGGGCTAATAGGATTCCCTAAGAACGTACCTCATTTTCAGTTTCCCTTTGGTTGGTCTTTTGAGTCAAGATGGCAATCGGAGTTTGGCATGGTGGCACATGCCTGTAATCCTTGCTACTCAAGATGCTGAGGCAAGAGATCACAGATTTGAGACTACATCGGGCAGTTTAGCAGGAACCACTCAAAAAAAATCAAGGCTGGGGATGTAACTCAGTGATAGAGCATTCCTTGAGTTCAACTCTCAGTACTGAAGGGGAAAAAACAAGACAGTGCTTGGATGTGTCCACTACCATCACTTCCCTTCCAGAAGGCAACACTCACAGCCACAAAGGAGAATGAGAGAAAAGATGAGAGCAGCACAATTCTAACAGCTGGAAAGCAGATAGATAAAGGAAGTCAGCTTACAGGAACTGAAAAACCAAACTATAAGTATGTGGTAGGAAAAACTGAGACACTCAATTTATCCTACGGAACCCACGAAGGATCCAGGAGCTGATAGCGTCAATGGTCCCTGGAAAGTGGGGTCCTAAGAACAAGATTAGATGAAAATCTGTTTAAAAAGCCTTCAACCACTAGTTTTCTCTCCAATCATACAGTCCTTGTCTTTCCTACTCTTTTGGCCTTTGGAGAAAGAAAGGAACTGGGAGACACTGGACCTGGCAAGGGCCAGGGGATCTACCAGAAACAAAGGATTTGTAACTGTTGCTGTCTAAGTGCTGAGATCCCTTCATTCTCTTCACTAGATGCTACCAGCATGCTCACCCCTTCCAGCCAGGAGGCTAGAAGAGTTTTGAGGGAAATTGAACAAGCTCAGGGCAAAGATGGAAAGATGTTCACCCACCAGACCACTCAACAGAGAATCCCTTCTAGCAGATCCCCACCATCACTGGTGGAATGCAGACAGTGAAGGTTTATCAGAAACAGCCTCTGTCTGATCCTATAAAATTCATGAAAAATTGTAAAATATCACAGACTGTCCATAAGCTAGAAAATTTTAAGGTTTAAAAATTATGGTGCAGAGGTACTTTATTAAGTATGTAAAAACTACCTGACAAAAATGGTAAGAATGGTATCAGCATACTTTTCTTTAAAAAAATTAAGCCGAACAGTAGCACATGGCTATAATGGATTTTAGTATTCTGGGAAGCTGAATCAGGAAGATCAGAAGTTCAAGACCAGCAACTTAGCAACACCCTGTCTCAAAATTTAAAAAAAAAATTTAAAAAAGAGCTGGGGGATGTAGCTCAGTATAAAAGCTCTGGTTCAATCCCCAGTGCTGCCACCCAATCAACCAATTATTCAGTAAATAAATCAGAAGGATATAGTCCATGGTAAACGAGTGACCTATGAGTGTTTAACTTCTGCTCGTTTGTGTTTGTTGATGTTTCATTAATGAGAATAGATTTCTTACATAATGAAAGAAAAACTTCAATGAATGACACTAAGAAGAAAAGAGCGTACAGGCTGCCATAGCTGCCTTAATTCTTAGAAGTTCTTTGTGTCCACAGTGGATACAAAGACAAGTCTTTGTCTTGCTGAGGTTCCACTCAATAGGACAGGCTGACTTTAAAGGAGCATGCACAAAGTTTCAAGATGTGCCATTTAAAAAGACCAGTGTTTGGCTGTTTCGGACCTACAAAACCAGCAATTTTATGTGATTCAGCCTCATAATGACAAATCTCAGTAAGTCCTTTCTGAAGACACCAGCTCACAAAGATGTGATGATGGTTGTCTTTATTAAAACCCATCGTTAGTGGGAATGGCTCAAGATTAGCAGTCTTCATTTATCTCTGTGTCTTAGTCTTTCTGAGTTTGCAACGACAGAGGGAGGCTGGAGATGAGACACAGCAGGATACCAAGGCAAGAAGAAGGGAGGAGACCAAGGGCTTGGAGGAAATAAGTTATGTGCATAAGAAGAAATTAAACTATGAAGGATTAGAGTGCTGCCCAAAGGGGGATAGACAGAACAAAAATAAAAAAGGAAGAGGAGACAAATGGGAAGATGGACAGTTCTGGGGGAATAAAAATATCATAACCAAAAATGATTATGTATTTATTTAATGTGGTACTGAGGATCAAGCCCAGAGCCTGCACACTTAGCTATATCCCAGCCCATTTTCATTGTGGTTTTTAGAAAGGGTCTCACTAAGTCCCCCTGGCTGGGCTCAAACTTCTGATCCTCCTGCCTCAGCCTTCCCGGGTTCTGGGATTACAGAAAACTCAATGGAAGGGTTGAAAGAAAGTTGAGGAAAATTCCCCAGAATGTGGAACAAAAGGACAAAATGGTAAAAACAGTCCAGGAGGCCCATTCCAAAATAATAAATATCAGTAAAAGAAAACAGGGAAACAGTGAAAAAAAATTTTTAAAGAATTCAAAAAAATGTCTCAGTACTAAACATGCATTTCCCGGTTGAAAATGGTCCAGATGAGGGGCTGGAGGAATGGCTCGGTGGTTGAAGTGTTTGCCTACCAAGTGCCTATGCAAGGGCCAAGTACTCGAGTTCGATTCCCCAGCACCACATAAGCTGGGCGTGGTGGCACACACCTGTAATCCCAGCGCTCAACTCAGGAGGCTGAAACAAGGGGATCGCTGTGAGTCCAAGGCCAGCCTGGGATACAGAGTGAGACCTTGTTTCAAAAAAAAAAGAAAAGAAAATGGTCCAGATGCTCAGCATGAGGGAGGAAGTACTTAAAACATGGGACAGTGTCACAAGACTGGGTTCAAAGAAAAGATCCTAAAGTCTTCCAGAGAGAAGAGAAATCACAGACTGTGTCAGTGCTGAGGACACCCAAGGTTCATAGCTGTACTAGGTGAACTCAGGACTTCACACATGGTCATACACATGCCTGTGACTGAAAGGACACCCAGACAAATCAACTTTGGGAAAAGGCATGTGGGGTAAAGTCTGGACCAAGCCAGGCAGAAGGTTCTAAGAGTGCTGTCCCAGGGGAGTCATACAGGACACATTTAGTCCCTCCTCTGATTGAGTGGTGACAACACCTGTGAAATGTCTATGGGGACACTCAGTAAAGACTTATTGCTTAGGGGTTTTAACTGGAAGCTGGTCACATAGGCACCCTCTGCCCTAGCAGGTGCCTATAGATTCCAACTGTCAGTAGAAAAACAAGAGCTCAGCATAATTTGTATCATTGCTTATAAATTGTAGCCTTCATGAGTCATCAGCTCAGGGAATGGTGGGAGTCCTCTCAGCGTCTAAGTTCCCAAATGTCAACAGTAGGCCAGCCTTTCAAGGAGCCCTGCCAGGGATGGCAGCCTCGGGCCTGCTGTCATAACTTTTTAGGCAAACAGGTGTATCAGAACATCATTCCTCAGCACTGATGCTACAAATTAAAGCACAGGTGTGGTAGTGTGTACCCAGAGCAAAGTCTCTTAGAGTTGGAAAATTGTTTTAAATATGATTGCTCTGTTCATTACTTGTGAAGAGGTAAGGTACACTTTTCAGATATACATGTCCTCCAAAAATATATTACTCCAGCCTTCCTTTGTTGGGTAGCTACAAGCTAGCTTACTTTATCAAAGTGAACGTGTAAGGAAAGAGGAAGATATGAGATCCAAGTAATAAGACCCAATATGAGACAGACAGACAGGTGAATGATACCTGGGTGAAGGTGAGATGAAGCCCCAAGCTAGTGGCTTTGTGTCAGTCCGAGAAGTCACCAGACATAGTGACTCTAGGAAAGTTTCCCCTAGGGCGAAGAAACTGATTAAAGTGATTGGTTCCATGGAAAAGAGGGTTACAATTTAGGGAAAGTGAAAACACGGCATAGGGCTTGAGGGCGAGTTCGCTAAGCACTCACCTGCTTAGTGTGTGTGAAACCCTGAGTTTGACCCCTTGTACTTTCCCCAAAAAAGAAAGATGACAGACATATCAATTACTTACCCTAGGAAAAAAGTGTATAGGAGAATAAAGGCAATCAGAACTTGCCTGTCAATAGTATTTCCATAGTCGTAATAACAGAAACATTGAGTATTTATCTGGCCAAAAGTGTGACATAAATATTGGAAGAATGATGGGAAATTTGAAATTACACATTGGCAGGAGTAAGAAGAATGGGGCTACAGGTTGAATGGAGGGCCATAAGACCTAAGCAAACCTTTATCTTTCATTATGGAGAGTTGTATATAATAGAAAATACTTAAGATTGAAGAGCTGGGAAATAGCAACCTAAGCTTTTTCTTTTTTGAAACAGTAAAATTTTGAAAGAACTCATTAGAAGATTTGGAGTCCATTAGTGAGCAAGATAATGAGGGGAGGGAAGGTTGGCAGTACTATTGTCGGTAAAAATCTTAAGAACAACTTGACTTTTAAAATTGTTCATAAGGATAAAAAGCAAAAATATTAAATTTATGTGTAAGTTAAAGGCAAAAGAAGAAAGGCGAAGCGATGAGGGAGGGACAGAAGAGGATGAGAAGATGGATAACTGGTCATGTTCTCTGCTCTAGCTAGGCCACCTATTGCCCCAGGCCACCCCCTTCCCAAGCACAACCTTCTGGGGTGAGCATGCAGGAGCAGAAGGACCTGGGAGGCCAGGCACAAACTCAGGGCTCAGCCAGGGAATGGGAAGGTCAGGGAGTTGGTGGTCAGTGGCTGGGACGTGGAGGGGGTGTGCTGGTTGAATGAGCGCATTAACAAATAAATCAACTTCCACTTTCAAGTCCTGCAGCTCATCAAGTCGCAGAAGTTTCTGAACAAGTTGGTGATTTTGGTGGAAACCGAGAAGGAGAAGACCTTGCGGAAGGAGTATGTCTTTGCTGACTCCAAAGTAAGTGATAACAAACATTTCAGGTGGACCGAGAGGGCAGTTAGAGGACGTGTCTTTTGAGGTTGGTGATGTGCCAGGAAGTGCATGTCGGTAGCTCACCTGTTTCACACATGACAAAGTTGAAGTCAGAACAGTTAAGGACCATGTTCTAACTCAGGTGTATTTGCAGTCACAGCTTCTGCTGTCCTGGGAACACAAGTGCTTCCTCCCATCATGCCTAGCTGCCTCCACCTGAGGGGGTATGTCCTTTATCACCTGCATGCTACCCAGCCCTGAGCTTGAGCGGGAGACTTTTAGATTCTCAGGGGTGGGAATCCTGTGGGTCATCCTTGGATTTAAATCTGACCACCTCTAGGTGTGGTGATGCATGCCTGCAATCCCGGTACTCTGGAAAGCTGAGGCAGGTGGATCCCAAGTTTGACTCCAGCCTGGGCAATTTAGCAGCTTTATGAATACATTTGGGTGACCCTGTTTCAAAATAAAAAGTGAAAAAGATGCTGGGAATTTAGCTCAGTGAAAAGGCCCTGAGTTCAATACGTAGTACCAAAAAAAAAAAAAAGAATAAAAAATTAAGAAATCCAAATCCCACCACTGGGACCCTTTCTGAAGGTTTGTTTCTTTGCTTTGCCTCACTCTGCAGAAGGGAAAGGACCCTGGCCAGGAGTGGCCCCTGAGGGAAGAGGTACTGGTGGCCAGTGAGAAAATCTCACGTGGCATCTAGGCAGCGGGGTTCTCTGCCACCTGGTCACTCCTCCATGACCAGAGGATGAAACCCAGCATCAAGGCCTCACTGTTTATAATCCCTGATACAGCTTATAGGAGCCCTTGGCAATAGGCCACAGAGCAGTAACTATGCCATTCCAGTCAGGGCTGGTGTCTTAGTTACTTTTTTGTTGCTGGGACAGAATACCTGACATCCACAATTTTAGGGAGGAAAGATTTATTTTAGCTCACAGTTTCAGAAAGTCACAGTCTGTTCACAGGTGGGCAGCTGGAAAATGCTGGAATCACTTGGTGAGGTTGTGGTGAGAGCCAGAGCCAGAGCCCAGTGTTCCAGAGATCCTCACAACATGGCAGAACAGAGACCAAAGCAGAGGAAGCTGGAACCAGCACACACATCCTTCCTGGTCAACCCCGAAGCATCCGTCCCTTCCAGCCAGGCCCCACCTCCTGACAGTACACAATATCCACAAGTACAAGAGGCTTTTGAGGACACCCCAGACTCAAACCACGACAGCTGGCTAGCCCCGCATGTGCGGTAATGTGGACAAGGCCAAGGCACAGAGGCCTCTGGTATAGGCTCATGGGCGGCCCTCGCCAAGTGCCCGAACTGCTCCTGCTTCCACTGCCCAGGAAGTTAATGCCAGGTGAAGGAGGAGGGAGGGCCATGAGGAGGCAGCAGAGAAGCCTAGGGGTGCCACAGCTGGCCGGCACAATAGGGTTGGACTTCAGGAAACAAATTAGGGACCAGACAGGTGGCAGGAGTTGGAAAGAAAGATTGCCTGGCTGGGCAGTATTGTGGACACATGGGCACAGATCCAAAATTCAGTTCTAGAAGGGCTGACACACCGAATTTTGAGTCATCTCCAACTAAAGACAGGTTTCAGTAAAGACAGACACTGTCACATCTGTGAGCTGCTGTCTTCAGAGGGGACTTACTGAGATTTTCAATTATGAGATTTAATCACATAAAATTGCTGGCTTTGTACACCTGAAATGTCAAACATAGTTCTTTCATATGGCACAACTTGAAATGTTGTGGACCCCCATCTAAAGTCAGCATACCTCACTGACTACAGCCAGTGGGGCAAGTGTGCTGTGGGCCCACTGCAGACCAAGGAGACGTAAGTAACAAAGACAAAGGCAGCTGTGACAGCCTCCACAGGCTGTATTCTTGTTACTTATTTTTTATTAATTTAAATTTTATTAATAACTATTCTTATGAGAAAGGTTCTCAGTTTGGTCCAGGCTGGTTCTGAACTCTATGTAACCCAGGCTGGCCTTGAACTCAAGGCAGTCTTCCTGCCTCAGACTTCCGAATGCAGGTATTACAGGCGTGCACCACCACGCCCAATTTAAAGAAGTAAATGTTTAAAATAAGAACTTCCACACATTGCAACTCAACCTCTGACTGTATCTTTTCAGATTTTCTTACTTTCTTTCTTCCTCTTTCTTCCTTTTCTCTTTTCTTTCTGTATTTGTACTACTGATTGAATCCAGAGCCTTTGCATTGACTATACCCCTCCCTTTTATTATTTTTTTTTTGTTTTTGAGACAGCATCTTGCTAAGACACGAAGTTGCCCAGACTAGGCTCAAACGTGGAATCCTTCTGTCTCAGCTTCCAACAGTGATGAGGTTACAGGTGTGCACCACCACACCCAATTTCCACGTTTTTAAAACACAAAAGTGAAATGATGGCATTTATTCCATTTTTGTCACATAGTTTTTTATATTTAATAATATATTTTGGACATTTCCTTTGCTGATAAAGTGCTTCTACACATGATTTTTTTGGAGACTGGGTCCCACTCTGTAGCCCAGGCTATCCCTGAACTCACTATGTAGCCCAGGCTGACCTTGAATTTATGGCAGTCTTCTTGCCTCAGCCTCCCAAGTGGTGGGATTACAGGTGTGCACCACCACCCCTGGCCTGTACATAATTTAAAACTCTAGTAATTTGTTTATGGATAGTCCTTAACACAATTATAAACCCCCCATGGTTGTACGCAAAGGTTGTTCCTGAGTTCTTCTGGATTGCAACATGTGCCACAGTGATAATGTTGGAATTGTGTGCAGTTCCTGGTTTTTTTCTTCGAGCCATGCCCTTGGCACAGCGGGGCTGCTTGCTTCTGCTTTTGGAAATGCATTTCTAAGTAGCTTCTGTCACGCAGGTGCGCACTGGTTATGTTCCCCTCCGTGTTTTTGACACTGACCAAATCCTTTGTCGAGTGTATTGTGCAGAGAGACAGTGGCCTTTCTTTGTCTGCCCTTCCATCCCCAGAAGAGAGAAGGCTTCTGCCAGCTCCTGCAGCAGATGAAGAACAAGCACTCGGAGCAGCCGGAGCCCGACATGATCACCATCTTCATTGGCACCTGGAACATGGGTGGGTCCCTGTGCCCTCTCCTCTGTCACCTCTCCTTTGGTTTGTCTTCCTATTTCATTACTTGCAAATGGGGAGGTGAGAGGGACACCCCCACCTCTCCTGCCTCCTGTCCCAACAGCTAGCCCATCCACACAGCCTCCTTTTAATGAATTTCTCTCCCTTCCTGAGCAATGAATAAGAAAAATGAGCTCTGGAACGGTTGCACCCCAAGATTAGCCAGAGTGACTACTTCCAAAGTGGGAGGTCTTAGGTAAGGAATGATTATAGAGGTGAAGGGGTTCACAGGCTCAGCTTTGGGCAGCTCACTGAGGGGCCTCCAGTTCCCAAGAAGCCCACCTGATAGAGAGAGGAGGTCCAAAAGTAAGGTAAATGTTAAGTATAAAAAATATGTTACAGTGAAAGACACATTACCATCAATCCTCCCCCCAAATACTTTCTCATGATTCAGATGCAATTATCCTGTCATTCTTGCCACTTCTGTAGTGCTGGAAGTTGTCTTTTGTAAATGTCTTTACTGGCACTGTTGTGGCTGGCTCAATGCCTGAATCAGTTCAAAACATTTACTTTTCATAATCATTTTGACTGAAGAAGAACCACAGGGTCACTTGGTGCCAGATCGAGT
The DNA here is from genome assembly GCA_004027205.1 of Ctenodactylus gundi. Taxonomy (NCBI): domain Eukaryota; kingdom Metazoa; phylum Chordata; class Mammalia; order Rodentia; family Ctenodactylidae; genus Ctenodactylus; species Ctenodactylus gundi. Next base: position 13,772 of record PVKB01003579.1, on the reverse strand, counting down.
GAACAGGACACACCCTGTTTTGTTTTTTTTTTGTTTTTTTTTTTTTGAGCCTGCCTTTCTGTTGGATGGCCTTGTGCAATGGCAGTCACCTTATTTTTGGTCATGCCTCCTAAAGACAGGAAAAAGGCCTTCACAAAGTGGCACAAATGATGTGACAAGTGTGTTAAATGAGGGGGTGTTAATGGTTATATGTCTTCTATTGTAATAAGTTTTTAAAAATTTAAACATTTACTATATGTTATGATTACTCCTTGTAGATAGATAGGTGGATAAAGGATGCCTAGTTAAATTTGAATTTCACATAGAGAACAAATATATTTTTGATCTAGATGTTTAGCTAGAAATAAATGCTAAATATAAATTCTAATACATATTTGATATATATTTTATACTAATATATTTTAAATGCTAATATACATATATACAAAATATAAATTATACAAATTAGTTTAAACACTCAGCTAAAAACAGACAGTAAGCATACATTAAATATATATAGGACTAAGTACATACATATTTATATACTAGCATATATAGATACGCTAAGTATATCTTACTCTAAATAATGTTTTGGCATAAATGTTCAACTAAAAACCAGTAGGGAGAGGCCCACCAATTCAATCTGAATCTCAGATAAACAGAGGGTGATGCCTGTATTAAAATCACTGCCTGGGGGGAGGCTGGAGGAATGGCACAGCAGTTAAAGCACTTGCCTAGCAAGCACAAGACCCTGAATTCGATTCCCCAGCACCACATACAGCTGGGCGTGGAGGTGCACATTATAATCCCAGCGCTTGGGAGGCTGAGGCAGGAGGATTGCCAGATTCAAGACTAGCCTGGGGTACATAGTGAGACCCTGTCTCAAAAAAAAAAAAAAAGATAAAATCACTGCTGGAAAGAGTCAGCCCTACATCCTTTCCTTTCCTACTAGCACATAGTCACCTGTGGAGTCTTAAAGGGGTGCGTGACCCTCAGTGGGCAGGGCCACTTGGCAATGAAAGAGTAACGGAAGTCAGGGTGGGCTGCCAGGACACAGGAGACTGGGTCTCAGTGACCTTTGTAGGCTCCTGATGCATGCTTCACAAGGTGTCAACCCTTCCTCTTCTTGTGCCTTCTTGCCTCCAGAGTGTTCTAGGGGCCACAGCAGCACCGAACGAAGATGGTCCTGGGGTCTCCAGTCATTGTCTGTCCTTTTCAGAGTCTCCCATTGGTCAGCTGCTTTCCGTGCCTCTCACACTCAGGGCACGACACTCAGGGCCTTCTATCAGCAGAGTTCTTTGGGTTGGATTTGGTTCAGCCATCATGTTGCATAGAGGTGCCCTTTCCCAGAGAAGCTGTGGGAGGAGCTGGCTAAGGCCCAGCTGCTGGTTGTCTGGGTGCAAGGGGCTCCATAGCGTCCCACCAGCCAGCCCTAGGTGCTGCAGTGCTACTGGGGGCTGTGGGGGAGCAGCATGCTGGCCCAGTTGTTACTCGCTCTTATCTCCTTGGCTTTTGTGGGCCAAGACACATGGTGGGGGAAAGAAAATTCACTCATCTTTCAAGAGTATTGCAAAGAGAAGTAGACCTTCACCAGTTCTCAGTGGAGCAGTTTCAACTCTTTTTTCCAAATGGAAATGGAGGATGGGTGAGAGCTTCTTTCCATTTCTCTGGAAACCCCTTGTTTCTCTCAGGTCTCTACTGGGATTTCTTTAAGATAGGGACCTTTAAGATGTTTTTTTTGGTCTCCCAGCAGTGAGATAGAAGCCTCCTTCCTAAATTGGCCAGCTCCCTTGGCTGACTCCCCAGTGGAATGTAAATTCCTGAGACCAGACTAGCTCAGTTGCTATTGCTGCCGTAACATATGAGACAGTATTTGCCATCTTACTCGGCTTGAAGACAGTCTTCTGGAGTTTTGTTCTTTGGAGCTTAATACCGTCTTTAAAAAGAAACCTGTATGCTCTGACCCCTAAGTGACATTGGCTCTGTTTTTCTTCTAAGTCATTTGTCTGATTGGCTCTGTGTGGCTATGTGATCCCACCCCCTTGATTTCCTGCTGCCAGTTTTAAGAATTCCCCTGATGCCATTGTTTTGACATACCTTTGACTTACATGGTGTTGGGTTTTGCTGTTGAAGGTAACGCCCCCCCTCCCAAGAAGATCACGTCCTGGTTTCTCTCCAAGGGGCAGGGAAAAACACGAGATGACTCTGCAGACTACATCCCCCATGACATCTATGTGATTGGCACCCAAGAAGACCCCCTGGGAGAGAAGGAATGGTTAGAGATACTGAGACACTCCCTGCAAGAAGTCACCAGCATGACTTTTAAAATGGTGAGCACCTAGCCATGCTCCAGGTAGACTCTGGGACGGTGGGCTTTGTTTGGCTAGCAGCATCTCAGAGGCTAAGGCAGGCTCAGCCTATCAGCTTTCCAGTTCCAAAGATCTCTGGGGGTTCAGTGGTGTGTGTCCATCCCTACCCCCTTTCAAAGCCAGAGAGATGCCATACTCAGAAATGGATGGGGCCCTTGGACTACTGTCAAAAATCACTGAGTCTCCAAGGGCTAAGGCTGGGGCAAATCATGCTGCTCTGAGTTCAAATTCTGTATCTTGGCCAAGTGTTGAAACACTGTCTTCCCTATCAGATTGCTGTCCACACACTCTGGAACATCCGCATTGTGGTGCTGGCCAAGCCGGAGCATGAGAACCGGATCAGCCACATCTGCACCGACAACGTTAAGACAGGCATCGCGAACACACTGGGTGAGTGGGAGGGGGAGCCCTGTTTCCCACAGCATACTCTGCCTTACCTGTGTCATCTCAGCAACCCAGGATGTCCCCAGGTTAATCCTTGAGCCTCATCCTGGGCAAACCCCTAGCTGAAACCTCCCAGAGTCTACACCGGCTCTAGGCATCCAGTAAAATGTAGATTCTAACTCAACAGGTTTCAAGTGGAGCCTGAGGCTCCAAGTCTAACAGGCTTCTGGGGTTGTCAGTGCTGCCAAATGGACCAAGGGCCCCACCTTGAACAGCCAGAACCTAGAATAGAGTTAGCAAACCTGTACTGGGAAAGGCCAGATGGGTACTGTTTTGGGCTTTACAGGTTCATCCCTGCCTTTGCAACCTAAAAGGTAGCTGCAATGGCTGAGACATTGTTCACAATAGGCTGCTAGCCCCATCTGCTTCTCCATTCTTCCAGGCCAGAAGTAGAAACATCGGTCCCACCTTTGAGTTGGTGGGTGCAAATCAAGGTGCCCTAGGGGATGGAGAAAAGAGCAGGAAGACTGTGGGAGTGTAGGCTGGAGATCTGGGGGACCATGTGCACATGTGTGTATAATTTTATGTGGGTGTGGATATACAAGTTCAGGTGGAAATTTTTGCATGTGTGTAAGAACAAGCCTCTGTGTGCATGAGATGACTGAACATATGTTTGTCAGTGTGTTTATATGTATCTATGTATTAGTGTATGTGTACAGCCTGTGTGTGTGTGTGTGTGGTAGCTCCAGATATGTGTTCATGTTTGAGTGTGCTGGTGTGTATAATATGTATTATGTGATTGTGCAAATCTGGGTATGTGTGTTTTAGAGATTGAGGGTATGTGTGGGAATATTCAAGTGCATGTGTGTGGAGACAGGGCTGTGGCTGTAGGTGGAGCTAGGGACGAGACGGTTTCTGGTGGTCAGAGTATGGGCAGGGCAGTCCCAGAGATAACAGGAAGTAGGATTGCTGCAATGTAAAGTCCGACTTTTCTGCTGACAAACCTCAAACTACCCGCGTCCACACCCACTTGTCCCCCCTTTCTTCCTGCCACAGTGGAAATGTGGAGCTAGCACTGCTCTGGTCCAAGCCCGGTCCTTGGCTGCCAGAAACTTCCCCTTGTCTGGGTTCCATCCCTCCCAGGGCTTCCTGCCTCTCCCATCAGCCTCTGACCCACAGTGTATAACTCATTCAAACATCTCATTGCAAAATATAACCACATCTCCTCAGCCAGGCCTCACCTCCAGCTCTTGCCCCATTCCTGGTCATTACCGTGGAGCTGCCTGTGCCAGTCTGGAGGTTGGCACAGAGTAATTACCCAGCAGATGGGAGTCCTGCTGTCCTTGACTTCAAATACAGCCCATGGCAAACAGGTAGAAAGAAATAGTTTCTGAGAGTGATTGTACTTGCAAAGAGTAGATTGTAGGGCAGAGATTCTAGGTACCAACATCCTAGGAGACTGAGGAAGGAAGATTGCAAGTTCGAGCTCATCATGGGCAAATTTGTGACTTAGTGACATCCTGTCTAAAAAAAAAAAATAAATAAAGGCTGAGGATGTATCTCAGTATGAAGACCCTCGGTTCAATTCCCAGTATCAAAGAAGGAAAGAGACAAAAGAAAAAGAGGTTATGGCTTCAGGTACCAGCCAGGGAGAGACTAGGAGCAAGGGGTATCCCTGAAAGGCCAAGGAGACTGGTATCTGAAATGTGAGAAGAAGAGGCTGTGGCCATGGGAGGGCAATTCTGAGACCAAGGTTCACACTCCTGGCCTCCCCTGGAGCCAGCCTTACTTCTCTTCCATAAGGCTATCAGCCATAATGAGCTCAGTGAGTACTGGAAAGTTGATAGGACATCAGTCCTTAGAGCATCTGAGGCCTTTTGAGAGTGGACCCTGCACAAAGAAGGCTGTGTGCTAAAAGCTCATTTAATACCAACACCCTATGGGGGCAGGCACTGTTGTTATCCCCATTCACAGAGAAGAAATGGGATGGGGAGATATTCCCTAACTTATCTAAGTCTCAGCGGTAAGAAGGTAGTAGGCATGGATTCAAACCCAGGGCCATGCTGTAGAAAGGGGAGAAAGTGGAGAGACCTCCTTCCTAGAGAGGAGGTGGGGGGCAGGACTGACCCATAGGCCTTGGTGAAGTGGAGAGTGAGTTAGAGGCCAGGAGACTAGTGCTTGCCCTGGCTCTGCCTCAGAGTCACACCACCCATGTACCATCTGGGTGCTGCTCCTCTTGAGCCATATGGCTTCCAACATCCCTTCAGCTCATGTCCACTCAGCTGCCCAGCCAAAATAAAATCAGAGCCAGGTGGAAGCTTTTGCATGTTTTAGTAGCCATGTTCAAAACAGTAAATAAGTGGAATTCATTTTAATAATAGCTTTATATCTGACCTAATATGGCCAAAATGTCATTTCAGTAGGTTTTCAACATATTAAAAAAAAATAGATACCTTACTTTTTTTTTTCTTAACCAAGGCTCACAGTTCCCAGGTGTGTTCTACATGAACAACACATCTCATTTCAAACCATCCACATTTCAAAGGTTTAGCCACCTGTGGCAGCCGGATTGGACAGAACAGGTTCTCAAACTTCAGCCTGGCTCAGAATCACAGAGAACAGGGTTCAGCAAGCTCTCTGTGAAGGAGAGATTGTAAATATTGTCCACCTACAGGCCATGCAGTCTCTGTCAGAACTATTCCACGCTATTGCGACCTGAAAGCACCTGCATATAGAGAATGCATAGACAACGGGAACAGACCTATGTTCTAGTACAATGTTGGTTTTGAATACTAAAATCTTTTACATTGTAATGCATCATGGAACATTTTTTTTCTCTTGATTTTCTCCCCAATGGTTTAAAAACGTAAAAACCTTTTTAGCTGGTGGTGGTTCAGCATTTGCTCACCTTTGCCTTAGAGAGCTGTTCATATATATTCCTGGGCCCTGGAATCCCTGGCTCAGTAGATTTGGTGTTTCCTCTCCAGGCAATTTGCCTGGTGTTGCTGCTGCTGCTCCATGGAACAAACTTTGAGAACCACTAGTCTAGACTAAATCAAAACATTGGGAGAAAAAGTGTGGTATCAGTGAGGGTCTTTGGTCTCACTAAGAATCCTGAGGTAGGCAGGCAGGAGGTCAGTCCTCCCATTTGGTCACCTCCTCCTGAATTTTCCCAAGACATACACTGCTTTTGATCATGCTTGCCCGCTTGGCACAATGTCCAGTGACAGATAGAGAAAGATATATAGAGAGAGGGTAGGAGTGGGTGATACCAGCATCTACTTCCTGTGCTCTGTGGAAAGGCCAAGGCTGTTGGCTGTCTACCTGTCACCTGCCACATGTGCTACCCCAAGTCACTGTGTTTGCTTGCTTCTGTCTCTCTTCTCTCCTGCTTCTCTTGTTCTTTGTTAATATCTTTTGATATTATTCGTGCCTGGTTTTCTCATCTTCATTTCCTGATGCTTGGCAAGGTTGCCTACTTAATATTCTGATTCTTCTTTCTCTTCCCTCCCTTTAGGGAATAAGGGAGCTGTGGGAGTATCATTCATGTTCAATGGAACTTCTTTGGGGTTTGTTAACAGCCACTTGACTTCTGGAAGTGAAAAGAAACTCAGGTAACGGGGCTCCTTCCTCCCAAGAACCCATGTTTGGGCTATTTTCCTAGATAGCCTTCATACTCTAAATGACCTGCTCAGCCCTGGCCTGGCACCTTCTAGGTATCCTGTGGCCTTGAAGAGTTCTCCATGCTCTCATCAGAAGAAACTGCAGTACAATGGGGACCTCAGATGTAGATGACTTTTGTCTGAAGAACAAAATAGACATGTGTGTTACTAACCTGATGGATGCCTAAATGCTACTTCATTTCTAAAGGGAAATTTCAGCGAGGCATCCTTATAGATCAAAGTCCATCTTTCCTGTTGGTGGCCTAGGCATAAAGACAGCCATCTAGAGTAATCCTTATTCTTATGCCATACTAGGCAGATTCCACTGCTCTGCTCTGGGACCCAGTTTGGCCTCAAGGACCCTTGTGTCCCGCCCACTGTGGCAGGGCTGGTGGTCTGAGCTCTGGTTCCCTACAGAGATGCCCTTTTGACTTCCTGCCATGGCATGGTGGGAACCAGTGAGCTTATTTGAGATGGTGTTTTTTTCTTGAATTAGACGAAACCAAAACTACACGAATATTCTCCGGTTCCTAGCCCTGGGAGACAAGAAACTGAGTCCCTTTAACATCACTCACCGCTTTACCCACCTCTTCTGGCTCGGGGATCTCAACTACCGCGTAGACCTGCCAACCTGGGTAAGGAATGTCAGCCTGGAGCTGGAGGGGGAGAGGACAGAAGCTTCCCATGGATGGCACAGGGCAGATAGTTATGGGGACACATGGACACGTGGAGCCTGGGCCGTTCTTTGAGGTTCCCCTCTGTTCACATCTACTTCTCACATGACTGTCATGGCCACCTCTCCTTAGAGTCACTGCTATTCAAGTTATTCGGCTGACTAGTCACAGCCCATCAGCTTGCAGACCAGTTCCAGGAACTGCAGGGGTCCAAGGGGAACCCGCTAATTTGTCTCACCAAATGACAGGTTACTGATCTACAGGCGTCAGTCCTTGAGTTGGCATGGCCCACTGGGAAGGGGGTGGCAGGCATGACCGAAGATGCGTTTAAAGTGTCATGGTTGTTTCTGGTGTTCCTGGAGCTGGGGCAGAGAAGGCATGAGGAAACAGCAGCGAGCACCCTTCTACCCAGAATACACAATTTTATTCTGTCACCTTCTCCCACACCCCTGCTCTCTAGGGGACTGTAAATGCGTTTATATTGTTGTCCTGTAAAGGAGAAGGGAGCACAGCGGGAATGGACGCAACTTCACAGACAGGGACACTAAAGTATGGACCGGTTAAAAAAAGGCTCTTACATATCATTGACAGAGTTGGGGCTGAATCTAGACCTCCTGTGCCCATCCCACAGAATCTCCCCAACACAACCCCACATCCCTCAGCTGCCTCTGTGCCTCTGGCTGCCACCACAATCTGAAGAGATGGGTCAGGATCATCTGTGTCCTGGCTCTGATTTGTGCCCAACCATTCCTTTGCTTGCAAGATGCTCTCTACAGCTTTCCTCTTTCCTTGGGACTGAGCAGGGAAGATGGAAGGTGCACGGTCCTCACATCTGCCACCTCCTTCTCCTGAGAAGGAGCTATCAAACTACTTACTCATCAGAGCAATCTGAGCATCTGCTTCAAGGTCACAGAAAAGAGTGGTAGGAGGAGAGAGGACCTCCAGACTTCAAGGCCAAGGTCATCCATGATACTTTGACTCTTAAAGTCATAGCTAGATGTGCCTGTAATCCTAGTACTTGGAAGCTGAGGCAGGAGGATTTGCATGAGTTTAGGACCAGCCTGGACTACAAAGTAAGACCCTGTCTGAAAAAAAAAAAAAAAAAAAGAGTCAGGCCAATTTAGATCAGGGAGGTTAATGCCCAGAGTTTTAGGGCTTTCTAGCAGGCTGTCTCTGTTCCCACAGAGAGAGTAAAAGTAAGACATAACATACCTACCTGCTTCATGAAGTGTTAATAAAAATGATACTAAAGTTACTGGGAAAAATAGTCTAATGCAAATGTGGACCAGCCAGGAAATTATATTGTTGGAGTGATATTGCACTACTCTTTCAGATTTTTCCTAATTAAATGAGTTGAGTACCAGGAAGCAGTTGCCCAGTCCCCCAGGGCAAGAGCAGCATGAGGGACCAGGTGCAGGTATGGCTGGCAGGAGGGGCAAGATACCACTGGTATGACTCACCTGGGCTCCTTCTTGTCTCAGGAGGCAGAAACGATCATCCAGAAGATAAAGCAGCAGCAGTACACAGATCTGCTGGCCCACGACCAGCTGCTCACTGAGAGGAGGGAGCAGAAGGTTTTCCTGCACTTTGGTAAGCACTATCTCTCCTTGTGCCCCTTCCAGCCATCCTTCTGTCTCCCCAAGATAGTCTTGCTGGAGGAATATTGTGTCTGCAGAAGAAGGAAACTTGGCTAGAGGTAGAATTCGGGGAATTAAAATCAAAACCCCCATCTCTGTTTCAGAGGAGGAAGAAATCACATTTGCACCCACCTATCGATTTGAAAGACTGACGCGAGACAAATATGCCTATACAAAGCAGAAAGCAACAGGGGTGAGTCCTTCCCAGACATCTCTCTCCTCCATGTCTTTCTTCCATCCCATCTCAACCCGTTGGGTTTGTTCGCAGAAAATTGATCAGAAGGTTAGAAGACATTTTTGACCACCAGACAACAACAAACAGAAAACTATTTCTTTTTTTAAGAAGTCACATATCGATCTGTATCAGAGCAAAAACTCAGCAACCCACTTTTGTGCTGCAAAGAGCTGAACTGATAACCCTTATGGTTTACCTTCTGTCCAGATATTTTAAGGTTCTGGGAAGATTTTTGACATTTTTTTTCTTAACTAGGTTCTGAAGCTGTATTAAGACAAACAAAACTTCCCCAAACCCTGAGATCCAGAATCTGCTGAACTGCCAGCTTAACCAGAATTTTAAAAAGTTTCATTCCTGTTGGACTGATACAAGCATTTTGGGGCTTCAGAGTGTTATGGCTCTCCATGAAGGAATCCATGTGCCAAACTCAGTATCTTATGAAGCCACTTGGGTTCCGAGGAAATATACGGGAGAAGATGCAGTAAAACATTTATTTATTTGCTTATTCAAGGACATTTTCCAGCGGTATATGGTGGGTTGGGTACCTCCTAGAAGCTGAAGGGAATGTCTGCCTCAGGAGTTTATAGTGGGGAGGACAAAGCACATGTACAACTGACGAACCAAAGACCAAATGTGATGATGGCAAGTGCAACATGGAGTGGTCCGAGTTAGAAATGACCACGAAGGCCATGAAGGATCTGGGTTTTTTAGAGATGGCCTCTGACGTGCCTTGAAGGGCAGTTTGGGTTTCCATAGGCAGTCACGATGGGGGAGGGGCTGGTACACTTCAGGCAGAAGAAGTAGATACAATAGCAAGTTCTGCTGTCTCTCAACTTTCAGAGGCCTAATGCAGGGAGGCTAGCTCAGAGTTGGGTCCCGAGGGGCAGAATTAGGGGGTAGTGGGGTACCCAGGGCTGCTTGAATCCTAGGAAAACAGTTTGGCTTGTTGTCTGAAAGAGTTCTGGGAACTGCCTGGGCCCAGGGCAGATGGGAGAGAAATGCCAACACTGGGTGTGTGGATGGATTCCAGAAGAAAGAGAGAGAACAAACTGAGAAAAGATCTGAGTCTATTGCCATGCATCAGGCAAAGACCTCCAGCCTGGACACCCTCTTCTGAGGTGCCCACTGACTGCTGGGTACTTAGATGAGGGCTCGTGTGAGCTGGTGAGGAGATAGTCTGGTTTCAGTTGAACATAAGCTGAAACAGACTGAGGCCTAAGACAGGAGAGGGGTGGTCCTAGGAACCAGGTGATGGCAGGCAACAGGAATCCTTAGAGAGTTATGCTGAGGGGTCAGAAAGGCACTCAAGGGATTTCATTCATCCCTGGTGTAAAGGACAAAAATAGTATAGGGTATGAATAAAAAAGTTGTTATGGTAGTTCGAACTGAGAAATAAGTAGGACCTGGATCAAAGGTAAACAGCAAAAATGAAAGGAAAGAAAAGAGGATATATGTGGAAAGGTATCACTGCCTTTAACAAAAACTGGAAGATCAGAAGGCAGAGCTGGATCTGAAGGGAAAACACAGAACGTATATCTTCAAATAGGTTGATCTGGTACTATCAGGGAAAATCTCAGAGAAAATAGCCAGAAGGCAGTTGAAAATTAAGAGAGATACTGGGGCTGGATTTGTAGATTTGGGAGTTACGTGTGTGAAGGGAACAGTTGTCTCATGGGGTAGGTGAGACTGTCAAGGAAAGAGTGACGGGAAGAAGAGAGAGATATAGACAGGTGTGGACCCTGTGCATTCAGATGTTAGAGGAAGGGGCAATGGAGGAGTGGTCCTATAGGCAGGTGGAGGCGTAGCATCCTCCCTGGAGCTTAGCGTCACTGGGTCTGGGCAGAGAATCCAGAAGGATTAGTGATCAACAGTGTAGAAAGGGAGTCAAGAAGGAGCACCCAGGCACAAGGAACTGAAAGTAGAGATTCAGCGCTTTGATTGATTTTCAGAAAACCAGTTTGGGTAGAATCTTGTAGATGAACTCAGACTACAAGAGGATCAGGGAAGTTCTTACCCCAGGGCATAGAGGTGGATCACTGGGAAGCTTTTCAGGAACATAATAAATGCCTGGGCTTCAGTCCCAGAGGCTCTGATGCAGCAGGTCCAAGTGGAGACTTCATTCTCTACAAAGATACAGGAGAGTTGCAGTGTTAAGTGTTTGGGGCTGGGCGTCTAGCTCAGTGGTTAAAGCATTTATCTAGCACCACATAAGCTACCTGTGGCAGTGCATGCCTTTAACCTCAATACTCAGGAGGCTGAGGCAGGATTGCTATGAGTTCCAGGCCATCCTGGGGTACATAGTTCAGGACCAGCCTGGACTAGAGAGTGAGAAAAAAAAAAAAAAAGGAAAAAAAATTAAGTATTTGGAAGCATCTGTGAGAACAACACATGCACCTACTTTGACTTGGTAACTCCACTTTGGGATACAAGTATAAGTACAAGAATGTTTAGAACAGCTTCGTTCATAATCTCCAAAAATGGAAACAACCCTATGTCTATGAACACGTAAGTATGGTATATACATACATTGAAATATTGCTTCAGCAATTAAAGGAAACTTTACAAGAAGCAATAATACAGATATAAGAGTAAGATACCAAGCAATTTATTGTAAAAATTCATCCCACTGGGCATGTTAGGATGGTATATTTTTACTGCATGTAAGTTGTACCATAAGCAATGGGGTAGTCCAGAAGTGAAGGCAGTGAAAAGAGAACATTCTTGAAAGAAACTTGACTACCTAGAAAGTAACTGAAGGAGTTGGCAAGGGTAGACCTGTTAGGATGGGGACTTTTATGTTTGTAGGTGGGCAAGGACAAGCTAGAATCTGAGTAAATATGGGTGCCGATTGAGGAGCTATCACTGCCAGTTGACATTCTCAGTTGCATTCAGTGGACATTCCACTGGCTCTTCCAGTCTGAGATCCTGGAGAGGGCGAGGGAGTAGATATTGTTTGAATGATTGAGAAGATGGGTGAGTTGGTAGGAGGGTGAATATGTAGATGAATGGCTATGTGGAGGGATGGGTAGATGGGTGAAGGTTCGGGAAGGACTAGGTGGGAAAAAGGGAGTCGAGGACCAGACATAAGATGCTGCAGCAAAAGGCTCAAGGATTTGTGTGGGTAGAAACTTGAAGATGAAATCAGACTATAAGAATACGTGGATGGGGAGAAGAATGAGTGGGTGGGGGCCGTGGTGAAGTATATTTTTAATAGTAGTGGCAGGTGAGTGGTGGCTGGAGGACAATGCAGGTTGAGTTCAGCTGGCTCAGAAAGTCAGAGCAAAGAAGACGTAAGAAACACTGAAGGTGATGTAGACAGGCATGGGAACACAGCAAGGTGGATTGATAGTATTTAAAAGCAGGGGTCTAGGACTTCTGAAAGTATGGGGCACAGTTATAGGCTTAGTTCTTCAGGCAAAGTAACAGTTTAAAGCCACCAGTGGGGAAATTCTGTTGTAAAGTGCCAACATCAGACAAATTCAATAGCGAATGCCATCAGTCAGTCTTTTTATTCTGTTAATAAAAATAAGTAGTGAGTGTTTTACAAAGCTGTGACTTTGTTTTGCAGATGAAGTACAACTTGCCCTCCTGGTGTGACCGAGTTCTCTGGAAGTCTTATCCCCTGGTGCATGTAGTGTGTCAGTCCTATGGTGAGTCCAACCCCAAATGGGCTCCAAGAACATCACCAGGTGGGGAAGGCTTCAGTCTGCTGATCTGTAAAATGGGAGAGCTCTTTACATCCCTAACTAGGTGACCTGAAAGAGTTGATGTGTCCCTATCACCTTGGGCAGCAACATAATAAACAACTCCTGCTTTGGAAGACACTGAAATTCTGGAGCATTTTTTTTAAATCCAGTTTTATTTCTTTCAGAAAAAAACTGTTAGATTCAAGCCATATAAAAGTGATGTTTGCTTTGTCATAAGTGAAATACTACTGGACATTCAGATGATTCTACTTTGGGGAGGTCTAAAGGAAAATGGAGTTTAATTGATAAAATGCCAGATGATACAATATTAAAATAAATATGGAATAAATTATCAAAACGATTTAAGAAATAATTATTGACCTTCAAAGTTTAAGGGATGCTGAAAGTGTTCTTGCTTGCGTACTTATTGTTAAAACTTACCAGTTAGTCTCGTTACATGCAAAGTGATATGAGACCTTAGAAATTCAGAACAGAAATACTTTGAACACTACTGACTGAGATTCATGGTACTACTTTTAAAACATTGCAGATTCCCAGATAATAGCATCCAAAGGAGGGCCACCTTGGTCCCAGCATGCCCTGCTACACATGAGCAATGCATAGCCAGGGAGCCCCTGCTAGGCAAGTCATGACCTCAGGACTGTCCAGCTGTGCCCCCTGTCCTGTCACTTCCCCCCAGAATAAGAAGGGTGAAAGGAATCTTGGCAGTGGCCGCATGCATGATTCCACCCTCTCTGGACACCTACACATCCTGACATTTAACTCCAGTCTCACGGGCTGAGCTGTCTAGCTGCCTAGGCAGTTAGCCTGGGGCAGTCTGTCACACAATCCCATTCCTTCAGCTCCTGAGCTTGGTCTCCCAGAACAGAACTCACTAGATAAACTTCACACACACCTTTAGATGTACAGAAAGGCAACCACCAACCTACTCCCACCCTTGACCTGCAGTCTCCACACCGTGTGTTCCTTCCTTGTCTCCCTCCACCCCTGAGCTGTCCAGACCTGTGACCCTTTCCCAGCCACACAGAGTTTCAGTCACATCAGTACTTTCCTTCCAGGTCCTGCCACTCCGAGGATGCTGCCAATTCCTGTGTCTGCAGAGTCAGCCATTTGTGTTCATTAGCC